>CAUDMG010000554.1:7500-320000 GCA_958450375.1 Homarus gammarus | reverse complement strand
TATAGCCGGGATGTGAACTGTACTGTATAGCCGGGAGGTGAACTGTAGTGTATAGCCGGGAGGTGAACTGTACTGTATAGCCGGGAGGTGAACTGTACTGTATAGCCGGGAGGTGAACTGTACTGTATAGCCGGGAGGTGAACTGTACTGTATAGCCGGGAGGTGAACTGTACTGTATAGCCGGGAGGTGAACTGTACTGTATAACCGGGAGGTGAACTGTACTGTATAGCCGGGAGGTGAACTGTACTGTATAGCCGGGAGGTGAACTGTACTGTATAACCGGGAGGTGAACTGTACTGTATAGCCGGGAGGTGAACTGTACTGTATAGCCGGGAGGTGAACTGTACTGTAAAGCCGGGAGGTGAACTGTACTATATAGCCGGGAGGTGAACTGTACTGTATAGCCGGGAGGTGAACTGTACTATATAGCCGGGAGGTGAACTGTAGTGTATAGCCGGGAGGTGAACTGTACTGTATAGCCGGGAGGTGAACTGTACTGTAAAGCCGGGAGGTGAACTGTACTATATAGCCGGGAGGTGAACTGTACTATATAGCCGGGAGGTGAACTGTAGTGTATAGCCGGGAGGTGAACTGTACTATATAGCCGGGAGGTGAACTGTACTGTATAGCCGGGAGGTGAACTGCACTATATAGCCCGGAGGTGAACTGTAGTGTATAGCCGGGAGGTGAACTGTACTGTATAGCCGGGAGGTGAACTGTACTGTATAGCCGGGAGGTGAACTGTAGTGTATAGCCGGGAGGTGAACTGTACTGTATAGCCGGGAGGTGAACTGTACTGTATAGCCGGGAGGTGAACTGTACTGTATAGCCGGGAGGTGAACTGTACTGTATAGCCGGGAGGTGAACTGTACTATGTAGGCGGGAGGTGAACTGTACTGTATAGCCGGGAGGTGAACTGTACTATGTAGCCGGGAGGTGAACTGTACTGTATAGCCGGGAGGTGAACTGTACTGTATAGCCGGGAGGTGAACTGTACTGTATAGCCGGGAGGTGAACTGTACTGTATAGCCGGGAGGTGAACTGTACTGTATAGCCGGGAGGTGAACTGTACTGTATAGCCGGGAGGTGAACTGTACTGTATAGCCGGGAGGTGAACTGTACTGTATAGCCGGGAGGTGAACTGTACTGTATAGCCGGGAGGTGAACTGTACTGTATAGCCGGGAGGTGAACTGTACTGTATAGCCGGGAGGTGAACTGTACTGTATAGCCGGGAGGTGAACTGTACTGTATAGCCGGGAGGTGAACTGTACTGTATAGCCGGGAGGTGAACTGTAGTGTATAGCCGGGAGGTGAACTGTACTGTATAACCGGGAGGTGAACTGTACTGTATAGCCGGGAGGTGAACTGTACTGTATAGCCGGGAGGTGAACTGTACTGTAAAGCCGGGAGGTGAACTGTACTGTATAGCCGGGAGGTGAACTGTACTGTATAGCCGGGAGGTGAACTGTACTGTATAGCCGGGAGGTGAACTGTACTATATAGCCGGGAGGTGAACTGTACTGTATAGCCGGGAGGTGAACTGTACTATATAGCCGGGAGGTGAACTGTACTGTATAGCCGGGAGGTGAACTGTACTGTATAGCCGGGAGGTGAACTGTACTATATAGCCGGGAGGTGAACTGTACTGTATAGCCGGGAGGTGAACTGTACTATATAGCCGGGAGGTGAACTGTACTGTATAGCCGGGAGGTGAACTGTACTGTATAGCCGGGAGGTGAACTGTACTATATAGCCGGGATGTGAACTGTACTGTATAGCCGGGAGGTGAACTGTAGTGTATAGCCGGGAGGTGAACTGTACTGTATAGCCGGGAGGTGAACTGTACGTATACCGGGAGGTGAACTGTACTGTATAGCCGGGAGGTGAACTGTACTGTATAGCCGGGAGGTGAACTGTACTGTATAGCCGGGAGGTGAACTGTACTGTATAACCGGGAGGTGAACTGTACTGTATAGCCGGGAGGTGAACTGTACTGTATAGCCGGGAGGTGAACTGTACTGTATAGCCGGGAGGTGAACTGTACTGTATAGCCGGGAGGTGAACTGTGCTGTATAGCCGGGAGGTGAACTGTACTGTATAGCCGGGAGGTGAACTGTACTGTATAGCCGGGAGGTGAACTGTACTGTATAACCGGGAGGTGAACTGCACTGTATAGCCGGGAGGTGAACTGTACTGTATAGCCGGGAGGTGAACTGTACTGTATAGCCGGGAGGTGAACTGTACTGTATAGCCGGGAGGTGAACTGTACTGTATAGCCGGGAGGTGAACTGTACTGTATAGCCGGGAGGTGAACTGTACTGTATAACCGGGAGGTGAACTGTACTGTATAGCCGGGAGGTGAACTGTACTGTATAGCCGGGAGGTGAACTGTACTGTAAAGCCGGGAGGTGAACTGTACTGTATAGCCGGGAGGTGAACTGTACTGTATAGCCGGGAGGTGAACTGTACTGTATAGCCGGGAGGTGAACTGTACTGTATAGCCGGGAGGTGAACTGTACTGTACAGCCGGGAGGTGAACTGTACTGTACAGCCGGGAGGTGAACTGTACTGTACAGCCGGGAGGTGAACTGTACTATATAGCCGGAAGGTGAACTGTACTGTATAGCCGGGAGGTGAACTGTACTGTATAGCCGGGAGGTGAACTGTACTAAATGTATATAGCCGGGAGGTGAACTGCACTATATAACCGGGAGGTGAACTGTACTGTATAGCCGGGAGGTGAACTGTACTGTATAGCCGGGAGGTGAACTGTACTGTATAGCCGGGAGGTGAACTGTACTATATAGCCGGGAGGTGAACTGTACTATATAGCCGGGAGGTGAACTGTACTGTATAGCCGGGAGGTGAACTGTACTATATAGCCGGGAGGTGAACTGTACTATATAGCCGGGAGGTGAACTGTAGTGTATAGCCGGGAGGTGAACTGTACTGTATAGCCGGGAGGTGAACTGTACTGAATAGCCGGGAGGTGAACTGTACTGTATAGCCGGGAGGTGAACTGTACTGTATAGCCGGGAGGTGAACTGTACTATATAGCCGGGAGGTGAACTGTACTGTATAGCCGGGAGGTGAACTGTACTGTATAGCCGGGAGGTGAAGTGTACTATATAGCCGGGAAGGAACATGAGCTGTGTTTGTCTTGCTCCTAACCAGTCATTTAATACCTTACTTGTGATAATTCAACAAAGATTAGTTTTTCTTCCAATATTTCGTGATCAAACTAATGGGGCATCATTCTTTGTTTATTATTTCAATATTAACCTAACCTACCCTAAACCGATCAGGTGCAGGCGTGTTAAATTACGCCCAGGGAGGGACAGGTAATAAATAGGTAGATAAGAGATAAAACAAATACAGATAAACAGAGACAGACGCCGCGGACCACAACTCATTAGCATATCACAAAGACATAATGGTATAGCAGCTTGTTGACCCGGAACAGGTGACCGACTTGTTGAGAACCTTTCAAGGCCGAGGCTGGTGGTGGTGATGTGTGGTGGTGATGGTGATTGTAATGGTGTTAGTCATGGTGGTGGTGTTGATAATTGTGATTGTAGTGGTGATGATAGTAGTGGTGGTGGTCGTGACAAGATTAAACCACTAAACGCTGACCTAATCCCCCCCTCACCCACCCACCAGCAATAACTTTACGGTGGTTAGCTAATCTTCACGTAAAATACACCAGGAGCAGCAAGGGTGTCTAATCTTAAGGTGGCTCCTCCACATCCTATTACTTCACACTTCCTCGTCTCATCAGCCAACCTTCATCCACGTTGCCACACACACGCCCGAGACCTCTAGAGCCTTACACTAGGAACACGCGCTGAGCAACATAACACAAATATGAACTAGGAAGATAATGTGACTACTGTGTGTGTGTGTGTGTGTGGGTGTGTGTGTGTGTGTGTTTCTCCTCCCCTCCCGAAACACCCGCATCCTTGCCCTACTGAACAGCGCGACCTCACCCACCCACTCTCAAACCCCCTCACCCCGACCGCCCAACTTCCGGACCACGCCTTCCCCACGCCCGCCCGTCATGACGAAACACCGACCGCCCAAATGTCGACCAGACGAAGGTACAACTCCCCAAAACAAAGGACCTGTATGAGGGAGCTCGTGTGCGTCCTGGGAATATTATTTCTTTCTTCTCTCTCTCACTCTCTTTCTCTCTCTTTCTTTACGAGCCTTTGTCTCCTGTGGAAATCTTTAATGAAAACAGTCAGGAATTCTCTCACTGGGAGGGGGAGGGGGGGGGAGTGGAATTATTAAGGTAGCTAATCGATGAGACGCGAAAGAACGACCCTTACCTGTTGGTTGGCTACCTGGGCTAATCAGTACATGATAATAATAATGAAGAAAACAACAACAAATTAAGAGTGGGGGCCAACATGCCTTTCCCTACTAATTCCCAAACACTGCAGTACAGCTCCTCCCCGGCAAGATGTTAAACCGATACAGCGTTGTGTTCCTCCACTATCGAGAAGCTCAGCTGAAAGTACGAGAAGAGGAGTGCTTGAGGGTGAGTGCGTGAGGGGGACTTGCCCAAACCTATGACCTGTTGTTTGAGAGAGAGAGAGAGAGAGAGAGAGAGATAACTTTCACCTGTTTACCAGCATAGCGAAGAACGACGCTGGTCTTCACACGATAAGAGAAAGTGGTGGGGATCCCCATCAACAACTACCTGTCCCCGCCCCCTTAACGCTAACACCGGGACAGACGCCAGCACTACCTGGGATATGTGTATAAGTTTCCCAGTAAAACACACACACGCACATACTTGATAAGTATCAAATATCCAATGAACTATATCATCTATTATCATGACTCAGGGTCAAAGTGTACATACATACAATACTTAGCCTTCGGTACACAAGGAGACAGATAGCCGGTCCTTCACTTCCCCAAGTTGTAAAGTTAAGTACTGTTCCCATTTACAACTGGGTGAACTGTGAGAACCCGGGGATCGAACTATCGGCCCCAGGAACAAGAGGTGAGGGCTGTACCGACTCGAGCACTCAACTTGACCTATAGTACAGCTGGGGAAATGTGTTCCTACACCCGTGTGGTAACCCATGTCGCCAAACGGCCAACTCATATGACTATATCAAACCTGTCCGTCGTTACAAAACCGATACTCATCCATTCATAAACAATGATACTACCCCTGCGACGGTGCCGTGAGGAGACAGGGGGGAGTAGGAACACATTACCACAACAGTACCAAACTCTCCCCCACCACCACAACAACAACCACTGTTCTCTACCCCACCACCCCCAACAACACCACTGTTCTCTCCCCCACCACCACAACAACAACCACTGTTCTCTACCCCACCACCCCCAACAACACCACTGTTCTCTACCCCACCACCCCCAACAACACCGCTGTTCTCCACCCCACCACCCCCAACAACACCACTGTTCTCTACCCCACCACCCCCAACAACACCACTGTTCTCCACCCCACCACCCCCAACAACACCACTGTTCTCTACCCCACCACCCCCAACAACACCACTGTTCTCTACCCCACCACCCCCAACAACACCACTGTTCTCCACCCCACCACCCCCAACAACACCACTGTTCTCTACCCCACCACCCCCAACAACACCACTGTTCTCTACCCCACCACCCCCAACAACACCACTGTTCTCCACCCCACCACCCCCAACAACACCACTGTTCTCTACCCCACCACCCCCCAACAACACCACTGTTCTCCACCCCACCACCCCCAACAACACCACTGTTCTCTACCCCACCACCCCCCAACAACACCACTGTTCTCTCCCCCACCACCCCCAACAACACCACTGTTCTCTACCCCACCACCCCCAACAACACCACTGTTCTCCACCCCACCACCCCCAACAACACCACTGTTCTCCACCCCACCACCCCCAACAACACCACTGTTCTCTACCCCACCACCCCAACAACACCACTGTTCTCTACCCCACCACCCCCAACAACACCACTGTTCTCCACCCCACCACCCCCAACAACACCACTGTTCTCCACCCCACCACCCCCAACAACACCACTGTTCTCCACCCCACCACCACAACAACACCACTGTTCTCCACCCCACCACCCC
Organism: Homarus gammarus; assembly: GCA_958450375.1. Taxonomy (NCBI): domain Eukaryota; kingdom Metazoa; phylum Arthropoda; class Malacostraca; order Decapoda; family Nephropidae; genus Homarus; species Homarus gammarus. The sequence goes on along the minus strand of CAUDMG010000554.1, from coordinate 313,877 downwards.
CAACAACACCACTGTTCTCTACCCCACCACCCCCAACAACACCACTGTTCTCTCCCCCACCACCCCCAACAACACCACTGTTCTCTACCCACCACAACAACACCACTGTTCTCCACCCCACCACCACAACAACACCACTGTTCTCCACCCCACCACCCCCAACAACACCACTGTTCTCTACCCCACCACCCCCAACAACACCACTGTTCTCTACCCCACCACCCCCAACAACACCACTGTTCTCCACCCCACCACCCCCAACAACACCACAACAATAACAAGTTTTAATTATATAAAAACATTGAAGCTTAGTAAGAGTAAGTGAATGGTGTCAGGTTTGAGTGTCTTACCCATGTGCATCTTAGCCTGTTGTGTCACCGAGAGAGAGAGAGAGAGAGAGAGAGAGAGAGAGAGAGAGAGAGAGAGAGAGAGAGAGAGACACACACACAACAACATGCTCAGGAAGGTTCACAGACGTCACCTAACCTAACCCTCCCAGGTAGCATGAGGGTGATTAATATTCAGGTGATATAAGCAGGTGGAGCCTAATTTTCAGGTGATATAAGCAGGTGGAGCCTAATTTTCAGGTGATATTAAAAACACAAAACAGATCACACACCTTTGAGTTAAACAAAAAGATCAACTCAAAACAACAACAGGAACCTGGACTTGTTGACACCGACACCTTCACTCACACGGGCTTAACTACACACCAAAAATATTCATAGTTGTGCTTGTCTATTTAACCCAGAGTAAACAAACCTAAAAGGGGGACGGGGAGACTATCACTCACACCCCTAAATGTAGTCAAGAGAGAGAGGCATTATTAGAGACAGATAGAGTGTTTAGACAGACACACTTATAGAATACAAACAATGTCAACAATAATTAGACAATGCAGGTACACAAACAATGGCAAGCACACCCCATACGTATACGACTAAATTTAGCAAGATGTTATGAATACACTCCCCCCCCCACCCCACCAGATCGGGTTAATGAGAGAGAGAGAGAGAGAGAGAGAGAGAGAGAGAGAGAGAGAGAGAGAGAGAGAGAGAGAGAGAGTGTGTTATTCACACCTTTCTCCACACAACACCCGAAGGAGGGGGGAGGAGGAGGGGAAGGAGGGAGAGGAAGAGGGGGGGAGGAGGAGGAGGAAGAGGGGAGGGATTCAATCAGTTCTCGCGCCTAGATGAAAAACAAAACACACACACACACACACACACACTTTTAATAATATAATTAAACACATCCGACAATTGGTGGAGGGGGCGAAGTAGCCTCACCTCGTTTCACTTTGTCGCCTCACCAACACGAAAGCGTCGCCTGGAGTTGGGAAACTGTGGGTTCACTTCATTCTCGATACAAGTAACTAATCTTGAGAGAGAGAGAGAGAGAGAGAGAGAGAGAGAGAGAGAGAGAGAGAGAGAGAGAGAGAGAGAGAGAGAGAGAGAGAGAGAGAGAGAGAGAGCTTACACACTGACGACAACTTGGGTTGGGTCTCGTGAAGGTTAGAAACTCCCCAATTTCATCGTCTATCACCACCACCGTCTCTCTCTTGTCGTCGACATCGTCGGCACGGCACGTCACCCCCCAGCAGTCCACCACCGATCATCTCCTTCAGTGACAGGCAGCAGGAGACTTTCTCCCTCACCAGCGGGGCGACGACCATTCTCCCCCTCACTCTAACATCTCTCAAAGGTCCTACGTCTCTCAAAGGTTCTACGTCTCTCAAAGGTCCTACGTCTCTCAAAGGTCCTACATCTCTCAAAGGTTCTACATCTCTCAAAGGTCCTACGTCTCTCAAAGGTCCTACGTCTCTCAAAGGTCCTACGTCTCTCAAAGGTTCTACGTCTCTCAAAGGTCCTACGTCTCTCAAAGGTCCTACGTCTCTCAAAGGTTCTACGTCTCTCAAAGGTCCTACGTCTCTCAAAGGTCCTACGTCTCTCAAAGGTCCTACGTCTCTCAAAGGTTCTACGTCTCTCAAAGGTTCTACGTCTCTCAAAGGTCCTACGTCTCTCAAAGGTCCTACGTCTCTCAAAGGTCCTACGTCTCTCAAAGGTCCTACGTCTCTCAAAGGTCCTACGTCTCTCAAAGGTCCTACGTCTCTCAAAGGTTCTACGTCTCTCAAAGGTTCTACGTCTCTCAAAGGTTCTACGTCTCTCAAAGGTCATTCGTCTCTCAAAGGTCCTACGTCTCTCAATGGTCCTACGTCTCTCAAAGGTTCTACGTCTCTCAAAGGTTCCTACGTCTCTCAAAGGTCCTACGTCTCTCAAAGGTCTACGTCTCTCAAAGGTCTACGTCTCTCAAAGGTCTACGTCTCAAAGGTTCTACGTCTCTCAAAGGTTCTACGTCTCTCAAAGGTTCTACGTCTCTCAAAGGTTCTACGTCTCTCAAAGGTCCTACGTCTCTCAAAGGTCCTACGTCTCTCAAAGGTCCTACGTCTCTCAAAGGTTCTACGTCTCTCAAAGGTTCTACGTCTCTCAAAGGTTCTACGTCTCTCAAAGGTCCTACGTCTCTCAAAGGTTCTACGTCTCTCAAAGGTTCTACGTCTCTCAAAGGTTCTACGTCTCTCAAAGGTCCTACGTCTCTCAAAGGTCCTACGTCTCTCAAAGGTTCTACGTCTCTCAAAGGTTCTACGTCTCTCAAAGGTCCTACGTCTCTCAAAGGTTCTACGTCTCTCAAAGGTTCTACGTCTCTCAAAGGTTCTACGTCTCTCAAAGGTCCTACGTCTCTCAAAGGTCCTACGTCTCTCAAAGGTTCTACGTCTCTCAAAGGTTCTACGTCTCTCAAAGGTTCTACGTCTCTCAAAGGTTCTACGTCTCTCAAAGGTTCTACGTCTCTCAAAGGTTCTACGTCTCTCAAAGGTTCTACGTCTCTCAAAGGTCCTACGTCTCTCAAAGGTTCTACGTCTCTCAAAGGTTCTACGTCTCTCAAAGGTTCTACGTCTCTCAAAGGTCCTACGTCTCTCAAAGGTCCTACGTCTCTCAAAGGTTCTACGTCTCTCAAAGGTTCTACGTCTCTCAAAGGTTCTACGTCTCTCAAAGGTCCTACGTCTCTCAAAGGTTCTACGTCTCTCAAAGGTCCTAACGTCTCTCAAAGGTTCTACGTCTCTCAAAGGTCCTACGTCTCTCAAAGGTTCTACGTCTCTCAAAGGTTCTACGTCTCTCAAAGGTTCTACGTCTCTCAAAGGTTCTACATCTCTCAAAGGTTCTACGTCTCTCAAAGGTTCTACGTCTCTCAAAGGTCCTACGTCTCTCAAAGGTTCTACGTCTCTCAAAGGTTCTACGTCTCTCAAAGGTTCTACGTCTCTCAAAGGTTCTACGTCTCTCAAAGGTCCTACGTCTCTCAAAGGTTCTACGTCTCTCAAAGGTTCTACGTCTCTCAAAGGTTCTACGTCTCTCAAAGGTTCTACGTCTCTCAAAGGTTCTCTCAAAGGTCTACGTCTCTCAAAGGTTCTACGTCTCTCAAAGGTTCTACGTCTCTCAAAGGTTCTACGTCTCTCAAAGGTTCTACGTCTCTCAAAGGTTCTACATCTCTCAAAGGTTCTACGTCTCTCAAAGGTTCTACGTCTCTCAAAGGTTCTACGTCTCTCAAAGGTTCTACGTCTCTCAAAGGTTCTACGTCTCTCAAAGGTTCTACGTCTCTCAAAGGTTCTACGTCTCTCAAAGGTTCTACATCTCTCAAAGGTTCTACATCTCTCAAAGGTTCTACGTCTCTCAAAGGTCCTACGTCTCTCAAAGGTTCTACGTCTCTCAAAGGTCCTACGTCTCTCAAAGGTTCTACGTCTCTCAAAGGTTCTACGTCTCTCAAAGGTTCTACGTCTCTCAAAGGTCCTACGTCTCTCAAAGGTTCTACATCTCTCAAAGGTTCTACGTCTCTCAAAGGTTCTACGTCTCTCAAAGGTTCTACATCTCTCAAAGGTTCTACGTCTCTCAAAGGTTCTACATCTCTCAAAGGTTCTACATCTCTCAAAGGTTCTACATCTCTCAAAGGTTCTACATCTCTCAAAGGTTCTACGTCTCTCAAAGGTCCTACGTCTCTCAAAGGTACTACGTCTCTCAAAGGTCCTACGTCTCTCAAAGGTTCTACGTCTCTCAAAGGTTCTACGTCTCTCAAAGGTTCTACAGCTCTCAAAGGTTCTACGTCTCTCAAAGGTTCTACGTCTCTCAAAGGTTCTACGTCTCTCAAAGGTTCTACGTCTCTCAAAGGTTCTACGTCTCTCAAAGGTCCTACGTCTCTCAAAGGTTCTACAGCTCTCAAAGGTCCTACGTCTCTCAAAGGTTCTACATCTCTCAAAGGTTCTACATCTCTCAAAGGTTCTACATCTCTCAAAGGTCCTACAGCTCTCAAAGGTTCTACATCTCTCAAAGGTTCTACATCTCTCAAAGGTTCTACATCTCTCAAAGGTTCTACATCTCTCAAAGGTTCTACATCTCTCAAAGATTCTACAGCTCTCAAAGGTTCTACGTCTCTCAAAGGTTCTACGTCTCTCAAAGGTTCTACAGCTCTCAAAGGTTCTACAGCTCTCAAAGGTTCTACGTCTCTCAAAGGTTCTACATCTCTCAAAGGTTCTACATCTCTCAAAGGTTCTACATCTCTCAAAGGTTCTACGTCTCTCAAAGGTTCTACGTCTCTCAAAGGTTCTACGTCTCTCAAAGGTTCTACGTCTCTCAAAGGTCCTACGTCTCTCAAAGGTCCTACGTCTCTCAAAGGTCCTACGTCTCTCAAAGGTCCTACGTCTCTCAAAGGTTCTACATCTCTCAAAGGTTCTACATCTCTCAAAGGTTCTACATCTCTCAAAGGTTCTACATCTCTCAAAGGTTCTACATCTCTCAAAGGTTCTACGTCTCTCAAAGGTTCTACATCTCTCAAAGGTTCTACATCTCTCAAAGGTTCTACGTCTCTCAAAGGTTCTACATCTCTCAAAGGTTCTACATCTCTCAAAGGTTCTACATCTCTCAAAGGTTCTACATCTCTCAAAGGTCCTACGTCTCTCAAAGGTCCTACGTCTCTCAAAGGTCCTACGTCTCTCAAAGGTTCTACGTCTCTCAAAGGTCCTACATCTCTCAAAGGTTCTCCAGCTCTTAAAGGTTCTACATCTCTCAAAGGTCCTACGTCTCTCAAAGGTCCTACGTCTCTCAAAGGTCCTACGTCTCTCAAAGGTTCTACGTCTCTCAAAGGTTCTACAGCTCTTAAAGGACCGTACATCAACACCCCTTCATAAAGTAAAAGATGAGAGAGAGAGAGAGAGAGAGAGAGAGAGAGAGAGAGAGAGAGAGAGAGAGAGAGAGAGAGAGAGAGAGAGAGAGAGAGAGAGAGAGAGGGGAGACAGATAAATACAGAAAGACAGTCAGACAGACAGAATTCACACGCTTATTCCAGGAGAGAGAGAAAGCTTATAAATCAAACATGGGATGAGAGGCCACAGACAGATGGAAGTACTGCACCGCGAACGACTACTGTACAGCCAAGGGATTTTCTAAACACGACTGTAGGAGAGGTGGGGTAGAGGTGGAGGATTAGGGATGGTGGGGGTGGAGGATTTGGGATAGTGGGGGTGGAGGATTTGGGATGGTGGAGGTGGAGGATTAGGAATGGTGGGGGTGGAGGATTTGGGATGGTGGAGGTGGAGGATTTGGGATGGTGAGGGTGGAGGATTTGGGATGGTGGGGGTGGAGGATTTGGGATGGTGGGGGTGGAGGATTTGGGATGGTGGGGGTGGAGGATTTGGGATGGTGGGGGTGGAGGATTTGGGATGGTGGGGGTGGAGGATTTGGGATGGTGGGGGTGGAGGATTTGGGATGGTGGGGGGTGGAGGATTTGGGATGGTGGGGGTGGAGGATTTGGGATGGTGGGGGTGGAGGATTTGGGATGGTGGGGGGTGGAGGATTTGGGATGGTGGGGGTGGATGCTTGGGGGATAGTGTGGGCGATAGTAAAGGTGAGGAATGTGAGAGGATTGGGGTGGTGGGGATGCAAGATTGGAGGTGGTGGGGGATGGGGCGTAGTCGGGGTGGTGGTGGAGGTGAATGATTGGGGGAGGGGGTAGTGAGAGTGATGGTGGGGGTACTAAGGGGGGAATGAAAGCGAATGAGGGTGGTAAGGTGTTAATTAGAAGAACAATGCCCCCCCCCCCCCCCTCTGGTTCTGGCAGCTGCAGCAGAGTATGTTTTGCAGACGCCCAGAGAAGCTGTTCCCTACCACCTAATGACACCACACCTGGTCAAGTATGTATATAGTGTACCTGTACTCTGGGTTAAGGGGCCAGATCTGACCAAACTAATCAAGCTAACCTAACGAAACCAAGCTTGGCCTAATCTAACAGCCTAACCAACCCTAACTCAACCTAGTCAAACATAACCAAACCTAACAAAACTTAACATAGCCTAACGTAACCAAACCTAGCTTAACATAACTAAACCCAACCAAACTAAATTTAATCTACCCTCATCTTATCTAACCTAACCTAAACTGATTACGGTAGATTTCAAAGCCAGAATTTTTCGGGTTGGACCATAATATATTGTGTTCTTACGACATGACATGGGAGCCAGCCAGCAAATCCACCCCCCCCCCCCCCCCACACACACACCACGACAGAAGGGAACCACAAAACCTACAAAGGCGGAACGCGAGTGGAAGTGAAACCAGTCTAGTACGCCAGCACGCCCCTCTCCACCCCCACGATGGCAGCACTGAACTACGGAGCTTTCACTTTACACACTTAAATCACACGTGGGATGACTTCTACAGATCACTCCACCAGGTTAACATTAAACCTCTATTTATAATTTTCTCTCACAAAACCTCGTGATATATAAAACACGATCTTGTTCCCCCAAACGGAGATGGTTGATCAAAGGGTGGTCGTAGTAAAGGGGTCGTGGGGCGGCGCGGTTCACTTTCTCCCAACTCTCTTTTGTTTCTAGTCTCTGGAAGAAGCGGAGGAGGAAGAGGTGGTGGTTGTTGGAAGTGGTGTGGTGGTAGTGGTTGATGGAAGTGGTGGTGGAAATGGTTGTTGCAAGTGGTGGTGGTGAAAATTGTTGCGAGTGATGGTAGTAGTGGTTGTTGCAAGTAGTGGTAATGATGGTAGTAGTGGTTGTTGCAAGTAGTGGTGATGATGGTAGTTTGGGCTCCGTTAGGTTGTGGTTGTTGCAAGTGGTGGTGATGGTGGTAGTAGTGGTTGTTGCAAGTGGTGGTAATTATGGTAGTAGTGGTTGTCGCAAATAGTGGTAATGATGGTAGAAGTGGTTGTTGCAAGTGGTGGTAATGGTGGTAGTAGTGGTTGTTGCAAGTGGTGGTAATGGTGGTAGCAGTACAGTTCTCTCTGCTGAAAGTGGTGACGTTAACCCTCAGATAGTAGCTGTAAGTACTGTACACTTGTCACCACGGCGGCCGCCACCACTACTACTACTACTACAGTACCACCACCACTACTACTACAGTACCACCACGACCGCCTCCTCCTCCACCCTCACACTAATCCTCCACCTTTCGATTTCATTACTAAGACGCGAGAAATGCAGACAAGCTCGAGTAGTTCTTGATGTGTGTGTGTGTTGCTCTAGCTTGTGGGAGGTGAACAGTGGGGGCGGGTTTAGACAAGTTTTCTAAGATGGCGACCTTACATATCGTGTGTGTGTGGTCACCTTGGCTACTGAAGGTCTGGTAGTTTTTCCCTCTCCCTCCATTTATTCCTTCTTCCCCCCCCCCCCCCCCCACACACACACACACACACAGCCGTTCTAAAACATTACCGATTCTCGTTCACAGCAAGACCGTGACTGCCGATCATGACTCGCACATTACACACCTCCCGACATTTAGAAAGTGCCACAACACCAACTACAACGACGTGAATACTGGACCTTTGTTTCAGTCCGGGCGAGCCAGTGACAATCACCACCACCATCACAGTCGAGAGAACGGGCCAAAAGTTGCTAACAGCTTCTACACGGTGTCTCCAAAACATGTATACAGAGTTTACACATCATACCTTACAGTCTTTAGGTGAATGTTTGTATCACCGAGAGCAACATTGTCCTCCTTGTTTATGTGCGAGATCTCCAAGGGGTGAGGACAACTTTGCTGTACTATAATATAAACATTCACGCGACCTCTACCAAAATCAGTAAAGTTGTGTGCATATTTTTTCTTCTGAGACACCGTGTAGGTATTTGCTGAGTAACAGTTAAGGCAAAAGCCATAACAGTAAACAAAAAAGGATACATAAATACAGAGAGTCTTGACAGTTAACGAACCTGTAACGTAATACATGTATCACTGCAGCTAGGTCCATCTGCCAAACACCGAACCTAACTTAACCCAACCCTAACCTAACCTAACCTAGGTTAGATTAGGCTAGGCTAGGCTAGGCTGGACTAGGCTAGGCTAGGCTAGGCTAGATTCAGGCCAGGCCGAGTAGAATAAATTAAACCACACCATCAAATGTTAAAAAATCCTTTATACAATTTCTACTTCAACAACAACAACCCTTCCAAACGCACATATAACAACATACAGTACAAGGATCCCACCGACCTATACTGTACTGTACTGTATAATAGATGAACTAACAGACCCAAACAATATATAACCTACAACATAAACTTGACAGGTGTTCTATAAATTAACAATACCCTCGTAAACATGTGGGTGTAATTAAATAATGTATGCACACTGCCCTCTTTACCTACCTTGTTAACATATATTTTTATTGAGAGAGAGAGAGAGAGAAAAAAAAAATATATATATATATATATATATATATATATATATATATATATATATAATATATATATATATATACTGTACGGAAGGAGTTTGAGTAGCTGTTACAATTTTACTCTCAGGGTGAGGCTAAAGAAGCTATATAAACCTTCGTATACTACACACACACACACACACACACAAAACCACAAGCGTCACGTTACAGCAGCTGACTGTCACACCTGGTGTCAGCAATACCTGCCACACCAGCCCACAGCAAGGAATGCTCTCACCATTGCACTGTTTTGTTCACCAACTAACACCTCAATTAGTACAACAACTTTATAACGTTACTCATAATATCGTAATATTGTATTGTACAGTATCTCACTTTCACTACACACGTAATAACACTAATAACAATAATAATAATAATAATAATAATAATAATAATAATAATAATAATAAAAACAACATTACTAACAACGGTTAAAAAACAACCACAATTTTCTCCGACAACAAAATCATATAAACATAAATATTAAATAGAGAGAGAGAGTGTGTTTCCTTCCTGCCATTACACTCTCTCTTCCCGCCCGGGCGCGGCGCGGCCCCCTGGATAACACTCAGTTGACAACTACAGTAACCCTTCTCTCCAGTCCCTTGGGTCATGACTCACGAGGCAGTCAAGCATTACGTCCCCCAATAAAGACTTAAATCTTGTCAGTCTTTGAGGAGTTACGATACCCTGGAGAACTTGGTAAGACTTCCTCAAGGACGTATACCTTGGGGTTGATGTTAGACTTCTTTATACTATTTCTTGAAGAGTTACGATACGTTAGTGCTTGGTAAGACTTTCCCAAGGAGTTACGATACCTGGTGTGCATTGGCAGGGTCTCTTTTATTCCTGGGGGGGAGGTGGGGGGGGGGTTACAATACACACACAGACGGTCGCCAACACGAACGTAAACAGTGTGGAAAGCGAGAGTTGTGATGGCGCACGTGTACAACGACCTCCCCCACCCCCCTTCAGGTACACAGCACGCAACACGTTCCTCTCGTGGTGGTACTGCTGCTGGGGGAAGTACACGCAGTTCCTCGGCAGGTATACAGTACACACAGGTCTTCAGCAGGTATACACACAGGTCTTCAGTAGGTATACACACAGGTTTTCATCAGGTATACACGCAGGTCGTTTCATAGATACTACAGGGAGCTACACAGGTCTTTATACAAACACAAGATATCCTTCATGTACATAGCCAAATCAGCAAGCGAACAGATTCTTCCGGTGGTGGTTGTACTACTGCTGGGGAAAGGCCATAACAGCTCCACAGCAGGTATACACAGGTCCTTCAGGTAGGTGAAAGGGGTGGGGGACGGGGGGGGGGGGGGGATGAGGATCGGGGACGACACTCACTGGTAGACACGCGTGAACACCACGAGAGAAGAATCACAACTGACTGCTTCCACCACACCACACGCTGAAAGAGAGAGTTCTTCTTCGCCCTCTCACCACCGCCACAAGGGGAAAGTGGTGATGGTGATATTGGTAACTGGTGGTGAGGAAACAACAATGACGATAATGGTGGCAGTAATAGTGGTACCTGGCGATAATGGTGGTAGTAATAGTGGTACCAGTGACGATAATGGTGGTAGTAATAGTTATACCTGACGATAATGGTGGTAGTAAGAGTTATACATGACGATAATGGTGGTAGTAATAGTGGTACCTGACGATAATGGTGGTAGTAACAGTGGTACCAGTGACGATAATGGTGGTAGTAATAGTTATACCTGACGATAATGGTGGTAGTAAGAGTTATACATGACGATAATGGTGGTAGTAATAGTGGTACCAGTGACGATAATGGTGGTAGTAATAGTTATACCTGACGATAATGGTGGTAGTAATAGTTATACCTGACGATAATGGTGGTAGTAATAGTGGTACCTAAAGATAATGGTGGTAGTAATAGTGGTACCTAACGATAATGGTGGTAGTAATAGTAGCACCTAATGGTGATGGTGGTAGTAATAGTGGTACCTGACGATAATGGTGGTAGTAATAGTGGTACCTAACGATAAAGGTGGGAGTAATAGTTATACCTGACGATAATGGTGGTAGTAATAGCGGTACCTAACGATAATGGTGGTAGTAATAGTAGCACCTAATGCTAATGGTGGTAGTAATAGTGGTACCTAACGATAATGGTGGTAGTAATAGTGGTACCTGACGATAATGGTGGTAGTAATAGTGGTACCTAACGATAATGGTGGGAGTAATAGTAGCACCTAATGCTAATGGTGGTAGTAATAGTGGTACCTAACGATAATGGTGGTAGTAATAGTTATACCTGACGATAATGGTGGTAGTAATAGTGGTACCTGACGATAATGGTGGTAGTAATAGTGGTACCTAACGATAATGGTGGTAGTAATAGTGGTACCTAACGATAATGGTGGTAGTAATAGTGGTACCTGACGATAATGGTGGTAGTAATAGTGGTACCTGACGATAATGGTGGTAGTAATAGTGGTACCTAACGATAATGGTGGTAGTAATAGTGGTACCTAACGATAATGGTGGTAGTAATAGTGGTACCTAACGATAATGGTGGTAGTAATAGTGGTACCTAACGATAATGGTGGTAGTAATAGTGGTACCTAACGATAATGGTGGTAGTAATAGTAGTACCTAACGATAATGGTGGTAGTAATAGTGGTACCTAACGATAATGGTGGTAGTAATAGTGGTACCTAACGATAATGGTGGTAGTAATAGTGGTACCTAACGATAATGGTGGTAGTAATAGTGGTACCTAACGATAATGGTGGTAGTAATAGTGGTACCTAACGATAATGGTGGTAGTAATAGTGGTACCTAACGATAATGGTGGTAGTAATAGTGGTACCTAACGATAATGGTGGTAGTAATAGTGGTACCTAACGATAATGGTGGTAGTAATAGTAGCACCTAATGCTAATGGTGGTAGTAATAGTGGTACCTAACGATAATGGTGGTAGTAATAGTGGTACCTAACGATAATGGTGGTAGTAATAGTGGTACCTAACGATAATGGTGGTAGTAATAGTGGTACCTAACGATAATGGTGGTAGTAATAGTGGTACCTAACGATAATGGTGGTAGTAATAGTGGTACCTGACGATAATGGTGGTAGTAATAGTGGTACCTGACGATAATGGTGGTAGTAATAGTGGTACCTAACGATAATGGTGGTAGTAATAGTGGTACCTAACGATAATGGTGGTAGTAATAGTGGTACCTGACGATAATGGTGGTAGTAATAGTAGCACCTAATGGTTATGGTGGTAGTAATAGTGGTACCTAACGATAATGGTGGTAGTAATAGTGGTACCTAACGATAATGGTGGTAGTAATAGTGGTACCTAACGATAATGGTGGTAGTAATAGTGGTACCTGACGATAATGGTGGTAGTAATAGTAGCACCTAAAGGTAATGGTGGTAGTAATAGTGGTACCTAACGATAATGGTGGTAGTAATAGTGGTACCTAACGATAATGGTGGTAGTAATAGTGGTACCTAACGATAATGGTGGTAGTAATAGTGGTACCTAACGATAATGGTGGTAGTAATAGTGGTACCTAACGATAATGGTGGTAGTAATAGTGGTACCTAACGATAATGGTGGTAGTAATAGTGGTACCTAACGATAATGGTGGTAGTAATAGTGGTACCTAACGATAATGGTGGTAGTAATAGTGGTACCTAACGATAATGGTGGTAGTAATAGTGGTACCTAACGATAATGGTGGTAGTAATAGTGGTACCTAACGATAATGGTGGTAGTAATAGTGGTACCTAACGATAATGGTGGTAGTAATAGTGGTACCTAACGATAATGGTGGTAGTAATAGTGGTACCTAACGATAATGGTGGTAGTAATAGTGGTACCTAACGATAATGGTGGTAGTAATAGTGGTACCTAACGATAATGGTGGTAGTAATAGTAGCACCTAATGGTTATGGTGGTAGTAATAGTGGTACCTAACGATAATGGTGGTAGTAATAGTGGTACCTAACGATAATGGTGGTAGTAATAGTGGTACCTAACGATAATGGTGGTAGTAATAGTGGTACCTGACGATAATGGTGGTAGTAATAGTGGTACCTAACGATAATGGTGGTAGTAATAGTGGTACCTGACGATAATGGTGGTAGTAATAGTGGTACCTAACGATAATGGTGGTAGTAATAGTGGTACCTAACGATAATGGTGGTAGTAATAGTGGTACCTAACGATAATGGTGGTAGTAATAGTGGTACCTAACGATAATGGTGGTAGTAATAGTGGTACCTAACGATAATGGTGGTAGTAATAGTGGTACCTAACGATAATGGTGGTAGTAATAGTGGTACCTAACGATAATGGTGGTAGTAATAGTGGTACCTAACGATAATGGTGGTAGTAATAGTGGTACCTAACGATAATGGTGGTAGTAATAGTGGTACCTAACGATAATGGTGGTAGTAATAGTGGTACCTAACGATAATGGTGGTAGTAATAGTGGTACCTAACGATAATGGTGGTAGTAATAGTGGTACCTAACGATAATGGTGGTAGTAATAGTGGTACCTGACGATAATGGTGGTAGTAATAGTGGTACCTAACGATAATGGTGGTAGTAATAGTGGTACCTGACGATAATGGTGGTAGTAATAGTGGTACCTGACGATAATGGTGGTAGTAATAGTGGTACCTGACGATAATGGTGGTAGTAATAGTGGTACCTAACGATAATGGTGGTAGTAATAGTGGTACCTGACGATAATGGTGGTAGTAATAGTAGCACCTAATGGTTATGGTGGTAGTAATAGTGGTACCTAACAATAATGGTGGAAGTAATAATGGTACCTGACGATAATGGTGGTAGTAATAGTGGTACCTAACGATAATGGTGGTAGTAATAGTGGTACCTGACGATAATGGTGGTAGGAATAGTAGCACCTAATGGTTATGGTGGTAGTAATAGTGGTACCTAACAATAATGGTGGTAGTAATAGGAGCACCTAATGGTTGTGGTGGTAGTAATAGTGGTAGTAGTAGGCCCGGGGGGCGTGGGTGTGTTGGGGTGCCTTCCCTGATCTAAAGTGTTATTGGTGGGGATATACTCAGTTTGTGGGAGCGAGAATTTCACAGTGTGTCGATGAATGTTGGATGTCACTTTGAGCATCGTCGCCGACGGCTCTTCTCATCCCTTACGGCATTAAACGCAAATATTGCGTTTGTTCACCGGCAATCTTCAAGTGAGGCTGTGAGTGTTTGAATGGTCAGTGACTGGAGTTGGTGAGTGCCAGTGTGTCGATAGGCCTACTTTAGCAGGGGTGGCATCGGGACTCTCGCCCCTATGGGGCCAAGTGCCTCGCACCTGTGGTCGCCCCCCCCCCTGCCTCCCCACCTCAAGTAACGGCCACTTCATGTAGTGTCGGCTGACCAAGTGAGTATATATAACTAATATTACATCAGTGAGACCATAGAAATAGTGGTTATCTCTGCCAAGGTTACATAAACAAGTGTTAGGTGTGATAATTCTTGCTCCCAGTGGATTATTCTGATGTGTGGATTGTCGCCCACATGGGGGGTGCCCAACACAACCAAGCGCGCGTATGCCCCTACTACTTGGACTCCGCAGGTAGGCCAGACCGTTAGTGATCGCACTGTGTACTGACACAATTTTCGTTTGTAATTCCCTTTAAAATGGCTGGCAAGCGTAAAAGTGAGAGTTCTCGTGGTGCTGAGAAGAAAAAGAGACACTCATTTTAGAATTTCTATGTATTATTTTCGCCTTTTCGACTTACGACCTGGCGGACGGAGCCCGGTCGTAAGTCGAGGAGAGACTGTATCTCCAAGTTGGAGAAAAGAGCACCAGGTTTTAAAGCGGCAAAAGACCGCTTGACGCAGCGTGGCACGAATGCTGCCTACCTTACATCTCATAAAGGCAGTTTACCAAAGGGTACACATACTTTTACATATTTTGCCATGATGAACCCACCAACCCACACACACATCTTCACTTAAACACTTCCAAGCAATCTGCATTTGAAAATTGAGTGCACTTTGCTAGGTATGAAACTCTAGTCTTCAGCCAACCAGCCCAGTTATGCCTATGACGTCACACTCACAGGTCATTGTGATAGGCTTATGCCTAAGGCACCCTCAAGGCCCTGTCAGCTTGGCGGGCAGCAGGCATAGCCCTTTGTTTCTCAACTTAATTTTCATACATATCTTCCCAAAAACATGTCAATTTAATCTAAAGACACGACACTGCTACAATATAACAGTACAATATGGCATAAGGACACAGCTTTGTGTTCCAGGATAATGGTTAGCCAGTGCAGTTGGCGAGTTATCCGGTCTTTTCCTTGACACTGGCTCATGCAACTCGTTAACTCAGGGTGTGGCTGTTGTGTTGGCAACAACTTCTACACCTTAAACAAATTCACGCCCACGGGGCCCTAGAGCCGGCCATCATCATTACACGAGAGGCAACCACCCTTACGGCACTACTTGCTTCCTCTCACTTTCACGTACTGCTGCTGGCTAGCCCTCGCGGTGAAAAAGGAAGCAACCTTGCTTAAGACTTCCCCTGCCAGTACACAGCCTCTTCATCATCAATACTCCTGCTGTGCTTCCTCGTGGCAACACACGGTAACTTGGTGCCATCCAGCCCCAAGCTAGACCAGCAGAGGATCTCAGAGCAGCAGTGGGCCCCAGAGAGACAGCGCATAGGCCCACTGGCATGTGGGCACACCCTGGCGCCTGCCCTGCAGATTAATCTTGGTAGGTAGAAGGCTACGGAAGTAAACATTGAACGAAAAACCTGCAGTGAAGCCCCGCATCAGGCAGACATGGTTACAGAGCTCCGGTTAAGACCCCAATGGCAGAAAAGGCAGAAGAGGTGACCAATACGGCACCCCAACAACTACACCGCAGACGAAGGCAATGGAAGATGAACAGGCTACTACGGCAAAACCCAAAAAACTGTGCTATTGCCAGGCCATAGCAACTCTCCCTCTCCCCAGTTGTTGCATGTACCTGCACCACTAGGTCAGGAAAAGGGAAAGCCAAAATGTGTGGTAGCAGACTGCATCAGAACCCCTAAACCCCCAAAAGTCCCATGGCGACGGGGACAGGTAGAGATTACTGCCAGGAGTCTTTAGTCACAAATCGGCACATGGGCAGTATAGATATTGGGATCTAGATAGCAGTGATCTTCAGTCCTGTCTGTATGACTGAACAACCCTTTCCAGGAGCCACTCTGCTCACCCCACATGGGGAGGGGGCTAGAAAAGGTACACTAATCAAAGCTTGCATAAAAGACCAACCTGACTGGACAACCACACCTAGTAAGGTCATCCTAATGAAGTCGAAAACATAATCATAATCACAGATCATAGGAAAAACAAATTATACAACCTCTTATGGTTGCTACGTGAAATGTCAGGGCCCTTCTGGATGCTGGCACAAATGAGCATTGTGAAAGAAGAACCACAGTGTGGCAAAAGAGCTGACTAGGTATAACATCGACATAGCAGCCATTAGTGAGTCCCAGTTCCCAGATGAGGGTCGACTCACAGAACGGGGGTTCTGCTGTACCTTCTTCTGGAAGGGTAAGCCTGCTGCAGAAATTTACTGCATTTATGGTGTTGGCTTTGTCATTTGTCCAATCCATTCTACATCGGCTAACTGAGGTGTCAACGAACAACTCATGACGCTCAGATTCCCACTGAATTACTCTAGTCATCGGTGCATACCCCCCAATACTGGATGCAGAAGATGAAATCAAGAGGGGCTTTTATGCCAACCTTGAACAAGTGCTAACCTCTATCCTCAGAGAAGATAAGATTGTGCTGCTAAGTGACTTCAATGCTGAGAGACACAGAGTGAGCAAATTTAATCCTAATGGCCTACTCTTCCTCAGCAAGTGTGCTGAACACGACCTCACTATCACCAACACCTTGTTTAGGCAGGTCGACAAATTCAAGGGTTCTTGGCAACACCCACTATCCAAATATTGGCATCTCATTGACTACATCATTGTCAAAGAAAGAGATCGCCAGGATGTCCTCATCACCTGAGCCATGCAGGGCTCGAACCACTGTGACACAGATCATTGGCACGTTAGAACCAAACTCTCCCTTCACATTGCCCCAAAACAGCAAAGGCAAAAAGCCTCCAGAAAAGGTTTAAACACCAAGTGACTGGGAACATTAAGCGGTAGAACATGCTTTCAGCGCGCAGCTCGACAATGGGATGATAAACAAGCCAAAAACAAACAGCTTAAATCTGAGTGCCGAATGGCGTATCCTTGACGCTGTCCTGACAAATACCTACAGCGAGACCCTCGGGCAGATCGAAAGAAAACACCAGGATTGGTTTGATGAAAATAACCAGGAAATCGGCATACTCATCAATGGTAAACGTGCTGCTTTCACTGACTGTCAAAACAATCCTCAGTCTCAGATCAAAGCTGATACCATCTGCCAGAAGAAAGCAGTGGCCCAGTGCAAATTTGCAATCTAAGGAAAGAATGGTGGAAAAAGAAAATGTGTGAAATGCCAAAATTTGTCGATCAAAGTAAGATGTATGAATTTTTCAATTCCACTAAAACCGTCTACCCATGGTGTGGCCCCCTCCACTCATCTGACAGTAACTTCCTAATTAAAGACAAAGTAGACATCCTTCAGTGCTGGAAAGAGCACTACCACTCGCTGCTCAACCGAAACACAGATGTACGAGGTCTCCAAAAAGAAACCAAACTTAAAAAAAAAAAAAACGTATTGCTTAACTTGCAACTTAAATCGAACTTGTCTCCTTCAAAGTACTCCCTTCCACTGTTGACACACCACTCCCAACGTTTTTTCCAGTTCTGGAACGCGTCCTGGAACGTGTTTTGAGGGATGGTGAGCAGGTCTCGTAGTAAATTTTCTTCTATCTCTTCTATCATCTGAAATTGGCGACCTTTCAGGATGGATTTCAAATTTGGGAAAAAAAAGTCTGCAGGAGCCAAATCCGTAGAGTAGGGCGGATGGGGGATGATAGTCGTCTCGTGCTTCACCAAAAAAGTCACGGATAAGGAGCGACGCGTGAGCAGGTGCACTGTCATGGTGCAGCACCCAGGTCTTGTTTGTCCACGCCTTAGGCCTCTTCCTTCACACTGCCTCCCTCAAACGCTTCAGGACCTCCAAGTGAAACTCTTTATTGACTGTCTGACCACGTGGAACAAACTCATGATGAACGAAGCCTTCGGTGGATGTTCTTCCCCTTTTGAAACGCTGGTACCACACGTGACATTGCGTACGGCTCAAACAATCCTCCCCATAAGCCTGTTGCAACATTTGAAAAGTCTCCTTAAAAGTTTTTCCCAATTTGAAACAGAATTTCATGCAAGCACGTTGCTCTTCAAGACCCTTCATTGTTCAACTTGCAACAAATCACAAAGTGTACTGAGCACACGTTCACTCTAGCGCATGGAGCTCGATGACTAATTAATGTGGCGTGATGCGGCTAGTGTTTGACTAAAGGTCAAGGTTACCGCTGCACAGCGCTCCCTTCGTGAGCAAGCTGCGCCGACTCGTTGGCGCGCTATTTAAAAAGTTTGGTTTCTTTTTGGGCGGACCTCGTAGATGTCCTGACTACCCAGTAGGTCGCTCAGCACCCAAAGCTGACCCACCTGAGCTATCCTCTATCCCTGGATGAGTTAGCTACTGCCATCAAACAGATGATAAATAATAAAGCCTCAGGGCCTGATGGAATCCCAGACGAGGTGTATAAAGCAGGATGACCTCTGCTTACCAGCCGCCTCCACTCTCTCCTGGAGAATACAGCTACTCCTCGACTTACGACTTACTCAACTTACGACCACCCGGACATACGACCGCCTCAGTCGTACAAAAATTTTGTCAAATTACGTATTTTCGAGTCCCGACGTTAGTGATTGCGCTGTGTACTGACAAAATTTTTGTTTGTAATTCACTTTAAATGGCTGACAAGCTTAAAAGTGAGAGTTTTGTGGTGCTGAGAAGAAAATGAGACACCCATTTTAGATTTTCTATGTATTATTTAAGCATTTTCGACTTACGACCTGGATTTGGGTCCCTAACCCCGTCATAAGTCGAGGTAACTACTGCGGGATCTCGCTGCTGTCCGTAGCTGGCAAGATTATCGTCCGAGTCCTCATAAACAGACTTCTTCCTGAGGCGGAAAACTTCCTCCCAGACTCTCAATGTGGCTTTAAACCATCACATGGCACCACTGACATGATCTTTGCTGCCCATCAGCTACAGAAAAAATGCAGAGAACAGCGTCGTGACCTGTACATGGCTTTCATCGACCTAACCAAGACCTTCGACTAGCTCAACAGGGAAGCCCTCTGGTGGACTCTCAGCCAAAATCCACCAAAATTCATTGCCATTATGAGGCAACTACACAATGGCATGAACGGCAGTGTCCTGCACAATGACACCCAGTCTGAGCTCCTCCCCATCCGAACGGGGGTTAAACAAGGGTGTGTACTGACACCAACTCTCTTTTCCATTTTCTTGGAAGCCTTCCTTACTCATACCAACGCCAATCTAGCAGACGTGGTGGACATCCAGTACCGGACGAAGGGTCTTATCAAAATAAGACAACTCCAGGCAGGAACAAAGGTGTCGGCAGCTTCCATTACTGAGCTTCAGTGTGCAGACAACCTCACTCATCGCTCACACTGAACGTGACCTACAGGAGATCCTAAACACCAACTCAGATGTGTATGCACACTTTGGCCTTGAGATGAATGTACGTAAGACTCAGATTCTCTTTCAGCCACACCATGGTTCAGCCACACCTCCACCATCCATTCAGCTTAACGGTACTACCCCCTGTAATGTTACCCACTCTCAGTATCTCAGCTCCCATCTGTCCACCACCACAGACATTGATGAAGAGATTCAGCATCGGATCAGATGTGCATCTTAAGCCTTTGGCAGACTCCTTCGCGCACGCACGCGCGCGCACGCACGCACGCACGCACACACACACACACACACACACACACACACACACACACACACACACACAACGCCTGGACAAACTAAAATTAAAACGCTCTACCACCCCCATTGACTTACCAATGAAACTCTTCAAGGAGTTCTCCCCGGAGCTTGCTAAACCCCTCTGCTCCATCATCAATGCTTCTCTCAGTCAAGCCAGATGCCCAGCTGACTGGAAGACCTCTTATGTATCACCAGTGCCCAAGTCAACCAGCCCACAATCCTTAAATCAGCTACGACCTATTGCAATCACCCCAATACCCAGCCTAATCTGTGAAAGTTTTGTGTTCGACTGGGCTTATGCTGATATTGCAGGAGTCGTAGACCCTCAGCAATTTGGCAACATGAAAACTTCCTCCACCACTCACTGTCTTGTCAGCTTTCTCGATTACATATACCGCCATCTCGAGAAACGAAAAACGTCTGTAGCTGTCGCCTTCATTGATTTCACTAAAGCGTTCGACCTAGTCGACCACAATATAATCATCAACAAAGCTATTGACCTCGGGCTTCGAAGAAGCCTCATACCATGGCTTACAGACTTCCTCAGTGACCGACGCCAAGCTGTACGCTTCCGAGGGGCTGTCTCCACCTTTCAGTCACTCACCTGTGGCGTCCCCCAAGGCACCAAGATGGGACCACTCTGCTTCCTTATGCTCATCAATGATGCCCTAAGAGAAACCCCTGCTCGCTGGAAATATGTCGACGACTCCACCATTGGGATCAGCGTCAACAATTCTGCTCCCAACTATACCGCCCTTCAGGATTTATTGAACAGTCTCCAAAACTGGGCCACCAACAACCATGTCACCATCAATCATACCAAGACCATGGTTATGCACATCAACCTCTCCTCCGACATTGTCCCACCTCCTTCCATTACTCTAGGTCCGAACACACTCCAGGTTGTAGATTCCACGAAGCTCCTCGGCGTCACCATAGACAACAAACTAAATTGGAAACCACACGTCAATGAAGTTGTCAAATCCTCCAGTTTCCGTCTCCACCTCCTCCGCCGACTCAAGTCCCTCGGAGTTCCTGCACACGAGCTCCTCAGTGTTTACACAACATTCATACTTCCCAAGCTCACCTATGCCTCCCCCACCTGGTCTTCCTCCCTAAATGCCACACAACGTAAACACCTAGAAAAAGTACAAAAGAGGGCATGCAAGATTATTCTCTCCCCCTCCTACTCCACATATCAAGAAGCGCTCAACACACTGACCCTTTCGACTCTCACTGACCATCACCACGACCTCATCTGCAAATTTGGTAAGAAGCTTCTACACCATCCCCGACACCGGCTCCTACTACCACCTGAGATCCCTTGTCCGAGAATTGCTGTTCGACACCACAACCGCATCCAGCCCATACGTGCACGAACTGATCGCTATAAGAACAGCCCAGTCCCAACCATTGTAAAAATTATCAACAACTTGTAACACTGTAACACTGTCACTATGTTGAAATGAACTGTAGTTTGAGCTTTTCCCCATCTAAGTTATTATATGTCTTATTTGTGTCACTTATGTTACTTGTATATTATTTGTAATTCGTAACCCATTCCCCAAATATGTAACTGTATATTTTCAGCCTTCTGGCTGCCAAGCTCCTTCAATAAACCGTTAATTATTATTATTATTATTATAATTACACACACACACACACACACACACACACACGCACACACACCTGCTATGTTCCCCATCTTGATATTCCAGGTGCAGTACAACCCATTATCAGTTACCAACTACTTCTCCCTGAGTATACAGAACAGGGTGGATGTATGCCGACATTTACCTTTTGGAGAAGTTATAAGCTGGAACTATGTATTACTGGGAGGTATAATAATGGTAAGGGTTTTCTTGCTTTTACATCTCTTGTTGCAAAGGTGTTCTTAATTTGCCAACATCCATCCAGGGACTCTCACTGTTGTGTCATTGACTGGGGCTGATAAATTCTGCAAGTGCATCCAGGGAGGAGCCCAATTTTGCAGTCCATGTCTCAGTACACCTAAAATGGTATTTTTTGTAGCCAGGTGTCGAGGTGAGTCTTCCAAATGTGAGTTGAGGTAATAATTACTGGAGATTTCACTTTGGTTGTTTGGAGGCTAACTGAGGCACACACTAGGAACACACATGCTCACTTATGATCTGGTATATACAAGTATCTGATCTTAAGGGAACATTTCAGGCACCTCATCAATTGGCTTGGACTGGTTTGTATCAGTTAATGGGAGAAATTAAAGCCAGTAGACAACTCCTGGATCTCTTCTCCACAAGAGTGAGTCACACCAGCCATCAACAGTGTTAACCCAGAAAGGGTGAAGACACTAAGGGCCACTCCACATCCTTGTATGTACACTGGAGAGCTATAAGTTATGCATCATGTTTTCTAAATAATGGTCAGTGTAATAATGAGTACCTGCAGTTTGCTTTATGCTTTTGCAACACGACTACACACGAGGCGCTCCGCATTACAAGGGGGGTAAAGCACCACCCCGGGCAAAATGCGTTTTTGATGGATATCACTATTTTCACCCTTCCTCTACATGTTGGCATTGGATGTAACCACCTAGGTAGACTATAAATAAGGTTGAAAGTCCTTCAAAAATAGGGTGTCATTTCGCTTCAGGCGGGGAGCTACGTATCTGGCTGTGCGCTCAGTAAGTAAAAGTGGTCACATCCCATTCATTGTGAGAGGAGCGCGAGCCAATGACAGCCCGAGTTCCACAGACCATACCCCCTGAGTCAGCCAATCACAATGGATTTTGCTTGCTATGTCACAGCTCCTCGGCCAATCCACGTACCCGGATGCTGCTTCACTGTAAGTCTTGCCGCGCTGCATAGCATAAGGCGGTTCAGTGTTTCTACTACTATTTTGAATAACTTTTCGGCGTAACATTGACGTTATTCATGTTCCACAGGTGTGAGAAGTGCTAGTCTGGACGATTTTAGAGCAAGATTCAAATGAGGCCAGGCCTTCTGGTGTGGGTTCAGGAGCTCTAAATCCTGAGCATGTGTCTAGTGATGACAGTGCTCACGTGGACACCCCAGTAATGCTTGATGATAGAGATTTTGGTGGTGAATTTAGTGGTTATTATGGTGATGCAAGTGCTACTGGCGATGGTGCAGGTGATATGCATGAGAATGTTGGTGATGAGCTATGTGGTGCTGGTGGGGAGCTACGTGGTGCTGATGGGGAGCTACGTGGTGATGGTGGGGAGCTACGTGGTGATGGTGGGGAGCCTAGTGTTGGTGGTGAAGCACCACGTGGTGCAGGTCGCAGGAGTCAGGAGTGTACCCCCCCCCCCCCCCCAAGGCCCTATAGAAAAAAGGGCAAGATGAGAGAGCGTAGAGTTGACGAGTGGGCACAGGAGGTTGTCAAGCGAAAACGTAATTTGGGTGAGGAGTATGTAAGTTACCGCACCAAAAAAGTAGTCAAGACGAGGCAGGTCGGCCCTCCCTGCCCAGACGGACAAGCTTAGCAGGGATAACATCAACACCATTTTCACCAATTCCTGAGCAATGGGCAATTGGTGACTATAACACCCAGAATGGCTTCCTGCAATCACTCATCAGGGACGTGCCCGTGAAGAGAAAGTGGACTGAAGCTTAAGTGAGCCGCAGGCCATTTAACTACCATTTTTTTTTTAAGCTTTGGCAGCACGAGTTTAAGGTCTACCGCCAAGATTTCGCTTCTTTTCACAGGCTTGGCAAGAGGAAGATGGAGGTCCTAATGCATAAGAGGAAGGAATCACCAAGTGGAACACCCATCCCTGACAAGAGAGGACATCATCCATCCGCCAGGGCCATCACAGGGAGCCGCCTGCAACATGTGCACGAGTAAATTCATGCCCTGCCAGTGCTTGCTAGCCATTACAGCCATGCACACAGCTCTCACAGGTGGTACCTGGAAGCCTGGGGCAGCATCGCCAAATTCCACAGCAGCTACCTGGTGTGGATGAGCGAACATTATCCTGATGAAGAAACTGTCTGAGAGTTTTTACCACACTGTGTTCACGAGGGACTACAACAGCGTGTTCCGTGCTCCTCTCACCGACGTCTGCAACACCTGTGAGAAGCTGGAGACCCAGATCTCTTCCCTCCAGAAGGATGGTCAGGACACCCGTGACGTGAGGAACGCCCTGAGGGAGCACAAGGCCATCACACAGGTGCCTCGGGACCTTCCTCACCAGGCGGAGCAGGTGGTCCTGGGACTGGTGATGTTCAAGACGGTGGCCATTGAACTGCAGAAGAAACTTCCTTGCCCCCGTCTACGTGCAAGCAAGGCCTACTATAAGCAAAACCTGTGGGTGTACAACTTTTGTGTGTATGATATGGACAGCAGGAGGATAGCAAGTTTGTAGTTTGTTTGGGATGAGGCGACAGGAGGCGGGGGCAGACGAGATAGCTAGCTGTCTGCTCTAGTGGCTGAAGGTGAGGAAGGACGATCGTGGCGAGGCCTTTACCCGGCCACGGGTCTTCTGTGATGATTGTGGCGGCCAGAACAAAAACATTTTCATGATTCTCATGGCCCTATAGCAAGTACATGCCGCACGCCTCGCCATGGTCGACTTCATCTTCATGAAGAGCGGCCACTCATACCTCCCTTGTGACAGGACTTTCGGTAGCACTGAAAAGAAACTGAGGAAGACACCCCCCACATCTACAGCACCTTGCAGTACGTCCTCATCATTGGCAAAGCAGCCAAGAAGGGTTTCCCGGTTATTGCCATGCAGAGGGAGGGCTTCTTGGATGTGCGAGCCCTCCTCAACTATGCCACTAAGCAGCTAGCATCCTGCTTCACCCAGGCCTGCCAGCTTGCCGTAGACAGGAGGGTTTCCTGAAGGATTCATCATCAAGACGGACTACTGCCCGGTTGATGTGGAGGGGAACATCATCAAGGTCCGCTTGATGAAGAGGAGAGGACGATGGGTGAAGGAGAAGTTTGACCTCTCCCAGGTGGTACTCTCGCCTAAGTACCCACACGACAGGCTGCTGGCACCAGAAAAGGTCAACGACCTCAGGAGTCTCCTGAGCCTTCTGGAGGGTAGAGCCCAGGAATGGCTCCAAGCCTTGATAGCCATGCAGGACGACCTCAGAGGGGCAGGTGGGGATCAGCAACGAGAGGAAGAGTTGGTCGACGATCTTGACGACACAACTCTTGATTACGTGACCCTGGATGCTCCGGGAATGTAGTCACACCCCTCATACCCCACCTGGACTGTTAAGGAATACGGCTACAGTACTACTCTCCTACGAAAATGCTACCTTCTCTGCTGTTTGGTGAGTGTTACTATTTTTTTATGTTCTCTGATTCACTTATAATCAAACTTATTTTTCTTCCAGAATGACATACATTCTTCATTCTTTGTTTGACTTTAGGGGGGCATACATTGAGTGTTATAATGGTTACCTAATAATATTATAGTAATTAGTTTGTTATAGTTTTTTTTTTTACGAGAATTAGCTCACCCGTGGCATAGATAGAACGACCCACAACGGGGCCTAGGGGGTGAAAAAAAATAAGAACAGAAAGAAATTAAAAATACAAAAGAAAAAGCTTATACCATATTAATCTACACCACAAAGATGCAGGATAACCAGCTTTTTAAAATGAGACAGATTGTATAAGTATGGAAACACAGAAGAAGGCAGAGCATTCCACAGTTTGACATGCTGTAGGATGTTTTTACGTTTGTCATTAATATGATACAACTGTAAACAATTAATGTGTTTATGGGTAAGTGCAAGGCTTCTACGCAGGGACTTTTAATGAAAACCAGTCATGCTGTGGACTCAGCACGCCCGCCACGGCCGGCCTTGCAACACCCTCAGTGCTAGCAGTGTGAAGTTGATGTATGGGTGTGCGTGTCGTGATGCCTTGAGTGTGGTTGCAAAAGATAACTTTCTTTGACAATACTGTACCTTCCATTGAAATGTCTGGCAGTCATCCTCATACAAGCAGTACAATACTGCCCTTAAATGCAAGTACTGTACGTAGAGGAAAGTGATACACATGCTGCTTCATACATTCCCTTTAAAAAACATAAGTTTGAGAAACATCCGCTTGTACAAACTCAACGAGACAGTGATGAAACAGACATAGAATATGATGATGACAATGAGCCACAACAGGATGAAAGTGAGTCTCTTAATGACAGTAACACTATGACTACAGAAAAAACAATCGGAAGATCTTTTTAGAGACTATGATGACTTACCTGTCGACAATGAAAGTGACTCACAGCATGATGAAAGTGATTATCATAATGACAATAACACTTTGAATGCACAGAATAACTTTTTATCGTGCTACGAAGCATCCAAAGACATTTTTCCCGACTATGACGAGTTAAAAGACAATATAGCATGCATTGACGATGATAATGACGGCAAAAGCGAGCTTGAAATAGATAAATCTGAGTATACTCATAATACAAAAAGTGACTGCTATGCATCACAAGACCTTTGTGCAGACTGTGATCCGGTACAGAGTTACTGACAGCAATAATGACGATGAAAGTGAAGATGAAAATGATGAAAGTGAGTCTAATGGTAACACAAACAGTGACACTGATGTATCACAACAAGAACATACAGACTGTGAGGAGGTAGAAGTGGACAGTGACAAGACATGCATTGACCTTGATAGTGAGCCTGTCCCAATAAATGCTTTGTGAAAGTGAGCCCATACCTCAGTCTTATAATGAAGCTGATCTGTTGCCAGCATCAATGATTTAGTTGATGAAGAATCTGTGTGGCGATTTTTAGAGAAGGCAGAGAAAGACTTTGAGCAGTACGTGATTGATTATGACAAGGCCGTTAAAGTTATACGCGCTCCTCAGGATTTACCTAACTTCAACTTACTATGATCGTCATGGATAATAAAATGAAGGAACTATACAAAGTAAGATTGAAATACTATTATCATAATACTGTTTTTACCAAAGATTATGCAAACTTTCTCTGCCTTTATATTCGTATGTTAATTACTTTGAGGGGGGGAGGGGAGAGGTTAATGGTGAGGGGGACGAGTGTAGTGGGGTTTCCTTATCATTACACACTATTATACTAAACAATATTATAAATCTTTGGCTAATAATAGGGACGGAAAGATAAACACTAATTGGCAAATGAGTTTTTATTATTATTTATTATTTCATGTTTTTTCGGGGGGGGGGTGTTATGGGGTGGGGGGGGGGGGGTGTAAGACGAGTGTTGTTTTTGGTGATCATTAACTTGTTTTACAGCATTAGCTCACAATTATATGAGAATTTTGCAGAAAAACGCGATTATTATTGGTTTGAAGATCAAAAAACCATACATCAGGGGAAGTAGTTATTCTCATTCAACTCGCGATAAACTAATAACTATTCACAGTTTTTACTGTTCGCTAGGAAAGGGATTGAGTTGCACGATAAAAAAAAATGAACCTTCTAGCTCAAAAAACAACAATGTTATGGTTGTTTCAACTTCTAAAAACTTTAAACACGTTTTTCTCCGCTTTTTAAATTTGGCGCTTCACCCCTTTGTAATGTGGAGCACTTCACATGAATTCTTCATTACAGGTTGTACCTCTCTAGTCCGGCATTCTGTGGTCCGGAAACTCCCGTGGTCCGGAACGATTTTAGTTTGCCCAATAGGTAGATAGGCAACTTTTTTTTTCTTTTTTTTTTTACTTCTCTGAATAATTATTATTATTATTACAGGGGTATTAAATTTTTGCCCCTCAGGCCCCAATGTGGATCAGTGACCTATGCCCGGGTGGGCTAATCCCCTTAAAAAAAAAAAAAAAAAAAAAGCCGCGGGAAATTAAGGTTTGTTTACATACGGCAGTTCGGCTGCACTCTCTCTCTCTCTGCTTGTCTATACAGAGTACAACATTTAACCCTTCAATATATATGAGCAGTAAATAAGTGTTGCTTTCATATTCTTATGTAGAGTAATGACGATATATTTTCACATGTGCGCACTTACATACG
The DNA here is from genome assembly GCA_958450375.1 of Homarus gammarus. Lineage (NCBI taxonomy): Eukaryota > Metazoa > Arthropoda > Malacostraca > Decapoda > Nephropidae > Homarus > Homarus gammarus. Next base: position 286,101 of record CAUDMG010000554.1, on the reverse strand, counting down.
AGCAGTCTCACTTTTTTTATACCATTAATGGTTAGCTACTTATATTGTTCCACTTATTAACATTAAACAACATTACAGGGACTTCAAGCAACCATATTCATTTTTTACATTAATTTTACTACAGCTAAACTCAGGGTCTTATTTTCTTCAGTTTTATATGTAGAACCAATCAGTCACTGGTTTCGTAAGCTTTAACATAAACAATGCCGGCAGCCGTCTCGTCTCCTCTAATATTCCACGTATTATTAATAAATTGTATTGTTAATTTTGCACACACGTACATTAATTCAATAAAAACAAATTCAGAAACATTAATTAAAATATATATGAACAGTAAATAAGTGTTGCTTTCATATTCTTATGTAAAGTAATGACGATATGTTTTCACGTGTGCGCATGCGCACTTACATATGCGATCTCTCTTTTTTCTTTACCATTATCGTTAGCTACTTCTATTGTTCCATTTATTAACATTAGATAACATTACTTAAAACAACCATATTAATTTTACTACAGCTACAACCAGGGTCTTATTTTCTTCAGTTTTATGTGTAGAACCAGTCAGTCACTGGTTTTGTAATCAACGAAAACAATGCTGTGTCATTTCCTCGTGTGTTTTAATATTCAACGTATTATTAATGAATTTTATTGCTCATTTTGCACACATACACATTAATTCAATAAAAAAGACATTCAGTAATAAACAATAATGAATCTTTTGTACATAAGAGAAATGACGCTGTTTACACGATTATGCACGTCGTCTGCACGTTGGCGGGCCGTTCAAACCCGTCGAAATTCAAGTTTCCGCCGTCAAAATTTTTATTTATTTATTTTTTTGTGTGTTCCAATAAAATACGTTAAGAATTAAAAACTCGCGAAATTTGAGAAGCTACTATACGACATTTAACCCTTCAATATGTCTTCAAAGAGACCATGACACAGAGAAAGTGGTGCTAGTGCTTCCAGGCATAAGCACAAGTCACTATCTATCCAGGAAAAGGGTGAATTTCCATGGTCCAGCACCGGTCAGGTCCCGAGGTTGCCGGACTAGAGAGGTACAACCCGTACTATTATCTAACATTACACCGACTGACTCTTCACAGTTTTTTTTTTTAAGAAAAGACTTATGAATGAGGTAAGGTTAATTTCTAATTTGGACAAGGGTGATTGACTGGCCACACCAGGAGAGGCGTCAAGTTGTTCGGTACAGTACTGTACAGTATATGGGAACCTCTCTCATAATATCCTCGTGCTGCCTCAGACAGCCTCAACCCTAGGAACTGGGAGTTGTTTGTGACATATCATCGTGTTGACATTAATCTGGCCACACATTACTGTATCATCATGAAACTCCGTTTATTTGGAATCAGAGTTATAAAAATGGACATCATTTTAACCTTACACCCAAGTATGTATAACCTGCACCTTGAAGGTAGTTATCAGAGAGTACAACATACAGTATTACAGTTTATTTAAAAAATAAAATATAAATAAAAAATAAAATACGATAAAGTTACATGACCTCATTTCTTAGGATAAATGTTAAGTTTGTCAAAAGTCTGCTGTCAACCCTCATAACTACAATACTGTATTGTATTGAAATCATGATCCAGTATGTTTATACCTGTACAGTATTGTATCTGGCATCAGCATACGGGGATACGGTATCTTAGTTTTATTTCTCATAATACAGTACGTACAGTATTCTAATTGATGATGATCTAGTGTAATTAATAACCTTGGTATGCACTTAAAGACCTTAGTTGTTGTAGTACGGTTATAACGTTATACAGAGGGTCCCCGACTTACAAACGTCCCACTTACAAACGTCCGACTTACAAACGTCCCACTTACAAAAGTCCCACTTACAAACGTCCCACTTACAAATGGGGTTAAACTTGAAATTTATAGTACAGTATTTTATTTACCAGATGATTTATTTTTTCCTTTCATTGACTGTATTTTGTCATTCTATTTCTTCTTTTCTCTGAAATTAAGTGATTTTAAATGTATATAAGGACTTAGGCTGATATAGTGGTATTTTAAACACTGTTCTGTAAGTAATAATAATAATAATAATAATAATAATAATAATAATAATAATAATAATAATAATAATAATAATAATAATAATAATTAACGGTTTATTGAAAAAGTTCTGCAGCCCGAAGGCTGAAAAAATACATTGGTCATAAATGACTTATTACATACCGGTACATTGGTGGTTTAACAAAAGTCTTCATTAGAGAAAGGTGAAGGAACATACAGTGAACATACAGATTAATGTAGGTGTCGTAACTTCCTCCCAGATGGTGTTAGGAGGGACCTCACGTGGTGTAGTAGTTCCCTCACAGATGGTGTTATGAGGGACCTCACGTGGTGTAGTAATTCCCTCACAGATGGTGTTATGAGGGATCTCACATGATGTAGTAACTCCCTCCCAGATGGTGTTAGGAGGGACCTCACGTGGTGTAGTAGTAGTTGCCTTACAGATGGTGTTATGAGGGACCTGACGTGCTGTAGTAATTCCCTCACAGATGGTGTTATGAGGGACCTCACTTGGTGTAGTAATTCCCTCACAGATGGTGTTATGAGGGACCTCACGTGGTGTAGTAATTCCCTCACAGATGGTGTTATGAGGGACCTCACGTGGTGTAGTAATTCCCTCACAGATGGTGTTATATGAGTGAGGTGTGGTCCCAGTCCTTCCTATCGTAGACGGATTAACACATCCCTGGTTGTTGTTGGGGTCTCACGGGCCGTTATCACTGGGTACCTGGGACCTCACTGTGTGAAGGTTACCTTGTGTACGACTCTTCTGTTACTGTTGAGCTGTTCTCACTGACTTAAGCACTGTTCACCACTGTTCACCTCTGTTCAACACTGGTTCCATTCCTTTTCTAAATGAAATTGTAACTTCTGGTGAGAACTTGTTGATATCCGGTGGGGAGGAGGGTTCAGGGGAGGGAGTTGGTACGGGCCAACTTAACAGTTGACCTGGCTGCTCCGAGAGGAGCGCCAGGTATGTCTTGACCCTTCAGTGGTCAAGGATGTAGTATGGTATGCACGTAGCATGTGGTCCGACTTCCATACATTTTTTACTTAAGAATGTCCCCAGGAATGGAACCCGTTTGTAACCCGGGGACTCCCTGTAACCTAACCTAACCCAACCTTAGTTGTTGTAGTGCAATAATAATAATAATAAAATAGCTACGGTGAAAAATACCCAACCATGCTAATAAGATTCAGCAAAATTTAATAAGGCAAATTAGATTGACACACACACACACACACACAGTTAAGCTTCTTGTTGAGGTCTGACTGTTAACAACAACAATATACCAAGTGACCACAGGGTGTCTCATCTTAACAGGTGATACAAAACTGCAAACTCTGATTTGCTACATTGATATTATAATATATTCCTGTACTACACTTCTACACCCTTGACGTTATAATGCATCACTGTGCTTCAACAACTAAGGAGGTTAGGTTATTCAAAAGACCCAGTGATGCAAACCCTACCTAACTTAACCCTACCTAACTTAACCCATCCTAACCTAACCTAACTGCAACCTTTGTCAGCAAAAGTAAAAGTTTATACCATAATGTTACTTTCACATGTTAGTATATACATATCTGGTGGTAGTGTAGTGTACCTAACCTCACCTATTCACAAGATACTCTCTAACAATATCTACCTTCTGTACTTCCTTGGTCAGTATATAATCTAATTAAATATCACACTAACATATCAATGAAATCAGGAATGTAATGATATTTTTATTTTATTTAGAAAAGCTTAAAGTTATTCTCTAACTTAAGATTTATTAAAAAATTTATTTATCATTTACAAATGGTTTATTGTTTAAGAATGCAGTACTGTACTGTACTTATACTAATGTTAATAAAATACTGCAATAATAATAAATATACTGTATAATGTACACACAATTTAAAAATTATTATACCGTAATCATATTTTAACTTTAGCATACAAGTATAATACTGTACTGTATGTTGTCTCTACTCCAATGAGAAAGTGTCAACACAAATAATTGGTGATCAGGTTGGTACAGTACTGGTATACTGTAATGCAGCTACAAATATCAAATGACTAAATAAACTACTGTACTCTGAATGTTACATCTCATCACTGTCCAAGTACCTATAGTATGTACCATACTGCATACGTTTAATGTATCTCCCTCTCTCAATCACAGTACTGTACCTCAAGGCTAAATACTAATAAACTGGTACCAGGGTATTTGTTAAACTGGGACTGTCACAGCAAGGGTGGTGCTGTATTAGTCTCAGTAGTACTGTAACTTGACCACTGACAGTCAGTGTCTCTCCGGAGCAGGAAGTGTCTAATTTAGACCTATAGCCACGGTGACCTGTCCACGCCACACTCACAACCTCGGGGTTACTCTATACTGTAATTCTGTCAACCTGATTACTGATATGAAGATTCTCTCTCAAGGGATGTGTACAGTACAGTAGAGTACAGTACAGTACAAAAAAATTCACCAACCTAGCCCTAACCTACCCCCCCTCCAGGTAACATTAAGGTGATTAATCTTTAGGTGAAATAATCTGAGGTGCCTAATCTTCACATGATCCCTATTTTTCTAGCACAATACTGTACTGTATTATAAAAAGTTCAGTTAAGTCTACATTGATCTCCACGCCTACATATCAATAACCACTTTAACAGTCTACAGTGGGGTATGCTATAACGAATCTAATTGGTTCTAGAACCTTGTTCGTTATAGCATTTGTTCGTTATAGGATTAATCCGTTCCAGGCCCCCAAATACAACCACTTAACACTGAAAAATATAATATAAAATTGTAAAAATTGTAAAAAAGTGCATAAATATGCATCTAAACCCCTGAAATAAAGAATATCATTAATACTTGTAATAAAAAACAATAAATTAGTAAAAAAAAATATTTTTTTTTTTAAATAATGTTCGTTGTAGGAGTTTCGTTCGTTATAGCATTCTCAATTTTATAGGTAAAACCATTCGTTATAGGAATATTCGTAGTAGGATCCGTTCGTTATAGCATACCCCACTGTATAATAATGTACAGTACCGTTATTTAACAATCAAACAAACATATTGTCTATAGTGTATAATGTATTATAATAATAATAATCACAAATTTATAATGAGCTTGTTATTTCTTATCAACCTGTACAGAGTTATAAAGTACTGTAACTTAATAAATTTACTTGAGTACTGTACTGTATTCAAGTAACATTTTTGGGTATTTTTTATAAACTACAGTGCTCAAAATTTTTAGTACAGTACGTTTACTCATTACATGGGTGAAACCGTGAAGGGTATGATGTAGGTGGGGGGAGACACCACGTGGTCATATATCTAGAGGTTTCGTGAAGTGAGGTCAGGTGGCAGTGGCCATGACAGCAAACTTCCCTTTGATCTTCTTGTGTCCATTGCCATATTGACCACCCACCTCACCTAGCCTATCCTCTTATCTCCCTCCTCCATCCAATCCCCTCCCTTCTCCTCCTTCCCCATCAAATACCCTCTCTTCTCCTCCACCTATCCTTCAGGGACTTGGTCTTCCCATTAGAAGTCAATTTCTCTTTGCAAATACTGTACTTGTACCTAAAATGAATTTCAAAGAGGCTGTGATTCTAAAATGCTTTACAGTGGTCCCTCGGTTAACGAGCACAATCCGTTCTAGAAGGTTGCTCGTTAATTGGTTCCAGCTCACCGAAAATTGCCTAAATTCAACAAAAAAGGTAGAAAAGTACATTTACTTTGAGGTGTGTATGTAGAAGGCTCCTGGATGATGATGGGAATTAGAAAGGGGGTGGAGGAGAAGGGAGAAGAGAAGGCATTGGGGTGGAAGAGAAGTCACCCCATGGTGCCATTTCACCCATAAAATTTTAGTTCTCTTGGTGTAATTCAAAATTATTTTCTTTAAATCAACACTGCACTGCATTATATATTGTCAATATGTAAAATATATTTCAAAATGACCAATAATTTGCTTGGAAACAGAAAAAAAAGCGTTTAGTTGAAGAGAGTCTCAAGCAAGATGTTACCTCCAGTGAAAACAGAGAGAGACTGGATGCCGCGCATTAAACTTGTCACTTTACCTTCAATTATGTTCAATAATTGTTAAAATGACTAAAAAATTGAATATTAATTTTTAAAATTATTGAATAGTATAAACTTATTGATATTTACTAAAATATAAAGGAATTTAAGCCCTAGAACCGGTTAATGTATTGGCAGACTGATACTAAAGCTGGTTGCCCGGTCAGTGCAAGCGAAAACATGTTGAGGTCGGTTCGTAAGAACTTCGTTAACCGAATTTTTTTTCGTTAACCGAATTGAAGATCCTTATGGAAGGCAGTTCGTTAATCGAAATTACGTTAACCGAGGCGTTCGTTAAACGAGGGGTCACTGTAATATATACACACACACAGTGATCCCTCGGTTAACGAACGGTTCGATTAACAAATTTAGGTTAACGAATTAGCTCCCATAAGGATCTTCAATTCGGTTAACGAACAAAACTTTGATTAACGAAACCTTTACGACAAACACGTTTTGTTGTGAGCATCAGCTGATGGGCCAGTCCGCCAATACAGTAATCTGTTTTATGTTTACATTCATTTCCAGTGGAGTAAATATCAAGGTTGTGTTCTACAATATTTTTGCATTTTTTATATTAAAATTATTGGTCATTCTAAAAATTTTGCCATTCAACTAATATTTTTGGCTCGATTATGTAAGTTTATTCACTTATTGAAACTCATTTACATGCACACACTGTCCTAAGGGCAAAATTGTACTGTACATGTAATAAAAATAATGTACAAAATGATTACTATCTCATAAGAATTCCAGCAATGTAAATTATATTCTCCCCGGTCACTTCTATGACATTTTATAAGCACATAAATAAACAAATAAATACTTCACCAGACCTTCGGCGCCAACTGTCACCCCCTCCCCTCCCTCCCTACCAGCCAGGGTTTGGTGGTTATACAGAAGGCTTCAAGTTTTTATCTAATATAATATCACAGAATAAAGTTAGAAGAATATAATTTGCACTGCTGGAATCCTTGCAAGACAGTGAATAATTTGAATATAAACGTCACATATTTTGCACAAGAGATAAAAATTTTAGTACATTAGTGTAGTACATTTTAATAATACATATACAGTACAGTTTTTCAACTGTATTTTTTGGCAGATTTACATAAATTTCTCTTTATTTTTATTCATTTACATGCACACACCATACTAAAAGAAACGTAAAAGAAAAAATGACCTAAGTGCAAACCTGTACTGGACTGTACTGTACATGTACTAAATGATTACAGTACAGTCAATCCTCATATTACGCGGTCCCACAATCCGCGTTTCACCGTTAACGCGGTGCCTTGCCAGAACCTAACATTTTCACATTCCGCGGTCGTGAACCCCATTACGCGGAGAGCGGCTGGCAAGCCGCGCCATTTTTGGATCCAAACCTCCCGCCATCCACCATATTGTGTAAGAGGCGCGAAAATGGTGCGCACAAGGTCGCCCAGTCATCAAAACATTAGCGAGTTTTTCACCCGCCACCCACTACAGCCGGCCCAAGTCAGTGATAGTCATAATTATAGTGAGGATATGGACTTATATGAACTTTGGGGGGTTTGACAAAGAGGCCCTGCAAGCCTCTGTGGTGGATAGTGATACAATTGATACAAGTGATACAGGTGAGGGCCAATAATCTGCCCTCTGCCTCGGAACCAACCCCCCCATCCCCGTGTGCCCAACCATCTTTTCTACTAATGTAAGTGTTAAAAAACCTAATATTATTGATATTTCTCTTAATTATTAATTGTGTGTGCATGCCATCATAAAGTTAAGATAATATTTTTACTACAACATAGTTGTGTGTCGTCAAAAAGTGGAGTTTGGGGATCGGCCCGGACTCTATTTCAATTAATCCCATATGTTATGTTATTCACTTTACGCGTTTCTCACTTTCCGCGGTACCCTCCGGGTTACATTAACCGCGTAATACGAGGACCAACTGTACTAAAATTTTTATGTCTAGTGCAAATTATAGCTTGTTTATATTCAAATTAATCACTATCTTACAAGAATCCCAGCAATGTAAATTATATTCTCCCAGGTCATTTCAGTGGCATTTTATAAGAGAAAAGCCAAGTCACTCTTAAGGACTGATAAATAAACACACAATAGACCTTCGGCGCCAACTGTCAAACATATCACCTCACCTCACCTCACCTCCCCCTCCCCCATCTGTTTCTGACTTTATGCATTTTTTGGCTTTACTTTGTACTGTATGTACTTTTCTGTGAGCTGGAACCAATTACCCAATATCCCATTGAAATAATGGATTCGGTTAACGAAATTTTCGGTTGTGAAAATTAATTCAAGGTGATTAGGTGGTAGTGGCAATGCCATTTGGCCACTGTTCCACATCTTGCCCAGGATGGGCACAAAAGAACGTCGATTTTTTTTAAACCATATTCACCACTTTTCAGCTTACTAGCCAGTGTTAGTACGGGAGGAAATCGGGGACCGGGAAACCTGTGGTGTTTGGAAGGGTCACACTGGATAACACCCTTCTCACGCGTGTCCGGGCCGAGGCTCAAACCCTTGACATATTGGTGAGAGTTATGCGCCGTTACCACTGTACCAACAACACAGGCAAATTATTGGTTTGCATGTGCCTGGCTGCAACGTGTCTGAAATTGTAAGGGAGGTTGGGGTCACTGTGAGATGTTGGTTAACCTGCTGGGAGGAGTCTGGGAACTTTGGAAATGGGCTGGTATTTGATATATTAGGATGACCAATTTCAGGTGTGCAATGTAAACAAAAACATATCTGAATTCTCAACTCATATAAGTGATATAATTTTAGGCCGGGGAGACCACGATTGACAGGAGAGGAGGATATTGGAAAAGGTATTGAGATTCTGTAAGACCTGTGTTGGCAAATATTAAAAATAAACGTGATTTCCATTCTCATAGTCAATATTTCTCCTCATATCAACGATATTATAAATAAAATACCGTTGTTTAAAACCTGAACAACAACCCGAAAAATTATAAATAAGGAAATGGACGACACATTATAACAAACATACAATAAGGGTCTTTATCTATTACTCTTTCAAGCATGCAGTACAGTAAATGTAAGATAATACAATATACAGTCTCTCCCCGACTTACGACGGGGTTACGTCCTGACGACCAGGTCGTAAGTTGAACTGGTAGTAAGTCGAAAAGGCAAAAATAATACATAGAAATTCTAAAATGGGAGTCTCTTTTTCTTCTCAGCACCACGAGAACTCTCTCTTTTACACTTGCCAGCCATTTAAAGTGAATTACAAAAAAAAATTGTCAGTACACAGCGCGATCACTTACGTCGGGACTAAAAAATACGTGATGTGAAAAATATTTCATACAACAACGGCGGTCGTATGTCCGAGTTGTCATAAGTCGAGTATGTTGTAAGTCAAGGAGAGACTGTAGTGAGAAAAAAATTACATCCATCCTTCTCTTCCTTCTTTTGTGAATTTCCTGCTTTCTTCAATCCCCTCCCTCTCTAATAAGGAACTTACATTGCACATCACCCTTCCCCAACAAACAGCCAGCCAGGCACAGGGGGTTAGGTGGCGGAGTGGATGATTACTCTTGACCACAACTGTACATAAGCCAAACACTTAACATAAAACGGAACTTAACTGTACAAATGAGGCCACCGCAGTAGTAAGGGCACAAGTGACTTTTTTTAAATAAGAGAAAAAGGTGACTTTTGTGAAACCCCATCAGCACATGGGGGGCATACCTGCCTTGCTGGTAGTAATTATTGGGTAATGTGACTGGTGTATGCCTTGCCTTCATTATGAAGCCTTTTTGCAACATTACTCTTCCACATGTGAGGCCTGCACTCAGGTTCATTCGCCTCACTTTCACAACAGGCGCTGGATAATCCTACTTATGACACACATTGTGACAGAGGAAACCTTGTTGAAACTTGCTGTAGTGGTAACTAGATTTTGGGCGTGGTGGCACTTGTGCCCTTACTACGGCGGTGGCCTCAAATGCATTACTGTACTGTACTTACAAATTAATGACCAGAAAATCAATTTAACGCAGTTTTTGTCATCAAAGTAAATGGCAAAAACAAACTTGTCAAGGTCCAGCATACAGTTCTTAGATCAAAGGTCAAGAGTATACCAGTACTGTACAGGAAAAGAAGAGTGAATAATATAAGCCAGTCAATATTAATGTCACCAAGATATAATAAAAATTATAAAACTAATCTGAGTCAAAATGTACAAATATCTAACTTAACCCAACCTAATATGACCTGATCTAACCTAACCCAAGACTTAAATATGGAGCCACTAGAATAAAGGCGTAAGATCCAATTGGACAATGATGACTTAAAAAATCAGGTTAATCAAGGCCAAAGAAGACCACAATACATTACTCAGAGCCATGGAAGTCTAATGCAGTACAGTACAGTACAGTAGTATATAGCTACCATACCTACACAAACTATGGGCAATACGGTACAGGATCATGGCTGCATCATAACAAATCTAATCAATGGGTACTCCATCGGGTGATAAGACAGTCTGGATGTGGGACAAGAGAGGTGTACTGTATTCCTGCAGGTGTTTCAGCAACTGCTTATCAGTAGCTATGATGTCAATACTGTATGAGCAACAGATAAGACACACTAATGCTGTATCATGTAGCTAGGGTGGACAGTCATATGGTCAATCCACTTGCCCACTTACCAACTCTTGAGTCAACGGTTTAGTAAATTTCTATTGAATTCATATACTAGTTTACAAGTCAAATCTATAAAATCTAATTAATGCAGAGTTTACATAATCAATAAGAGGCTCAAAGAAACATAAAACTGGTTAATAGAAGGATTGTACTGTATAGAAATCTCTCTTCCGTCATTGATGTTATAGAACACACCATGACCAACCTATATGTATTACTGTACAGTACACACGATTGAATACTGTATAGCAGAAAAAGCAGAAGTTACTGTACAGTACAGTGCTGGTTTTAAAGGATGGAAAATGTTTTGTTCACACTATATTCTACATAAAATTCTGAGAGAGCAATTGAAATTCTTCAGTAATCCAGTTCCCACTCTGTAATACAGTACTGTACAGTAATGGGTTGGTGAAAAGAAGGGCATCCAGGTGTAACACTAGCTTTAAATACTCTTGATGACATCTGGTACACCACTCCATCAGAGTGAAAAATAAGCATAAAACAGTGGTGGTGGTGAGGGTGTCTAACATGTAATTAAGAACATAATCTGGATTTGCTCATTTATAAGTACCTGTAGGTTGTCTTAGGCAAGTGAGTAGGCAGTATTTTGACCCCTGATATATATATATATATATATATATATATATATATATATATATATATATATATATATATATATATATATATATATATATATATATATATATATATATATATATATATATATATACTGTACTACTGTACTACTGTGCATACATATACATAAGTGATATCTCTGTTAGCTGGAACAATTGGTGCAGAGTACTTCCAGGAATGAGAGCTCTCCGGGTAATGAGACGACTCTCTCAAAGCTGAAAAAACTCCCTCATCCCCGGAATTTTCCAGGTACAGTCAGTTCTGCTATAACGCGATAGTTGTGTTCTTGTAAAACATCGTGTTACAGAAATTCGCGTAATAGAAATAACAGGGATTTTGGAGAAAATAGGGTTAGGTGCAGATTACTACTTGAAATCGAAAAAATTTTAGTAGTTAGCCTAACACAATGGTTAGCACAGTCTAAATAAATGTTACATTCATATCTAATAATGAAATCATACAGTAAATGTAACACTTTACCGTGAAGAAATATGAATATAACTTGATGGGGGAGAAGGGTGATTTTGTGGTTGATAACATCGAGCTTCTCTTCAAGGGTTATAGCCTTTCTTTTACAATCATCACCGGGAATGCGATCACCAGAACGCTTCTTGGAGATATTCTTCTTTACCATATTCACAGTTAATACCACAAAATTGGAGAAATAGTAAGCAAAAATCGCGTTACAGCAAACAAGCGTTCGCGTTATACAAATACCATTCCTCTATTTATAAATCGCATTAGAGCCAATTCGCGTTGTCAAAACACGCGTTATAGCAGAACTCACTGTACTGGGAAACTTTTCTTGGAAGTTCCAGAAATTGAACATTAAATCATCTCTCGAACCCTGAAAGAAATCCCCCATCCCCAGAATTTTATCAGAATTTCCCAGAATGATTCATTATTTCATGTCCCAAAGCCAGAAAAACATTTCTCATCCCCATAGTATTTTGGGTACAGGAAAATGTTTCTCAGAACTTCTGGAAAATGTGCATGATTTTCATCGCTCAAACCCAGAAAAAAATTTCCCCAACCCCGGAATTTTATGGAAAATTTACGGGTACCGAGAAAATTTTCTTAAAATTTTCCAGAAAATGTGCCCCTCGGAAAATTTCAATTCCATGCTATCAGAGAGTTCATATTAAGAGGGATTTCGGCTAATGGAAATCTTACTTTTATATATACAGGGAGTCCTCGCTTAACGTTGGGGTTACGTTCCTGAAAATGCGACGTTATACGAAACAAAGTTAAGTGGATCAATTTTCCCCATAAGAAATAGATAAAATACGGGAGTTACCTTCCCCAGCCTCCCTTTGCCCCATGAAAAACATTACATATACAGAAAATCATTGCCTCCTCCTCCTCCTCCTGTACTGACTGGGGTTCCTCCGCCGCTGTTTGCTCCTCCTCCGTTGTTGTTTGCTCCTCCTCGGCTGCCGGTTGTTGTGAAGAAGCTGCTTCTGCCCTCCTGCGACGAAAAAATTGATCCAACATTGACTGCTTGGTGCTACTCTTCTTCTCCTCCTTATAGATCTCAATGTAACAACCAAGACTGTCCTCAATGCTGCGTTGAACCTTTGAGCAATGTTCTCTGTTTGGGTCATCATCTATAAGGATTTGCTTTGCTTGCTGGATCATATTGAACGATTCTGCCATCCTCTTGGAAGTTAGAGGTTCTTTTTCGTCGTCATTGTCTTCAACGGGACTGTGTTCTGTTAATTGTCGCAGATCTTCGTTGGTGAGCTCTTCTGTCTGGTATGCCAGGATGTCCTCAATATCCTCTGATTCCAGTTCATCAAAGCCTGCCTGTCTAGTCAAGCTAAGGATATTCCTATTCACAGCTGGGAATAAGTCCGTGAATCCCGTAAAACTGTTAACACACTCGGGCCACAATTTACGCCACACACCATTAAGGCAACTTTCTGAAACCTCTTCCCATGCCTTGCCAATGTTGTTCATTGCATGGAGAATGTTGAAGCCACGCCAATATTCTCGGATCGTAGGTTTATTTTCTCCGTCTGTAGCCTTGAGCAGCTGGGCCATGGTGCGGCATAAATAATACGCCTTGAATCTGGCGATGACGCCTTGGTCCATAGGCTGCATCAGTGCTGCCGTGTTGGGAGGCAGGAAGACAACTTTTACACTGTCATGCAAGTCATCGAGATTGGGAGGATGAGTTGGAGCATTGTCTAGGATCAGAAAAATTTTGAAGTTAAGATTCTCCTTGGCACAGTACAATATTCCTTCAGTGCAGGGACGGAGTACACGTTCAACCACTGGCTAAACATGGCGCCAGTTATCCATGCCTTCTTATTTGCCTTGTAGATGACAGGAAGGTGATCCTAAGAGTAACCTTTCAGGGCCCGTGGGTAGGCAGCGCGAGAAATCAACATAGGCTTCAGCTTGAAGTCACCAGCAGCGTTCACGCCAAGCAGCAGCGTCAAGCGGTCTTTTGCCGCTTTAAAACCTGGCGCTCTTTTCTCCTCCTTGGAGATACAGGTCCTCTCAGGCATCCTCTTCCAAAAAGAGACCAGTCTCATCCACATTGTAGACTTGCTTCGGTGAGTAGCCTCCTTCCTGGATAATCCGTTTGAATTCTGGCTGGAATGTCTTGGCAGCAACCGTATCTGAACTGGCAGCTTCACCAGTCCTCTTAGTATTGTGGAAGTTATGCCTGTGCTTAAATCGTTGAAACCAGCCTCGGCTAGCCATAAAGACCTCTTCCTTTGATCCTTCACCCTCTGTTTCCTTTATGTCGTCAAACAAGGATATGGTCTTATGCTGGATAACCATAAAGCTCACAGGGGCATTGCGTTGATTCTGGTCCTCCATCCACATAGCCAGCATCTTTTCCACTTTTTCTATCACAGTGCTTCTAGTACGAGTTGTCTTAGTTGCAATCAGAGAAGAACCACTTCCAGCACTAACCTTAATCTTGTCAGCGTTGGTCAAGATAGTACGCACCGTTGTGGGGGTTAGACCAAGCACAGCGGCTATGTCCACAGCACGTTCCCCCTTTTCAAAATGGGCTAATACATCCATCTTCATAGCCAAGGTAATGGTCTTACGTTGCCTCTTCACTACACTAGCATCAGTAACACTTGATGGGCACTTGGAAGCCTTTTTGAATGGTTAGAGGACAGTTTTAGAGCAAAAGCACTAAAGCACACACGAATGATGTGAAGCCGTAACAGAGACTGGCTTGGCATCGCTTGGGGACGCTGTGACGTTCTGCGAGTGAGGGCAGTGCGCAGAGCCGAGAGAGAGTAGCGCGGCCTGACAAGAGCGGGTGATGCGTCATAGAAAGTAGTCTGTGACGACGTAAAACGACATAGTATCGGATCACCAGGACGTTAAAAGAATTTTGGGTCTCTAAAGTTCAGCAACGTAGTACCGAAACAACGTTAAGAAAGGAATTACTGTACAGTATATATACTGTACAGTATATATAGATATATATATATATATATATATATATATATATATATATATATATATATACAGACAGACCCCGACTTACGACTGCTACGACTTACGACTGTCGGGACTTACGACCGCCGCAGATTTTTTATTAAAAAAAAAAAAAAATTTTTTTCCCCCCAAATGACACACGCATTTTCTATACCGAAACGTTTCCAGTTAATGTAGTCCCATGTATAATTAGAAAATTATGGGGGCCCCATGTGCATTCAGCTGACTACATTAAAGGTAAGTGCTGTCACACTGTAACCATTCCTTATTATTTATTACTTTCACTGTACTGTATCCATTCCTCATTATTCATTACTTTTACTGTACTGTATTTCATTGTTATTTATAAAAAAAAAAAAAAAAAAAAAAAAAAAAAAAAAAAAAATTTATCTATGTCGGACTTACGACCTGGATTTGGGTCCCTAACCCCGTCTTAAGTCGGGGTATATATATGATATATATATATATATATATATATATATATATATATATATATATTATGTATATATATATATATATATGTATATGCAAGTAAATCACTGTATGTGCGCGTGATCTAGGTATATGCTGATAACCACAAGGAGATTTGTGATCAAGTGAGAGGGCGGGTCACTGGCCCATCTGACCTGACTACCAACCGTTGTGTGCTATTTAAAGATTAGTAGGGTCATTACCTAATTACCTGACCATTATGGACCTGGTCTCACCCTCCTCTGTATATATTCACCTTGATTTGTATTACTCTCTCTAGTCTGTACTCACCCCTGAAGATGTGAATTACACGAAAGCGCTTGGGAACTTCGTGTTTTCTTCTTTCCTTGTGGTTATCAGCATATATATATATATATCTATATATATATATATATATATATATACAGTATATATATATATATATATATATATATATATATATATATATATATATATATATATATATATATATATATATATATATATATATATATATATATATATATATATATATAATTATAGTATACTTTCAATGTTTCATAATAATAATATATAAAAGCAGGCAAGGCACAGTGTACTTACCACTGGTACTCAGCGCTGAGCGTCATGGTGACGGCAGGAGCACTGCTACTTTTTCACTTCCGCCCAAAATGATGCCGGGTAGAAGAGTGTAGCTCAGAGGTTGGACGTTGTGGGGTAACGGTCGGTGTTGAAGGTGGTGGTAGAGAAGGTCACTCGGAGCATAAATGGTCTTATGTGTGGAGAGGGCGTGAGAGATAGATATCTATGTTGGTATTATTCTGTGTGTGAGCGTAAGACTAAACTGTGCTTTGATGCTCCCCACAAAAAATTGAATCTTTAACCTTTATACCTTACAAAATAATTCACAAGTCTGATATTTGAAAACCAATTGCAACTTGGAATAGAATCACAAGGGAAACCATTCAAAGTGTCAAAAATCTGTACGGTATATGAATGACAAATACAATGTGCGCACCACTCTGTCTACTATTCGGGGCAATTTCCACACTTGCCAGGTACTGGAGGCAAACTTGTTACTGGATTATCAACACTCACATCAGTGATTTATCAATACTGTAGTGTACCATATTTACATGGAGGTCACTCAGACGATGACATGTGGAGGCAGTTCATCCTTCATGCCTCACTCACATTAACAGCCATGCACAACAACAGTGCAGGGTTTTGGCACATTCAATAACTGTTTAATTTCATTGGTATTTCTAAAATTCTCACAGTAATTTGAACATATTTCCTCGGAGAGTATTAATGAGTCGCACTATCTGCATCCCTGGCAGATTCTGACACTGGGTTCTCCACCATTATTGTCAAGAGAAATCCTTATCTAAAATCCATCTGAAAAGAGATAAATTAAAATGGTTACCATGATGATATATGTAGTCTTCTTCAACACAGTAATGTAACTCCAGACCACAGAAATCACAGCATTCATAAAATATTAACGAAAGATGAGAGGTCTGGCGTTAACCTCATCCTGTAGATCTAAGAAATGTTTTGTTCATTATTAAGTGCATTTCCTATCTACCATATAAAAAACTAGAGGGAGCCCGGGCCAGATGAAATATACTGTATTTGTGTCGGTGACTATGGCCGTACAGTACCTACCAGTATATATACAATACTGTACACCCCTCAAAGTGAACATGGATTTAGAGGGTAGATCCCCCAAGAAGCTGATGCCATCATGCAAACACACTTTCCAGCGTCTGAGATAAAAGTTGAATGTTTCTGCTATATTTTTCAACCTTTTGAACAAACTGTAACTGAAAATCATGTTGTGACCAAATGTGCCAGACAACAGATGGTGGCATCACTGTGCTAGGTCCCATAACCTGGTGCAGTAGCCATGTGAAGATACTGTATAATTGGGGGTCATAGCGACCAATTTTAAGCGAATTTCCAGATAAAGTGATTTCCGGAGGGGGTTTCTATAATCACAAAAAAAAATCTTGATTAACAGAGAAAAATCTGGATGGCAATCTGGACTGCTTTCTGGTGCAGACAAACACCAGCCCCAGCCACTTTATTTACAAGCCAGTTACTCTGCTACAGCCCTCATGTATGCATCTCTGAACACCTGTGGACTATTTGTGACTTTGTAAACTAAGTACCATGGCTTCCAAAGGCAAGACAACTTCAAAAGGAGGTCAGAAGAGGGCCAGAAAGGAGTTTAACTTGAAGAACAAGCAAGAATTCTATATACAGCCCCCCCCCCCCCCCCCGAGATTCGTTGGGGTTAGATTCTCAAAATGGCCGCGAATCGCCAAATCCGAGGAAAACATTTGCGGACTGAGAGGGGGTACATTTTTACTTGTGTACAAAGAAATGTATATTCCCTTTATGTGTTTGCCCTTAGGACAATTAGTTCTTTTACCTGTATTGTATTGTAAATATATGAACACACACGCACACACACACACACGCTCCACGACCCCAACTGACCTCCCAATCAAAATATACAAGGAGTTTGCAGTCGAACTTGCCACCCCCCTCTGTTCTATTATTAATGCATCCCTCAGACAAAGCAAATGCCATAATGAATGGAAAACCGTGTTTGTCACCCCCATCCCCAAGGTCACCACCCCACAGTCCCCTAACGACCTCAGGCCAGTTGCCATTACCCCCATACCCAGTCTACTTTGTGAGGACTTTGTTTTTGAGTGGGCATTTGCCAGTATCTATCAGTCAATTGATCCACAGCAATTTGGCAATATGAGGACCTCCTCTACATCACACTGCTTGGTGAGCTTTCTGGATTTTCTGCACAAAAACTTGCAGAAACGTAAGACATCACTGGCCGTTGCCCTTGTGGACTTCAGGAAGGCCTTTGACCTTGTTGATTACTGCACTGTTATCAACAAGGCTATTGCACTAGGGCTGCCCACCAACCTGGTCTCTTGGCTCACTGATTTCTTGAGTGGACGTCGCCAAGCGGTGAGGTATCAGGACTTAGTCTCTACATTCCAACACCTCACCTGCGGTGTTCCCCAGGGGACCAAGATGGGACCACTGTGCTTCCTCATCCTGATCAACGACGCTCTATCGGACACTCCTCACAGGTGGAAGTACGTGGATGACTGCACTGTGGGGGTTTCAGTGGACAACACCGCACCAGACTACTCACCGCTCCAAGGCACCCTGGACAGTAGGGTGTGTCAATTTTGTCAACATGTTAAAAATCAAATTTGGTAGTCAAAATATTGTGCCTCTTTATGTCTAAACTTGAGATTAGCAAACAAAAATGAATTGAAATAACCCTCACCTACATCAATTATACCTTAAAGTTTCAAATATCAGTATTTCAACAAATTAATGAGACTTGATTAGAATTATTCACTTGATATTAACTAATCTCATGTAAGCATATGGATTATGGAGTATTTTATGGTTCTATAGCTTGTGTACAATATGCATGTCAGAACATGAACATGAACAGGCTCTCCGTGTGGGACAGTTTAATTCTTGTTTTGACTTGTACCAAGCGTGAGGATAAGGTGCCCGGCTCACTCTCCTTCTAGATATCATAGACGGTGGTTTGCTCTCATTGCACTTGCACCTACTCTACCAGACGAATTCTACATTTTAATTATTGTAAGTAGGGCATATTGATTGTCGCAGTTACTTATATCATTGTATAAAACATTATGTTCTAAGAAATTATTATGTTATTTCTGTTACAGCATTTTTGATAAACAAATTGATATTTTTTGAAACAACAATTGAATTATGAAACATTGAAATATTTTTCTATTTGTCAGATAGTGTGAAGATGTCAAAATTGAAGATAAGAAGTCAGTTGTAAACCCACTTGAGCCTGCTAGTTGGTAAAGGGAAGGAGCTTCCTGTATCAGAACTTCCAACAGTGAGAGACATGCTAAGATTAGGGTTACTCCTTCGAGAAAAAAAATGCAAAGGACAGAAGGAACTATACAGATAAAGAACTCATAAATGACATGATAGTCCCTCTTCTGCATCAATGGACAAAAGCTAATGCACTATTCAAACCACCTGTGATTAATCAGTGTCGAACTATTGAGCTAAAACTAACGAAATTATGGCACAAAGCAGTTGAAACATCACTTGGTAAAGGAAACTTGGCCAGGAAAAATGAATTTCTGCACACACTTGATACTCTGTTTGACATTTTGACCTGCAAGTGCTCCATACAATTATGTTCTGAATCCAACTGTTCTCACTCAGGTAAGAGAGAAAATAATTCCCACATTGATTGTGGTTGTCCTCGTGAAAAGAAGATCCCTGTTTTAGAGCTTGAATTTATAAAGGCACAGAGGACAAAGGCAGAAGGCCAAGGAAGTATGCAAATGGGTTCAATAGATTATTCAGAAACAAAGAAGCAGATTGCTAATGCCAAGAAGAGAGAACAAATCCGAGAGAGGGAACAAAAGAAGAAAATGAAGAGTGAAGAAGCCATCCAAAGAGAGGAAGAGCTGTGTCAAGATGTTTATCACTTCTTTGATAGTTTTTCTGATGAACAGGAAGCAACATCAGATGATAGTTCCAAAGAGCCATCTGAACCTTTACCAAAGAAAATGAAATACAACACAAGAAATATTTCAAACATTGCTTTAGCTAGTATTCGCCACCATGCTGGACTTCGTGAGGCTGCAGAAATTGCAACTGCCGCTTGGATAGATGCAGGCCTCATCAGCCGAGAGGATGTATCTTTGGTGATAGATCATAATAAAATTAGAAGAGCACAAGAAAAAATAATGAAGGAAATATCTGATCAGCATGAAAAAGATTTAAGCGAGGGAGGGCTCTCCTGTCTTTTGTTTGATGGAAGAATAGATGACACAAAAGTTTTGCTAGAAGTAGAGGGAGTGAACAGAAAGTTTCCAGGTCTCATCAAAGAAGAACACTACTCTGCCTGTTCTGAGCCTGGTGGTCGGTTTTTGTTTCACTTTGCTCCCGAAACTGAAGTAGAAGGGAAGAAACATGCAGAGGTCATTGCTGATCATATTTTATGTTGGGTTCAGGAGAGAGGACTTGGCAGTTCACTGCAGGCTGTTGGTGGAGATTCAACTGCAGTGAACACCGGATGGCAGCACAGATCAATCCTATGCTTATCGTATTGCCCAAGCAATAAGATCAGGAGAAGTGCCTCAGTCATTGGCTCTCTTGGAGATTGGACCTGTCAGTCACAGCCGTTGGTTAACTACAGCTCTTCGTTTCTGCAGGATTTGGATTTCCAAACACGAATTGAAGGGCAAAGTGCTGAAGAATTTGAGGTTAATTGTTGAATTTATTATTGGAGTTTATCTTCCCCAGTGGTTTAGTGTGAAACTTAATCCTATGTGGGTGGATGGGCCCAATCACCTTTTGTTTCAATTGCAGCTAGTAAGAACACAGAGGAAGGTAGTGAGGGACATCGTGCTACCTGTGGCAAGAAGGTCCACTTGGTATGCTCGATCAGAAGCAGTTTTGCAAGCAATGCTTTGCAGTCAATGTACCAATCTCCGAACCGAGGCTGTAGAAGTCATTCTAAAGATTAGAGGAACGCTAATAGATGACGACCAGTTGGGAGACTGTTCGTTTCATTCAAGAAAAGTTCCCCCAATAAACGTCAATGCCACCAAATTGTCAGAATTGGTTGACTTGAGTTTGGAAGTCTTAGAGCCACCATTGACAACAAGTCTAACTAGCCAAGAATTGAGAAACCTTAAAGAGACTCCAATGCAGGTGCCGAAGTGGCCTTCCCACACTCAAAGTGTGGAGAGATGTGTGAAAATGGTCACAGAAGCAGCGGGCCATGTTTACAGCCGCGAGAGGCGAGAAGGTTACATCAAAGCACAAATAGCAAGCAGACTACTGATGACAAGAAACCAAAGCAAAGAGAGTATGAAGGCATTGGTTACTTTCAAATAGACTACGGATAATAAAATATAATAATTTGAAACTTGAAACAGTAACATGTGTGCAAACGCTGGTTATGATATAAATTCACAAATATGTACATTTAAAAATCCATTTGATGTAGGTAGGACTTATTATAAAAAAAAATTTATGCCAGAATATTGTTTTGCATGCTTAAAGACTACAATAAATTGCTACCAAATTACTCGATTTTCAATTTAGCCAGTTCACCCCCTAAATTGACACACCCTACTGGACAGGCTACAGGCATGGACTACGGAGAACAAGGTCACCATCAACCACACCAAAACTGTAGTTATGCACATCAATACCGCCACCACTCCAGTGCAAGCCCCAGCAGTCACAGTGGGTGCCCATCCTCTCCAGCTGGTGCAGTCTGCCAAACTCCTGGGTGTAACTATAGACAACAAACTTGACTGGAAGGCCCATGTAAATAACACAGTCAAGGCAGCCTCATACCGTCTCTACATGCTACGAAGACTTAGGTCACTTGGGACACCCACGCCAGAGCTGAGGACCATCTACAACGCCTTTATTCTCCCCAAACTAACGTATGCGTCACCAGCCTGGTCGTCTTCTCTCAACTCCACCCAACAACGTCAGCTAGAGAAGGTACAGAAAAGGGCCTGCAGAATCATGCTCGGCGCAGAATACTCCGGTTACACCAACGCTCTCTCCACCCTGGAAATGCCATCCCTCAGTGACCTCCACCACCAAGCACTGGAAAGGTTTGGCCGTGGACTACTGCATCACCCTCGCCATCGCCACCTCCTGCCACCTGCAGCCCCCCACCCAACTCGCGCAGTCCGCCACTACAACATAATTCAGCCCATAAGAGCACGCACCGATAGATATAAGAACAGCACCATCCCATCTATTGTTAAAATAATAAACAACTCCTGATTTATGTACTGCACAGCCCTGTAAATGTATTCAATGCATATTATATCATTATGTCTAAATTAAGTGTAAGTCTGTATATTTTCAGCCACCGGCTGCAACTCTATTAATAAACCGTTTATTATTATTATCACACACACACGATGATTCCACGAAGCTCCTCGGCGTCACCATAGACAATAAACTAAATTGGAAACCACACGTCAGGGAAGTTGTCAAATCCTCCAGTTTCCGTCTCCACCTCCTCCGCCGACTCAAGTCCCTCGGAGTTCCTGCACCCGAGCTCCTCAGTGTTTACACAACATTCATACTTCCCAAGCTCACCTGGTCTTCCTCCCTAAATGCCACACAACGTAAACACCTAGAAAAAGTGCAAAAGAGGGCATGCAAGATTATTCTCTCCCCAACCTACTCACATATCAAGAAGAGCTCAACAAACTGACCCTTTCCACTCTCACTGACCATCACCACGACCTCATCTGCAAATTTGGTAAGAAGCTTCTACACCATCCTCGACACCGGCTCCTACTACCACCTGAGATCCCTAGCCCGAGAATTGCTGTTCGACACCACAACCGCATCCAGCCCATACGTGCACGAACTGATCGCTATAAGAACAGCCCAGTCCCAACCATTGTAAAAATTATCAATAACTTGTAATAAACCAGTGTATTCACTCCCAGTAAATACTACTTCTTGCACTGTCACTATGTTGAAATGCACTGTAGTTTGAGCTTTTCCCCATCTAGTTATTATATATCTTATTTGTATCACTTATGTTACTTGTTCATTATTTGTAATTCGTAACCCATTCCCCAAATATGTAACTGTATATTTTCAGCCTTCTGGCTGCCAAGCTCTTTCAATAAACCGTTAATTATCACACACACACACACACACACACACACACGTCAAGTCCCTCATCACACCATCTGTGAGGGAATTACTACACCACGTGAGGTCCCTCATAACACAATCTGTGAGGGAATTACTACACCACGTCAGGCCCCTCATAACACCATCTGTGAGGGAATTACTACACCACGTGATGACCCTCATAACACCATCTGTGAGGGAGTTACTACACCACGTGAGGCCCCTCATAACACCATCTGTGAGGCAATTACTACACCACGTGAGGTCCCTCATAACACCATCTGTGAGGTAATTACAACACCACGTGAGGTCCCTCATAACACCATCTGTGAGAGAATTACTACACCACGTGAGGCCCCTCATAACACCATCAGCGAGGGAACTACTACACCACGCCAGGTCCCTCATAACAACATCTGAGGGAACTACTACACCACGTGAGTTCCTCCTAACACCATCTGGGAGGGAGTTACTACACTACGAGTTTGCTGTTCAACACCTACATTAATCTGTATGTTTACTGTATGTTCCTGTACCTTTCTCTAATGAAGGCTTTTGTTAAACCACCAATGTATGTAATAAGTCATTTATGTCCAATGTATATTTTCAGCCTTCGGGCTGCAGAATTTTTTCAATAAACAGTTAATTAAAAACACACACACACACACACACACACACACACACACACAGAGGTAAAGGAAATTACTGTCTCTAGAACGAATGGCTCCCTGTCCCAGCCGCGAAAATGCCGGCAACTTTAAAACTACCCACAGACATTCTTGGGGACATCTAGGGTGTCATCAGCGAATAATAGAGGACCGCAAAATAAAAATTCGCGAACTTGGGGGGGCCCCCTGTGCTGTACTATTATACTACTGGTTATTGAATCAAGTGATTCAAAAGTATTTGTTTATTTTTGCCACTACATGGGTAGATCAGGACTATTTCGTGTTGACCCGTGCTCAATCAGGATTAACAGAAATTAGTCCAGAGTGGTTTGCCAGTCCAAATAAAGAAGAAATCTAGATATAAAGAGTTTGGATTAAGAGGGTTTTACTGTACAGTTTAACACTACAGTAGGCCGTGTATCCCAATGATGAGGTGAGGTAGTATGTCTAGTCATACATGAAACTGTAGTTCTAGTGTGTTTACTCTTACCAAGTTTAGCAACACTTATTGGTCCAATACTGCTAAAATCAGACATATTTCATCATCACTACCACATTTTAAAGCCATTTTATACACTTACACAGGTTCAGCCATGGTTTATTCAAGCCTTTTGTGTACAGGGTCCCATCTGAGCTGAATAAATTCATCTGCCATTCACAAAATAAAATATTAAAAGTAGCATCTCCGTAGTGAAGGGGTTAATTAACAGGAGTCTTTAACCCCTTCACTATGGGCACACCACTTTTAATATTTTATTTGGCTAGTGCCTGGTGATTTTATTCAACTCATAGGGGATCCCATACACAAGTGTTTAAGTACAAATAAGCAGTGGTTTTCTAGCCAGGAAGGTGTTAACATTCTTAACATTCAGTGACAATTTTATTAAACCTCATATATAATTAAATCTTTGTAAATCAGAAATTCTAGATTTTGTTGAGCTGGAAATGGATGGTCATAAAAACAGTTCTACAACTTAAATTGAAAACAAAATTTTTTTTCAAGATACTGTATTGTATACAGTGGTCCCTCGGTTAACGAGACTTCGGTTAACGGTTTACCTTCCATAAGATTCTTAACTTCGGTTAACGAGCAATCCCTCAATTAACGAGTTTTTTACGAGCCGACTTCAACATGTTTTCGCTTGCATTTGGCGGTCCACCAGCTGTAGTATTAGTCCGCCAATACAGTAATCGGTTTTAGGGCTTAAATTCCTTACTACCGTATATACTCGTCTATAACCCCCCTTCGTATATAGGTCGACCCCAATTTTTTGACTGAGAAATCGTTAATTTATGATATTCCTCGTTTATAGGTCGACCCAAGTTTTTGAGGGTAAAGGAACAACAAAACCTTCAGAAAAACACTACATCCTATAAACTTGTTTACCATTTATTATTATGACACTTTACACTGAAACGCGGGTAGTTTCAACAAAAATATTGTATATTTCCATTCAAGTATTTATTCAAGTCAATTAGGAGGGAATATTATTGTCACACAATAGTTTTTTAACTGAAAACCATTCGAAAAGCGATTACGGTAATATATTTTGAACGAAAGAAAGCAAAAGTCATTGTTTTCGTCACAATTTTATCCCACTTTCCACTGTAATACGTGCGTCATTTCAGCAAAAAGTATTACATTTCCGTGAATGTATTATATCAAGCACAGTATGAATAGAATATCACTAATATAACAGTATTTTAACCAAAAACTATTAAAAAAACGAGTAACATATCTTGAACATCGGAAGGTTTGGTAAAATCTTTTGTTTTCGTCATGTAGTTTATCCTAATTTACATTGAAATACATCACGTTTCAGCAAAACTACTATTTATTTCTGAGAATATGGAAATGTAATATTTTTGCTGAAATGACGTACGTATTATAGTGGAAAGTGGGATAAAATCGTGACAAAAACAATGACTTTCGCTTTCTTTCGTTGAAAAGAAGTTACCGTAATCGCTTTTTGAATGGTTTTCAGTTAAAAACTGTTGTATTACAATAATATTCTATCCTAATTCACTTGTGATGTAACAGTTTTTTAACTGAAAACGATTCGAAAAACACATGTACCGTCTAGCTGATACGGCAGAGCCCTGGTCGCGGAGGCTTTGTGTTTGCATCGGCCCTTCTTAAGCAGCTTTTAATTTTAGTGTACGTTGAAATTGTGTTTACCGGTATATTCTTATTTTCTTGCTTCTTATTTTCCAGAAATATGACAAGTTTGTATATAATACAATGTTACGGTACTTTTAATTTACAAGTATTCATTTTTAAAAATACAGAAGACACCAACAAATACCAGTACTACGGTTATTTGCGTGACTCTCCCGCCAAAAAAGACCAAACAGCTGGTACTCTCTCCCTCAGCCCTACCAAAAATAGCCCAACGACATCTTTCTTGTTTATTCTCTTCCAATTTCTCACTTTAACTGGTATTTTTTACTTCATATTGCCTACATCAGATAAACTACAGTAATTGAGGTTAGACACTGTTATAAATTTGATTACCGGGTCCTGGCAGGTGCCGTTAGAACCACCTGACCCTACCAACAGTGTTGCAAGTCAGACAGCATTTTTTTAATCATCCATGTGCACGAGAAAGGATGGATGGATGAAGGCGGCATACAAATATGGCTTAAAAAAGTCTGGAACTTTAGACCAGGGGGACTGCGCAAAGAAAAAAGTCTTCTTGTGTGGGATATGTTTCGGTCACATCTTGTTGACAGTGTTACTGCTGGGATTAGGAAGGAAAACACTGATACAGCTGTGATTCCTGGTGGATTAACAAGTCTTGTCCAACCACTGGATGTTTCCATAAACAAACCATTTAAAGATGCGGTAAGAGTGAAGTGGAACAACTGGATGATAGAAGGCGATAAGACATACACAAAGGGAGGCAACATCCAAGCTCCATCACTAGCAACATTATGTGAATGGATTGTAGAGGCCTGGGATGCAATCAGACCAGAAATTGTGGTGAAATCTTTTAAGAAATGTGGGATTTCAAATGGTCTTGATGGAACAGAAGATGACTTGTTGTGGGATTATGAGGCTAATGAGAGAGTGATTGAGGATGAAGATATTGATGATCCTATGGCTGATGATGGTGTTGATCCATATGACGATGCTGTTCAAGGAGAGGACTGGGAGGAGCTGTTTGGTGCTGCAGATGATGACAAGGAAAATGATTTTGATGAATTTTAATGAAAATATTCAGAAATATGGTATCTTAGTGTTTATTCAAGTCAATTAGGATAGAATATTATTGTAATACAACAGTTTTTTAACTGAAAACCATTCGAAAAGCGATTACGGTAAAATCTTTTGAACGACGAAAGAAAGCAAAAGTCATTGTTTTCGGCACAATTTTATCCCACTTTCCACTGTAATACGAACGTCATTTCAGCAAAAATATTACATTTTCATATTTATTTCTGAGAATATATTCATTCAGGCACAGTTAAGGTAAAATATACTTGTGATGTAATATTTTAATGAAAATATTTATAAATAAGGTATCGTATTTTTCTTTTGTTTCAAATTTAATTAACAAAGATTGATGTTTCAAATTTAATTAACAAAAATTTATGTATCTATAAATAAACTTTTAAAAATGAATACTTTATGTTTTACATACTCCTGTGCATACCATACCATGCATTTGGCTACTTTGGGCTTGCTATGATGACGCAAGAGATCTGCCCTGGCAACTGTACCGACACTCACAGCTGGTGGTGCGTTGGTGCGTCGTTTCCATTGTTTACTGGTAGTTACTGGTAAATAATTTTCAACCTAACGAAACTATTACCCGTATAGAGGTCGACCCCCAACTTTTTGCCAAAAAATTTGGTCTTAAGAACTCGTGCTATACACGGGTATATACGGTATTTTAGTAAATATCAAGAAGTTTATGCTATTCAATAATTTTAAAAGTTTAATATTAACTTTTTTAGTCATTTTAACAATAATTGAACATAATTGAAGGTAAAGAAACTAGTTTCTGGCGTGCCATCCAGCCTGTTAACACACCAGACAGGCATTAGTCTCTCTCTGTTTTCAGTGGAGGTAACATCTTGCTTCAGACTCTCTTCAACTAAATGCTTTTTTTCTGTGTTTCCAAGCAAATTATTGGTCATTTTGAAATATATTTTACATATTGACAATATATAATGCAGTGCAGCTTTGATTTAAAGAAAATAATCTTGAAATACACCAAGAGAACTAAAATTTTATGGGTGAAATGGTGCCATGGGGTGACTTCTCTTCCACCCCAATGCCTTCTCTTCTTCCTTCTCCTCCACCCCCATTCTAATTCCCATCATCATCATCATCATCATCATCCAGGAGCCTTCTACATGCACACCTCAAAGTAAGTGTACTTTTCTACCTTTTTTGTTGAATTTAGGCAATTTTCGGTGAGCTGGAACCAATTACCCAAAAACCCATTGAAACAATGGTTTCGGTTAACGAGTTTTTCGGTTAACGAGCAACCTGCTGAAACGAATTGTGCTCGTTAACCGAGGGACCACTGTACAGTAGTACTGTATATGGATCCAAGCCTTTCATCAAGCACAGTGCAGTACAGTATTAATGAATTGTGTTTTATGGCACAATTCTGTGGCATTGATGCGATCTGCTTTTCCACCATTTATTGTATGGCCACTACATTGATACAATACAGACTACAGGAAGGTCCTGCTGAATGAGCAACATATGAACGAGAATTCAGTTTAAATGATCCTAGTGTTTTAAGGTTTGAAAATTCGATGAACACGCTCATATTGTTCAATTTAATGAGCAAAATTCTGAAAGAACCAGCTCACTTTAACACCCATGAGTTGGGCCAATCATACTTTTTCATAATCTGAGTGGTCAGCCAGGCTGAAGCACTCGTAGAGTTGTTTTCTATGCTCTGAGGTGGCTAGCCAGTGAGCCTAGACATCCTGGTAGTTTCATCATCTCCATTAACTCAAGAAATGTGCATTAACTTTGTTTGTTCCTTTCTCATATCTTTAGAATCATCCCCTACAACTATGAGCCAAGAGAGGACAGCTAACACTCACTCCAAGGATGAAGAGGAAGACATAATCTAACCTTAGAATATGAAAATATATGAAATATATGTACTACAGCAACTGGGTTCTAATGAAAAAGTGTGTGTGATATCTGCAGAGCTATGAGGTTACTTTTGGTCACCACAAATCCCTACGATCAACCTTAAGGCTGAAAGGGGAATTCACTAACAGTTTACGGAGGCTATAACCCGACTTGCCGTACAACAAAAGTTACGGTGGTTACCAAGCACCCGCAAACTTTCACAAGGCGGAAATAACCCCGGTTTTCTCTAAAATACCATTAAGAAGCACAGAGCTGCCACACGTACGGTACCTCAAGTGACATTAGTGAGGGTGAAGATGTAACTAATGATTGCTTTAGTTCATGACCGTCCACTCAGGAAAAAAAGGGTGTTAGGAATTGTTTGGACCCTCTACAAACTGATGACCACCTACTGCCACCTAGTGATACACTCTGGCTAGATACGTATGTGTTAACAGCTTAGAGGTTTTTCGAAAGTGGTAGTTTCCAGAGTGTAGTTGATGATGTTACCAGCTTAAGACAATCAACCGTGTCAAGCCTTATAAAGGGCATTTGCTCCAAAATACCCCTGTAATAGTAATACAGTAGTAATAATAATGATAATAATAATAATATTATTATTATTATTACAGTAGGCCCTTCAAATTCGCGGGTGTTAGGTTATCAAAATGGCTGTGAATCGCCAAATGCATGAATAACATTTGCTGACCAGGGGGAGGGAGGGGGGTAACATTTTTACTTGTGCTTTATTAATAACAAAGCACAGAGAAGACTTGAGGGTAGACTCAAAATTTTTAATACTACATTTGTTTCTGATTATTTGTAAGCAATTGGCAAATAATACTTCACAGTGTTTGTGCCATGCACAGTGATGGTCTAGTGAGAAAACAAAACAAATACACACCAACTTCATCCAGTGGTAGCTTACTAAACTTACTTGTGGTCGCCGTACGAACTTTTAGTGATTTGCTTATAACCAATATCGTATGGTCACCGAAGCATCTCGTGATATGGGGAGAGATATGATCAGGGGTGAAGTGCTGCCGGAGCTCACCGGAGCGCTGCTCTGGCACCTCTGTTTTGAGCAATCAATCAATCAATATTACCGACGCCTTGTTCCCTCCTGGGAACTCCCCAACAGGGGTTGGCCATGGCAGAAATGTCTCCAGACCATTTTATCTCTGCACACCTCACTTGCTCTCTCAAACACTCTTCCTCCCCTTCCTGCTCTCTCTTCACCAAACTCTCTAACTCTTTTCTCCCAGGTGGCACTTGGTCTACACCTTCCCAACATTCCGCTCTCTCTTGCTATCATAAACTTTTTTGTCAGCCTGTCTTCATGCATCCTCGGCACATGTCCATACCACCTTAGTGTATTCCTCTTCGTCCACTCCACCACACTACACTTCACACATGAAGTTATAGTAAGCTCTATATGTTACTATAAATCTATATCAATCAAGCAATCAACTTTATTTTGCATTAATAATACATATACAATACCGAATATATCCTCATATAATTAATCTCTCCTAGAGATCAAATATTATATTTAGCTACTCCTTGACTTACGACCAACTGGACATACAACCGCCCCAGTCGTACCAAAATTTTTTCAAATTACGTATTTTCGAGTCCCGACGTTAGTGATTGCGCTGTGTACTGACAAAACTTTCGTTTGTAATTCCATTTAAAATGGCTGGCAAGCATAAAAGTGAGAGTTTTGTGGTGTTGAGAAGAAAAAGATACACCCATTTTAGATTTTCTATGTACAGTATTATTTTCGCATTTTCGACTTACGACCTGGTTGTCAGTCCCTAACCCCGTCTCTCTCTCGTGTGTGTGTGTGTGTGTGTGTGTGTGTGTGTGTGTGTGTGTGGTAGTGTGTGTGGTAGTGTGTGTGTGTGTGTGTGTGTGTGTGTGTGTGTGTGTGTGTGTGTAATATTTCTACTTACACAAAATGTCTCACAAGTCCTCACCACAAGCAAATTAATTTTCTAATCTTTTTCAAGTGATTGAATAATAATAAATAAATGATGATGTTGGAGAAATTAACAATAAAGGAAAGAGACAGTTTAATGTACAGTATTGTGCTGTACAGTACAGGTACAGAAAGCTAGATACTCCACATTAAAGTATTTAATCAATAACACCCATATGCTTGGATACAGTACAGTACTGTAGTACTGTACTGTACTAACAATTAAATTCTTTCACAGGCATCATTTGGAGGGGGGCATAGGGAGGTTCTTTTCAGGGGGCCTCCAAATGAGCCATATGTAATTAATTTATCAATACTGTACAGTATAGTCTGGATGTACGCGGTTTTGGTTAACACGTTTGTTCATTTACGCGGTGCCTTGCCAGAATTGAGATGCTTTAATTATGCGGTAAATTTGGTCATTTACACGGAGAGCAGCTGGTGGTCCAGCCGTGTGCCATTTTGGATTCAAACCTCCCGCCATGTCTGACTACGAGAAGGGGGAAGCGGCGCGCAGTAGGTCGCTGGTGTGTTATCGGTGACGTCATATGACGTATCGGACTGTGATTGGGCCACACATCCTTACCTCCCTCCCCCGCTAGCTGTGATTGGTTTAATGTAATATGACGTGCCCTGCCACGGGAGGGAAGAAGCCGCTGACCTAGCAGGGCCCGTCTCATTGTTCTCAGTCCATGTATACAGTTCTCTCTTGTGCCCGCTATTCCCCTCACAACTCACAATGGCTTCCGCGGGACCCCCACCACCAGAGAAAAACACTGAATTACCTGGACCAAGCCCTGATAATGTGAAGGAAATCATCGAGTTGGGGGAGAAAATTAAGCTCATCCTTGACAACGACCCAGACAAGCATCGGGATGAAGCGTCTAATAACCAACTGACGAAAGTTATGGAGCCGTATATCCAGATCTATCTAGACAACATCAATGCTAGTCGTCAACGTAGTATTGAGGACTTCCTCGCCCGCAACCCACCACAACCACAGCCAGCCCAAGTCAGTGATAGTGACGATATGGACTTTGAGGGGTTTGTCTGGGAGGCCCTACAAACCTCTGCAAGTAGTGAAAGTGATTCACCGGAGGGCAACTAATCTGCCCTCTGCCTCGGAACCAGCCGCCATCCATGTGTGCGGATCCAGCTTTTTTACTAACGTAAGTGTTAAAAAACCTAATATTATTGATATTTCTCTTAATTATTAATTATGTGTGCATACCATCAAAAAATTAAGATGTTATTTTTACTACAATGTACGTATTGTGTCGGCAAAAAGTGGAGTTTGGGGGTCGGCCCAGTCTCTATTTCAATTAATCCCATATGTTCTGTTATTTCAATTACGCGTTTCTCATTTTACGCGGACCTCCAAGGGTTCAATTGACCGCGTAAATCCAAACTATACTGTACATCATAAAACTGCTGGAAACTATACATGATAAAATACACATATTGTACAGTACAATAGTCTAAATAAAAGTTTAGGGAGATGATGACCATACAGTACCTGTTTAGTGCATCTTCAGTTGGCGGGCAGATTTTCAAGACATTTTTTGTCCATTTGAGAATGAAAAATCAGAGAAACTAAATATATAATTTATACTTTCTTTTGATAGAATTTCATTCATTTCTTGGATTGTAAGATAATATTCACACAACTATGACATTTAACTAATGTTCTGTACAAGCACCTTCTGCAACAATCATGCTGGCTTGTCATCAGTGGCACCAGTGTCTTCTTAACACCTAAACCACTGAGCTACCGTTGGCTTAGACACAACTACCCACCTTACAGCTTCACAATAGCTGAGGCCAAGACTGTGGAGAGTAATTACACTGGCTCTGGTCGTTTTGGATGTCTTTACAGTGAGTGACCAGGTCGTGACAAGAGTTTACATCATCGACTCTGTTGTTGTTCACAGACATAATAAACATATTACAATGACAGACTTCACTTCTGATAATTTTACAATAAATCAACCTTCAAATTTTGTTTCCCATTTTTGCTAACTTTTAAATGGAGTTGAGCTCATTATGGAATATGTTTGGAAATATAATTAGAGTACTGTAGTACTGTAGAGTATTTCAAATGGGTAAAAGAAATGATGTGACAGTCATGCTTATCAACCCTATCGAGATGACAGAAGCAGTGTCAGTCTTAGGAGGGGGCAAGTCGGGACACTTGCCCAGGCCCTGTGCTCAGGGGAGGGGGCCTCACAGCCCAGCCACGGGGTCTGGCACCATGTGGGCTCAACCTCCAGTGTGCGAAAATATGTTATGATGTTGACCTAAGGCAGCTGTGTCATTATTCTTTACCAAAGGTGACGAGAAGATTTAATTTTATTTGAAAGTACTGTACTGTATCTACAGTTGACCTATGATGGAATATTTTTCCAATAATCCTGAAGTTACAATCAGGTCAGTACTGTACCTGACACCTGCTGCTCAGCCTAAGTGTAAAAATTTATGATGGTACAGTACTCGGAGATTATGGTGAAGTGCAGCTTAAAAGCCATGACATTCTTTGGAGTTGTACAGCAAATTTATAATATATTTTCTGCTTCTACTCATAGGTGGCAAATTCTGAGAATGAAAGATCCCTCTGTAACTGCAAAACCCTTGTCAGAAACTAGGTGGGAATGTTGATTAAAGAGTGTAACAGCAATTCATTACCAAACAAGTGATACCTGGAATGCCTTACTCTAAGTTGCTGAAGAATATGACGACTTAAAAGACAAGAGTGAGGCACATAGTCCTTGACCTGTTATGAACTCCAAAATTTTGAATTCCTTATTGGAATGATTGTGTGGTACAACATCTTGTTTGCTGTAAACACAGTGAGTATGACTCTTCAAGCCAATGATATGCAGTTGATGTGGCTATTAATCATATCAAAGGAGTCATTGACTTCCTGCAGAAATACAGGAGCTGTGGATTAATTTCCACTAAGATAGCAGCCAAAGAAATAGCATTATAAATGGACACTGCACCTGAATTCAATTATCAACTGCTCAAATGTAAGACAAAATAGCATCCATCAATAAATGCTGACGACTCTGATGAGATACAGAATCCAGCCAAGAAATCATTTGAAACCAAATATTATCTGGATATCATTAACCAGTCACTTAAGTCACAAACCGATTTGAGTCAATGCAAAAGTACACCAACAATTTTGGTTTCCTCTACAATGTCAATAAACTTAAAGAAATAACAGAAGTGGACATGAACAAGCAGTGCATCAATATGGTGAACAAGTTCAGTGGTGGAGATCCTCACGACACTGATGATAAAGGCCTTTTCTCAGAGCTAGGTCTACTCTGGGAATTCATTCCCTAAGGAACAGAGTGCATTTTGAAACCCTTCACTTTATAAAGTCACAAGATGAATCCGTCCCAAAGGTAAAAATGGTATATAGGATTTTGTTGACAATACTGTACCAATTACAGGTGCATCAGCAGAGAAATCTTTTCAAAGCTTAAACTAATAAAAAACTATCTCAGGACTAGTACCGTACGTCTCAAGACTGGCTGCATACAGTATGCTGTACCTGCTATAATTCCTATCGTAAAGGAAACGACATCAAATTTGGATTATCACCATATGATAACAGAGTTTACTGCAAGGAAGGCCAGGAAGGTGAATACTGTATTACACAATGAGCTGAATATAAATTATATAATATCCAGTAACAGACAACATAACATTGTTCAGTACTGTATGTACAGTATAATGGGTTGTCATCCTTCTGTACAGCATTTTAAAGATATTCATAAGAATTATAAGAACTAAATCGGTGTTAAGAACATTAAATAATGCTGTATAGACCTAACTATTGACACTATGTAAACATTTGATTTACACAAAAATAACAATGTAGATATTAAATTTTTCTTTTAATTAGAATTCTTGATATGTCAATTAGTTCATATTTATGAGGGGTCCCACACACATTGATTTGCCCTGAGCCCCGCACCCCTCTAGGACTGGCCCTGGACAAGAGAAGTAGTGTTCATTTTGAAATCCATTACACCCATAGGTAAATGTAGTTCATAGTCTGATTGTATAAGTTCCCTTAACAAAATCTCTCTTCTGCCATCTTGATACAAACTTAAATGATGTGATGATTTCAGTCCCTTTTTCTTAGACAGTATTGTACAGTATAGGTGTAATAGTTCGTGAACCGTACCTCAAGTGCCTACCAAGCTACTGAGGAGGAAGTATGAGAAGAACTGTGGTAGATATTTAAAGAAAAGCTGGAAATATTGATTTATTAATGAGTGTACCAATATGTGATGTTAAGATACATTATATTGTGAAGCAGTGATTTCAAACTAATAACACTGGTCTGCATGATTTTTTTTATTGACTTTATTTCATCTTTTTCGAAATATATATAAAAAATAGTGATTCACTGTGTTTTTTATTCATCTCTATCACATCAGGTTCTGTGATGGTCTGTGACGTTGACTTTTCATTTTTTATATAACATAAGTAAATGCTAAAGTATAATACCAATTAAAATACTTACCTTATATTGACTTAAATGTTAAATCTATATATTTTTCTTTATTTTCAATTCTTTGAGAAAAAAGATGCTCTTGTTTTCTGTTCAAATATTTGTGGCCTTATCGAGGACATGGGGATGTCGTACAAAGCAGATGAATGGAGGCTCTTCATTGATTCTTCTAACAAAAGTTTAAAGGCTGTTCTTCTCTCCAATGGCAACGCAGCTGCATCTGTGCCGATTGGCCATAGTGTCCAAATGTCAGAAACTTACGAAAATATGAAGACACTTTTAACTGCAATCAGGTACCATAATCACAATTTTCTCATTTGTGGTGATTTAAAAGTTATTGCTCTCCTACTAGGTCTTCAAGGGGGATACACCAAGTATCCCTGTTTTCTGTGTTTCTGGGATAGTAGGGCAGACAGCCAGCACTATGAACAAAAATACTGGCCACCAAGAACCAGCTTCTTACCCGGAGATCACAACGTAAAAGCTGTGCCACTAGTTGACCCCAAGAAAATTCTGCTACCGCCACTCCACATCAAATTAGGGCTTATGAAAAATTTGGTGAAGGCCCTGAACAAGAATGGAGCTGCTTTCAAGTACCTGGAGTCAAAGTTTCCTCGTATAAGTGAAGGCAAGCTAAAGGCAGGAATCTTTGTTGGCCCTCAGATTCGGGAATTGATGAAGGACATGCATTTTGAGGAAGCATTAGCTGGTGTCGAGGTGAATGCCTGGTTTTCCTTCAAACAGATTGTCCAAAACTTCTTGGGAAACAGCCGCTCTCCAGAATATGAAAAACTGATCCAAGACCTGATTTCAAGTTTCCAGCAACTTGGGTCTAGAATGAGTGTGAAGATGCACTTTTTGCAATCACATCTTGACTATTTTCCCAAGAATTGTGGGGACTACAGTGAGGAACAGGGAGAGCGGTTCCATCAGGTTATATGCACCATGGAAACTCGATACCAGGGCAAATGGAATGTCAGCATGATGGCGGATTACTGCTGGTCATTGAAACGTGATGGTCCCGATGCACAGCACAAGCGGAAATCAAAGCGGTCCTCCTTCCTTTGAATCAATATGTAGGCTAACTATTAGGAGCATATTTTTGTTTACATTCATTAGATTTTATGTTGATTATTCTGCTTCATTTCATGATAAACGTTATTAATTTCATGGTTATTTGGAATACATTAATAATTTATTATATATTATTATATTATATCATATTTAAAAATCATTAATTTGTATTTTATTAAAAATCCTTACGTGATAGAGCAAAATGGTGGAGATATTTAAAATCAGCAACCCAAGAATATGTAAGATCACATACATGAATAAAAATAAAAATAAAAAAGTTCCCAAATGCAGACCAGTGTAATTTATCACCAAAATCACATTAAAAAGCTTCACTAAGGACAGGGTGGGCTGAAAGGGCTAGACTGTCAATCCCAGAAGAAACTACTTTTCCCACCACCTGATAACCACAACCTACAATAAGGTGTATAATAAAGAAATTATAAACTGTGCATGTAGCTGCTGTACAGTACAAAAACTGTCTATCAAAACAATAATCTAATCCTAAAGCTAATATATATATTAATCTTTTTAATGCAATATCAGGGTTTTCTGTTTACAGTTTACATTACATATTATTCAATTTCAATTACCCACAACCCAAACAAAATGTTACCCCCACATGATGGAAAATTCCCCCATTACAGACATCTCACGGCACTAATTATAATGGTGAAAGATGACCAAGTTACAAATAATAAATGTTTTAATCCACTTACATTGACATATTAACCAAATTATAACAATAAATAGAGTTGTATCAGTCAAACAATAGTGGTAAACAATTATTTCCTCATGTGCAACGGCTGAACATTATCAGATGTCTCCTGGACTATTAATCCACAAATTATTTTCTTCATATGCAACATTTCTGCAAACCTCATAACAAATTACTGATTATTCTACTTGTGTCACATTTCCTCACCTTCACCCTAAAAAATCCAGTGCTCAGCTTTCATTACTAGAATCTATTGCAAAATCAGTGAAATAACCTGTAACATTAAAGAAACCTAAAAATTCGCAAGTTATGCACATGACACACTTACAAATTCCCAGCGCGAAACTGAAAGAATATTTTAGTGATTACTGATACAATGTTCACTTTCAGTATACGAGTCACAAACCTTTATAAAATGTCAAGGATCTTTTGTGTGACATTCCTTCTAACACTGCTTACTTATACCTATCAAATAAACACATAAATGCGATGTTTTATTCTTTACTTTATAATCTATATCAGATATCTATATATTAACCAGCGGTGCTTAAGGCAATAAAAAGAAAAAAAATCTTGTTAATTCAGCGAATGAAGAAAAATCCTTTACCATGAAAATCTACGGAGATATAGAGTAGGTTCTTCCTATCACATATTTTACTTACACCTGAACGAATATCCTGACTACAGGTATACTAAATAATCAAATAGTAATTAAGGGATAATTTAGAATAAAACAGATGGCCTCTTACCGCTGGGTTCCGGAGTAACTTGGATAATAAGGAGTCACTTGCACTATCACCTCCGCCGAGACAGACTCTCCCACACCAAAACAACAACACAGTGTTCGTATCCCTTCGTTTAACTTTTCTCTAGTAAAATTTCTGAAAATTATTATTAGTATTTATGGTTTTTAATCTTTTAATATGATAAATCATCTATAATGTATTTATATAATTATGTTTCTTGACATAATTTTGTTTTATTATTTTTCAGTAAACCTGACAGTACTTAGGGCCTATCAAAGCGTTCGAATGCAAATCCCGTTTTCTTTTCATTTCCAATTACATATATCTACAAGCAGTATTATTCGGCCTTGCAAGATACTTCATGCATATGAGACTCATTTCTCCTTATCATTAATACTAAAAGTATATTTTATGATAACATATAATATTAGACAACTTGTAGGTCATCTCTTTATTATAATCATAAAAGAAAACGTAATTTCCTTTCCTACCACTAACTGGTATAAATCTAAAATTCATGTTAAAAGTGCAACGATGTAAGCATAAAATATTTAAAAGCAGATAATTGTTCATATTATAATCAGTTATTGCAAATTATATTGTTGACTACGGAAGAATAAATTATTTCTAAATACAATGAAGTAATGCTGTAAAAAAGTCAATCTACTGAGTGTAGTTCTAGTAGTACAAGTTGTAAATTCCAAATGTACTTTTTAATCACCTTTATCCTCTTTGCCACTGATCGGCTATATGTCAAAACGTCTTTCCTCAACCACAGGAAGATTGTTCGCATCCTCTCTTGTGAACAAAGACGATTTTTTTCCAACGCCTCCGCCTTATTCCGGTCAGAATCTGCATCAGTACCATCTTCGAGCTTCTGGTCCGATACTCCTACTAGCGTTTATAATTTTGACTTTGCGTAGCGGTAAAAGCCTTTAGGTTTAACTTGACCTCACTAGCAATCAGTCTCTGGAACTCCTTTTCAGCCCTCCTAAACTCTAACTATATTTGGTTCCTGGATCTGGCATACACCCTTCTGTCCTGCTCATCATTTGTCCTAATCCACGTCTCCAAATTCTGAGTTTTCTTCTTAACTTTGCGACCGCCGCATGGTTCATGTGTAGCGGTCACCTTGTATTCTTGGAGGCACTGGGTTTGGTCTTAGGTATGTATTTATTGATCGAATAGTATACTGTACCTTGTACTGCGTACATTAATACTGGTCTCCATAATCTTGATTCATATTACAGCTGCATAACATTCAAATTCACCGTGCTAGTGGAGTGTCACAGAAAACGGCAAACTTTTGGAAGGGGTAATTCGCATGCTGTATGTTGCTTTATACGAATTGTACCCCTGTACGTATCCATATAATGTTAAGTGTGCATACTCTTACTTACTTTTACTTTTATCATTTTCACCACTGATCGCCTGGTTAGCCGGTTGGGAGATCGGTCACGTCTCTGTTACGCACTGTGTACTGAGCACATCATTGTCATCCTTAAAATATCTTTAATTCATATTACGCTACATAACGGGGAGCTGATGGTAAAAAGGTACCGTTCTTGCCTCGCAAGCACGATGTTACAGGTTCTACTCCCGGGCCAGTGGAAGTTGTTTGGACACTCTTCCCAGTCCCCTTCGTCCCTGTTCACCTAGCAGCAAAGTAGGTACCTGCTGTAAGTCGAAAGTTGCGAATTCGTATTCAGGGACAAGTTGTTGGAACTTCCAATAACTTGCTCAGACATAAACTATTGACTCTTCAGGCTTCTACGCCCTCGACTCTTCAGGCTTCTACGCCCTTAGCTCATGAGACATAAAGCAAAGGCAAGCATGAACTTAGCATGCTTCCCTGTTGGGAGATGTAAACGCTTCTACGCTTCACCTTACACAAGGATGTAGGGGGGTGCCCAATAACAAAAAAATACGCTATATAATATTCAAATCCACCGAGCTTGTAAAGTCTCAGAAAACGGGAAACGTTGGTAAGGGATAACTCACCTACTGAATGTTTATGAATTGTTTTATGAATTGCACTCAGGTACGGGTATATAATAGCATTAAGGAGAACTCAAGGTATCTATAAGATGATTGGGAGAATCCAATTGATACGGACTAGGGTATTATAAGGATAAGGGAAGATCGTGTTTGAAGGTCATAATATTTACGTCTGTGAACGATTAGTGACATAACTACTGCAGTTAGCAGATGAAAATATGAAAAAAACAATGATTTGGGAAAAGTATATTATAGCCCAATTAATTTCCCCAAGAACTATCAAACACCAGATCCTTACTTTAGAATGTAATTTAAGATTAAGATATATAATTACAAGGCATAAGGTCACAATATATATGAAAATGGAGATGCTTGAACCATAAGAATTCAAAGTGAAAATTAAAAATTGGAAAATAAAGGCCAACCCGAGGGAGAGAAGCGAGGCATCGGTCAGTGAACCCCCTCGTGCTCCATCCAGCCCTAAAAAGATTTAGCAGTATTTTACATCTTAAAACCTTGTCTGATGTTATAAAGTGAAGTAGTAGTTGTATTAGTGTGCGGTGATAAAAGCCCATCAGGCATTATGCTCAATTGTGCCTTGCTCTTCAACCAAACAGGTCTTCTGAGCGTCGGTCATTACCACACTGTGAGGGACGCACCATGTGAGGTGTGACTGCTAACGGCCATTATGCCCCTCCACTGTGAACCTGTGGATACCCTGTGTATATAGCTGCTTCTACAATAAATCCAAGAAAACAGCTACAAGTGTTAACATCAAACCCAGCCACTTAAAGAGTTCCAGTGTAACGACCACGGTCGTACACGACAGTTAACGCCAAAATCAAATGATTCATATTACGCTCCATAGCCCACAAAACATGTACCTCTGCTTTATTTTTGAGTCCTCCATCTGAGGAGACCGTTTTCTCGTCACTTCAAGACGCCTCAGTCCTCCGTTATCCCATTTTCTCTGACTTACTGAAACCAACCTCTCTATATAATGTATTTGAATGTGAGAGAGAACACCCTGGTTTAGAGTCAGCTTAGATATATCTGTTTACAGTTGAAACATTCAAGATCCATTGTGAGTGGTGTTGAACGCTTCAACTGTCCTTATTGTTAATAAGACGTGTCAAGTAAGTGAGTGTTGAGTCTGCCAGGACCAACGATACCCATCGGTTTCGTTCCCTAAGGATATCCATGAGTTTCTGATCGCGCCTGAAGTTAGATCATTTTGTCGCCCCGACATCAGAGAATCTGATGTTTATAGTTTAATTAGTGTCAGTTATCTATTTAAGAAAGTCATTAATTTCCTGAGCTATTCTGTCAACTGGTATAATCTCCAAGATCTAACGTCTCCCTGTGAATAGCTCCTTGTTCGCCGCAGGCCTGCCTATGGGCACCATGGTTCTTGAAGACTGTCTCTAAGGGGGCGCATTTAGAATCCCAGGACACGATTCCCCCGGGAAGCGCCCTCACCACTCTGCCAGTGTGTAACGAGTCAACCTCCCTGAGTGCACCTAGCGAGCGAGCCTTCAGCTGGGCGGTCGCTGTAAACAACTCTGGCCCACTGACTCCGTCATATGATCATCGTCTATCTACTGTTCTTGGTTATATGTATGGAGCCGTATTAATATCCATGCTTAGGGATGACTAGCAGAAATATAGTCATCCCAGGTTAAGTATTGAACCCCTGAATGAGAGTTCAAGGTACCAGGTGGTTCCCTGTGAAGGGATAAGAAATATGGTATGTTACTAATTGTGGAATTGCCCAGTGTGTTATGTATTCATCTGTAGTACCCATGAAATAATAACCTGAGAGTATGAGGTTCTAACCACGAATTGAGAAGGTAATTTGTTCCTTGTTAAAGTAAGACCTGAGGGTCCAGTGATATCTTGTGTATAAGTACTGAATCTCATTTGTCAGAGGATTAATACCACAATTGTCTAATGAAGTAATAAGTATTGGGAGGTATTTAATGAGGTAATAAGTTCTTGAAGTGTTTGATGACTTAATAAGTTACTTGCGGTTCTGTTTAGCCTGAGTGAATCTAAGATGCATCTTCTCCACTCACTGTATTAATAAATATTGAATTAGTAATCTGAGTATCACCACTCTACTCCTTCTAAACATTGGTTCCCAGAAAATAATACTTACTCACGTGCCTATACATCTACCACACTACCCAAAACCCTTCCATGAGTTCTGTTATATAATGAAAAGTCTGGGTGGTGGCAGCTACCCTTTGTAAGTATAAAAAGTGTTGCACTAAGAATAACATGGTTCCCCAGACTAACCCATGTATAAGAATAGACATAAAGCAAAGTATACTTCAGAAAGGTAAGAACATTGAAACTGAGGATACAATCTATATGAAAGGAAATGAAAAGAAAGAACATTGACTTGGAAAACAGTAAAGAAGCATAAGAGTTACTTATATAAGAATATAAGGGATAGAGATAAAGAACAGATAAGAATATAAGTAAGAATATATAAGAATAAATATATATAAGTAAAGAATGGAAGAAGAATAAGTATATAAAACAGGGTACTCATTGGAAGAAGGCTACATAGAACAAATAAGTATATGAGTAAATAGAATACTAACAGAAAAGAGTAGCTGGATGGTAAATTATTGAAAAGAGAAAACTCGGCTCGTTACACCAGAACTTAATTAAAACAATTAACGTGATACCAAAACAGCTATCACACCCTCTCCTCCTCTAAGCCTCTAAGCCTCCCTTTAATTCCACAGTTGTTATGTCTATTAGCTTTAGTCCATGATAATATTCTTGACATACATTTTTTGTGGGTTCCATCTCATGTTACATTAAGTAACAAAATGATGAGTGTGTGGGGGAAAATTCCCGGTACAATTTATGTACCAAAAAAATCGATATAATAGCATTCACTAAAACATGGATCAACCTAGACTCACGTGAGTTACCGGTCGAATACCAAATTGCGGGTTACAAACTGTTCCATACCGATAGGCAGACCAGGAAAGGAGGCGGAGTAGCAATTTATGTTAGGGATAATCTGAAGTGTGAAATAAATAAGGAAATAAAACTGAGCGGAATACAGAAACAATTTGGGCAGAATTAATCGACGGTAGGGAAAAATTAATCACAGGAGTAATATATAGACCTATCTGGGATGAAATGCGCAGGGAATCCATACACAACAAAGTCTGTATAGTAGGCGACTTTAACCTTGGCCAAATAGATTGGACTGACCTTACAGGTAACTCAGAATCAGAGGATTTTCTCGAGACAATCTGGGACTGTTTCCTAAGTCAACATATAACCGAACCCACCCGGGGTAATAATATACTCGATTTAGTTCTGTCAAACAGAGAAAACCTCATTAGCAATGTCGAGGTAGGGAACGAACTTGCAAACAGCGATCACAAAGAAATTAGATTCCAGTTAGATTTTCAGGGCAGATGTAAGGAAAATTCCACTAAAGTACCAGATATCAGAAGGGTAAACTTTGACAGTTTAAAGAGGCAGCTGAGAGAGGGGGTGTGGCGCTTGGCTGTGAACCTGACAGATGACACCGACCTGACAACGAGATC
The DNA here is from genome assembly GCA_958450375.1 of Homarus gammarus. Classification (NCBI taxonomy): domain Eukaryota; kingdom Metazoa; phylum Arthropoda; class Malacostraca; order Decapoda; family Nephropidae; genus Homarus; species Homarus gammarus. Next base: position 242,600 of record CAUDMG010000554.1, on the reverse strand, counting down.
TGAGATTGCCGAGTTTTACAACAATTTAAATAATGAGTTACTTTATGCACAAAGGCAGAACATGCCATACAAAAAAACTCAGATCAGACAACAATGACCCTAAATGGATAAATAATTATTTAAAGAACATCATTGGCCAAAGGAAGGCTATAGGTAGAAGGATAAATTGTGACGAAATTCACCTCCGGGACTATTATAGGGTATTGGCGAGTAGGGTTAAAACCGAGATAAGGAAAGCCAAGAGGAATAATGAGGTAAGGATAGCAAGGGAGGCGAAGACAAACCCCAAAGGATTCTACCAAATGTATCAAACTAAAACACGAGAAAAGATTGGACCAATACGGTCAGATACCGGCGAGCTCACTGATAACGACAGAGAAATGAGCAATAATTTGAATAAATATTTTTCAACAGTTTTCACCACCGAAAATTTAAACATGATACTCGAGGCACCGACTCTATTCAGAAATAGTGAAGAAAACAAATTAAGCGAGATAGTAGTGACTAGTAATGATGTTAGTAAGCAAATAGACAAACTAAAGCCTAATAAGTCACCTGGTCCCGATGAGATATTTGCCAGAGTATTAAAGGAATGTAAGGAAGAGCTTAGTATGCCCTTAGCAAAGTTGTTTAACATGTCCTTAAAAACAGGTGTAGTACCAGAATCCTGGAGGATAGCGAATGTAATACCGATTTTCAAGAAGGGGGATAGATCACTATCCTCTAACTACCGCCCAATCAGTCTAACATCAATAGTAGGCAAATTACTGGAAGCAATCATTTCAAACTCTATTCGAAATAACCTGGAGAAGCACGGATTGATCAATGATTCCCAGCATGGCTTCACAAGCGGACGTTCATGTCTAACTAATCTATTAACATTCTTTTCATCAGTTTTCGAATAGGTGGATGAGGGGCACAATTATGATGTGGTATATCTCGACTTTAGCAAAGCCTTCAACAGAGTCCCCCACGAAAGACTAATTAGAAAGGTAGAAGCACATGGCATCAAAGGTAATATCCTTAAATGGATTAGGGCGTGGTTACAGGACAGGAAACAGTGAGTGAGCATTAATGGCACTAAGTCCCATTGGAGCAACGTCACAAGTGGAGTTCCCCAAGGCTCAGTACTTGGACCATTATTATTTATTATATACATAAACGACATAGATATCGTCATAGACAGCAACATAAGCAAATTTGCTGATGACACTAAAATAGGACGTGTTATTAAATCTGACGAGGACTCCGCAAAACTACAGGAAGATCTAAACAAATTTTTCGAATGGTCTGAAAAATGGCAGATGAAATTCAACGTGGACAAATGTAAAGTACTCAGTATAGGAGATGTAAACAGGGGAACCAGATACCAGATGAACAACGATGCCATAGAGAAATCCGACTGCGAGAGAGATTTAGGAGTAATGATAAGTAGGAACCTTAAGCCAAGTAAACAATGTGTTTTTGCTCGTAACAAGGCTAATAAAGTATTTGGGTTCATACAAAGGAGTGTTAGTTACAAGACTAGCGAGGTCATCCTAAAACTGTATCTTGCTCTTGTGAGACCACACCTGGATTACGCAGTTCAGTTCTGGTCAACGTATTACAGAATGGATATAGAATCCTTGGAAAGAATTCAGAGGAGAATGACAAGACTAATCCCAGGCATTAGGAACCTTGAGTATAGAGACAGGTTAAAGCATCTTAATTTGCACTCCTCGAGAGACGTAGAGCGAGGGGCGACCTGATAGAGGTGTATAAGTGGAAGGCAGGGCTAAACAAAGGGAACATTACAAAGGTACTCAAACTATCCAACCAGGAGCGAACTTGCAACAATGGTTTTAAATTAGACAAATTTAGATTTAGGCGTGAAATAGGTAAACACTGGTTTGGAAACAGAGTAGTGGATGAATGGAACAAGTTACCAAATATCATCATTAACTCGAATATGCTGAAAAGCTTCAAACATAGGTTGGATGGATATATGAGCAATAGGGGTTGGGTGTAAACGGGACTGCCCAGTATGGGCCAATAGGCCCGCTGCAGTTTCCTCCATTCTTATGTTCTTATGTTTTTATCTGTTTATGGCAAAATGTGGCAGGTCCCTAATAATGTCAAGTGCCAGGCGTGTCACTAGTAGGAGGGATATCTGGTCAGGGAGGAATAAGGTGTTGGTAACGGCTGGGGGCCTGTAGGAGGAGGTCATAGGGCAAGTGAGGATGTAGTGAGAGAGGGTGTGAGAGTCAGGTTGACCACAAAGTTTACAAACAGTGCGGCCAGGCTCAGGGTTGCCAATGTACTAGGCGTGGCGAAGTACAGTGGGGGTGGAGGTGATATGGTGTCGTGTGACAGGTACAGTAGGGGTGGAGGAAGGCACATAGGCATTGACAGTATTGAGGGACGTACCTTTTAGTGTGATTGTGATGGTGTGTGCATCGACATGCTGGTGGGGTACGGGTAGCCGAGGGTCTAATAGGTAGCCCAGGTGGAGACAGCACAGACAAAGGAGCGGGCGTGGCTTGTGGTGGGTGGACAGGTTGAGGCACCACGTGTCGTGAAGATCAGGCAGGACTTCGCTCGGGGGCAGCTGGACACACCAGGGCAGGCCCGATAGGTGCTACACCAGTAGTGAAGGCCGCCGGTGGTGGAGTAGGCCGTGAACAGGGGGGCTCACAGGGAGACTACCAGCTTGTGTCAAACCAGAAGAGAGGAGTAACTGGGTCGGAGATGGTGGTACAGAGTGTAACGAAGAGTTTTTCCATACGGTTCGTAAATTCTTGGAAGAGGGATGTGATCTGTGTCATGTCACTGGAGGGGGGTTGTGGGGGGGGGCACCGGAGGGAGCACAAGGCCTGACAGCGGCCGAGTAGAGACGGGGAGGAGGCCCAGTAGTAGTTGAATTAGGAGACGGCCGGGACTGCTGTGTTACAGACAGGTGAAACCAGGCAGGGGCAGGTGTTGTTGAAGAAGGCATTGCAGGAGACAGAGGGGTGCGCAGAGGGAGGCGGCCCTTTAGACTGAACATAAGAAAATAAGGAGTCTGCAATAGGCCGGTTGGCCTGTGAATGGCAGCTCCTGTCGAGAGTTACTACCACTCTCTATCATCCATGAATCTATCTAGCCTCCTTTTAAAACTTGCCAGAGTTCCAGCACTTACTGCAAAGTTGCTAAGCTTGTTCCACTCGTCCACCACTCTATTAATGAACCAGTTCCTTCCTATCTCCCTCCTGAACCTAAACTTATCCAACTTAAATCCGTTGCTGCGAGACCTATCCTGCTCGGATATTATAAGAACTTTATCTATATCTCCTTTATTGATTCCTTTCACCCACTTAAATACTTCTATCTTATCTCCCAGCACTCTTCGTCTTTCTTGGGAATGCAAGTTTAGTTTCTTTAACCTATCTTAATTTGGAAGGTTTCTAAGTCCCGGTATCATTTTTGTCATTCTTCACTACACCGACTCTAGTGAATTAATATCCATTCTATAATAAGGGAACCAGAACGGAACAGCATAATCGAGGTGCGGTCTGACTAGCGCAAGATATAGTTGCAATAAGACCTCTGCACTCTTGTTACCTACACTTCTAGATATAAAACCCAATACTCTGTTTGCCTTATTTAGAACATTAACGGACTGTTTCCTAGGCCATAGGTCCGGGCCTACAAGTACCTCCTAAGTCTCTTTCACAAGTCGACTTTTCTAGGTTGATGTTGTTAAGGCTGTAAACATTGACAGTATTTGTTCTTCCAATATTACGTACTCTGCACTTGCTGGTGTTGAATTTTATTTGCCATATTTCTGACCACTCCTGCAGTTTATTTAAATCCTCCTGTAGTGCATTTGCATCCTGCCCTGAATTAATCTGCCGCCTTATTTTGGTGTCATCCGCAAACTTGCTTATGTCATTGCTGAGCCCAGTATCTAGATCGTTTATGTAGATTATGAACAAGAGTGGGCCCATTACTGACCCTTGGGGAATCCCACTGGTTACACAGCCCCACTCAGATTTAACACCATCTAGACTGACCCTCTGTGTTCTATCGGTGAGCCATGAAATTATCCAATTTAATACTTTCCCCTCGATACCATGAGCCTTAACTTCTCTCAGAAGCCTCTGATGCGGTATTAAGTCAAACGCTTTGCTAAAGTCTAAGTAAATAACATCGTAATTTTCGTCATTATCTACTACCTCTAAGACTTTCCTAAAAAAACGTCAGCAGATTTGTTAGACAAGATTTTCCCTTTGTAAGCCCATGTTGAGAGTCATAGATTAATTTGCTTTTCTCTAAATGCGATCGGATGCTATTTGCTATAATTAATTCAAGAAATTTCCCCACTACTGACGTCAAACTAATCGGCCGGTAATTTAACGCTGATGCTCTGTCTCCCTTTTTGAATATGTTTACTATATTTGCCTGTTTCCACAAGTCTGGCACAACTCCCGTGTCTAATGATTTTGTAAATAAATTTACGAGGGGTCCACTAATCTGTTCCTTACACTCTTTCAAAACTCCAGGGAAAATTTCATCCGGCCTGAGGATTTTGTCTTCTTTAATTTATTTATCTGCCTAAGAACATCCTCTTTTCCGATAGTGATACTCTTTACTTTCTCTTCTTCATTTCCCCTAAATATCAGTTCCACCTATGGAATTTCCTCGTGAATTTCTTCTGTGAAAACTGATAAGAAGTAGCTGTTTAATGCTTTGCTTATTTCCTCACTGTCATCGATCACTTCCACTCTCTTTGTCTTTAAAGATCCTACTTTGTCCTTGACCTTTGTCCTATATACCTGGAAAAATCCCCTGGGACTCGCCTTGGATTCTCTTGCTATCCTGATTTCGTAGACCCTCTTTGCCTTCCTTACATTTTTCTTAACATTCCTAGATAGTTCATTTTACCTATTTCTGAGCTGCTCCTCCCCTCCCTTTAATTTCTTATAAATTCCTTTCTTTATTCCTATGTTAAGTTTTTTGGTCATCCACCTTGGCTCATTCTTATTTGACGTAATTTTTCTGCATGGTATATTTTATTCTTGTGCTTTACGTAGTATACTAGTGAATTTAATATAGTCATGATCAATTGTTGTGTCGCCTGTGACCTCATCCGTTCCTACCGGGGACTGACCTGACTGTTCCCAGGCGACCTCACCTTCTTAACCCCTCATAATCCGCCAATCAAAAGTTTGGGACTCTGACCATTTTGTCATTGTTTTTCGTTTCCCAATTTAGTGTGAACCTGATTTCTCTGTGATCACTGTTCCCTAGTTCTTCCCCTACTGTGATATCTCTAATAATATTTTCTTTATTTTATAAGACTAGGTTTGATATATTGTCACCTCTAGTAGGTTCTGTGATTAGTTGTTTCAAAAAATTGTCTTGTACTGCATCTAGTAAGTCTTCAGATTCATAGTCACCTACAATGTTGTCCCAGTCAATATTTCTGAAGTTGAAATCCCCCATAATGCACAGGTTGTTGTATTTTGCTGCCCTACTCATTTCCTGCCATACGGGCTGAGCTCCTTCTTTCCCAAGACTTGGGGGCCTGTAAATCACTCTATAATTAGTTTTTCTCTTCCTTCTGTAATTTCTACCCATACAGACTCAGTTCCTATTTCACCCTTTATTGAATTATTAATACAACATTTTAATGTATCCCTGACGAAGAGTGCGACCCCTCCCCCCTTCCCTGTCCTTGTGAAAAAGGTTGTACCCTTCTATGTGGTACTCTGATAAAAAGTTTTTGCTCGCCAGATTCATCCAAGTTTCGGTGATTGCTGTGACGTTTACATTCTCGGTACATACAACCACTCTTAGCAAGTCTATTTTATTTCTAACGCTCCTACTGTTTGTATAGTATTCATTTAAACCTACCCTTCCCTGGTCCTGTTTTACCCCTTGTCCTGAGTAACCAATTCTACTTCCCAAGACCTGCTTCTTTTTTTACTCCCACTTACCCCGACCTCTCTCTACTGGCCAAACCCCCCCTTTGGAGTGACAATTTCACGTTCCAGGGATGCAGTCAACGTCTTTACCCCAGCACGAGACAAGTGTACTCCATCACGACTGTACAGGTAGCCGTTGCCATAGAATGGTTGCTAGTTAACAATGAATGCCCAACCATTGCTTGCACAATGTTTTTCCAGTCGTCAATTTATAGCAATTGCCCTGGACAGCCATTCACGACCAACTCCTCTTCTAGGCAAGACACCACATACTATCGGGATCCCTCCCCTATCTCTAACCTTCCCCAGCGCCTCCCTATACCTCTTGAAAAGTTCCTCTTTCCTATGTCGTTACCTCCCACACTAAGACACACTATTGGATTGGTACCCTCCCCTGGCAAAACCCTATCTATCCTCTCAGCTACATGCCCTATCCCAGTCCCAGGAAAACACACCCTAGTCCCACGTTTCCTATCTCTTGCACAAAAAGTCCTATCTAAGAACTTCACCTGACTGTCCCCAACTACCACGACCTTACCACTGGGAAGGGTTTGAACAACTGCCCTTTTCTCTCTTGGCACACATCGTCCTGCCTCTTCTCTTCCTCGCCAGCTTCCTCCAACACTTGGTAGGGGTTACTGTTTAAGGGCCTGCGCTGCCACCATTTTATAAGGGACTGTGTGTCAGTAACAATTCTTTTTACTCTAATACTTATTACCATTGGAAGCATGACGAGAGGAGGCTCGTGGGTATATGTAATGATAGTATCAAGTAATAGGGAAGAAATAACGGTAGATACTGTAGGTAAATAATAGACACAATATACAATTACAAAATTTATTTAAACATTAATATGGGTGTAGGAGAAAGAATATATATGTACCAACAGACGAAATCTGGTACTATGCCCTCAGGCTCAACATACTCACACCACTACTGGGTGGACATACTCAATAACACTCACACCACTACTGGGTGGACGTACTCAATAACAGATAACTCTTATAGTCACTTAGCACCATAAAGACCAGGGGCAACTGCCACTACAACACTCAGTCGTCAGGAGTGATACTCAAGCAACCGCCATGGGGTCCTGCCACCATGGGGTACTTTCCGACGAACTCTGAAGATCCCAGTGGATTAACCCCACCACACAAATAGCCCTACTGAGTTAGACACTCATTCACCAATGATGGGGGCTGGTAGTGGTGTGTGGTTTGGTGATCCGGGGTCACCTCGCAGGCCGAGGGTTAGGGCCAGACGAGCCAGCTATGGGGGCCATAGGTAGTCTGAAGTGTCTGATGGCCGGGTCTCACGAAGGTAACTGATCCTACTGAACCTCGGACATCTCCCCAGACATAGTGGATACAACATCCACCCTACAGACACGGCCTAGGCTGCGTTTGGGACCAGTATGGGTGAAGGGGCGAGCACTTACTAACAGTGACAACGACATCACATTTCAGGGGACGTTAAAGACGTAAATATGACTTCACTCAGAGCATATCAACTACGTTACTGTAACACCTGCACAATCAACTATTAATTGGGTCAAATCACTTAAAGAAGGGCGAGTTACAACACAGAGTGGAATGGCCTACCTGTATGGATGAAGGGGCGGGCACTTATTAACAGTTGAAATGCCCGCGGCACCCTCACTCATAATAGGTCAGGGAGTCCACCTACTTCGATTTCGATGAATTAATTTACTGTACACTCTGACGTTGAAACTGAGACTATGAACTCCGTTTCATTCCTTACTATTATCCTCACTAACAATGCTCTGACTGAGCTATCAAAAGCAAAATTAAATTGATTACAAAGGGTTGGATGGCAACAGGTTCCAACATACAGCGTCTTGCTACGAAATCCGCGGATTATACTCAAAGTTCCCTTTAGACCCGTGGTTCTTAACCTTTTTACTACCACGCCCCCTCTAGGAATTGGTCCTTTCCTCCACGCCCCCCTTGCATCTATGAATAAAATTCCCTCCCAGATTTTAAAGAAAAATGAAAAATATTGTGTTTTTAGTCTTTCTATTGCGTATAAATTACTGAGATACAAAACACTGCTTCTTAGCTACTAGAACTTGAATGCGTGGTTGAATGCCAGTGAGTGCACAACGTAAATCCCCTTCAACGTTCAGCCTGTTTCTGTGCTTGGTCTTGACAGCAACGAGCATGGAAAATGCAGCTTCACAAAGATAGTGGATCCGAACATAGTTAGAATCCGAAGAGCCTGATGTGAGATCAGAGGGTAAACAGGAAGGTACTTGACCCAGAACGTCTCAAGATCCAGTTCTTTGAAGTCTTCCTTAGCTGTGGAGTTGAACTTCAACTCAAGAAACTGCTCTTGCAATCCATCCGAAACATCAGCTACTTCACATTGAAATGGGTTCCTGATGAATTTCCAGACTTCACGCTTCTCATCTATCTCTGGGAAGTATCTGATGAATTCTGTTTTCAAGTCAGTTAGATGAGTGATTATTTGTTTCTTTAACTCAGAATCAAGGTTACCGTAAAAGAGAGCAGAATCCAAGTTACTAAAACTGGCTGTATTTCCCTGCTGAATTCGACACTTCCAGTGGTCGAGTTTGGCCATGAAGGTTCGAATGGTGTCGTGGGGCATGATGATGTTGATGTTTTTCCCTTGTAGTTTAAGGTTGAGAGCATTCAACGCTTCGAAGATGTCCACCAGGTAAGCTAGAGATAGCTGAAAGCCTTCAGACTGGAACTTGTCATGGAGATCTGCCTTCTGCTTCGAATCAAGAAATATTGCTACTTCTTCTCGTAGTTCATAAAGCCGTCCAAGCATGTTCCCCTTTGATAGCCATAGTACGTTCGTGTGAAAAAGTAAGGTTTCATGTTCGGATTCCATATCCTTACACAGCAGTTTGAAGAGACGACTGTTTAAGGCTCCAGCTTTGATAAAGTTGACTACCTTGATAGCCACGTTCAGGACATCCCTCATTTCAGCAGGTAAAGTTCTGGATACTAAGGATTCACGATGAAGTATGCAGTGTGTACCTACAACAGACAGATTTTTTTCTTTCACCATTGTAATGAATCCAGACTGCAGACCAAGCATGGCTGGAGCTCCATCAGTGCACACCCCTACCAGCGAGTCCCACGAAAGTTGGTTTTCCTGAAAGAAGTTTGATACATCATGAAAAATAGACTGCTGCTGTTGTACAACTTTCCATGGGGTGACAGAACAGCATTTCCTCTCTTACATTGTTGCCTGACACATACCTCAACAGCCTTAACTGAATAAATGTGAGAGAAGAGGAATTATTGCCACGGACGTGTGCAGAAGACTGGGAGAGAACGGGGCTCACCAGTCACCAACGAGCAGTATACAGGTCCAGGACGAGTTAACCCCCCCCCCCCCCATGGGTTTCGAGGGATAGGGAGGGGGGTCAATAAGTACAGAAAATGGTAAGCCCTAAGTCAAAAAAAGTAGCCTATAGAAAACTAAAGTTATAAGGCGATACTTTTGCATTTTTTCATGAGCTTCTCAATATTAGCCCACGCTCTTGTTAAGAGAATAAAAACTATAGTTATAATTAAAGAAATTCCTACTTTTTCCCTAGGACTTGCGCCCCCCCCCCCCCCCTGGAAATTACTGACGCCCCCCTAGGGGGGCGCGCCCCCCAGGTTAAGAACCACTGCTTTAGACAAAGACGGCCTATCGATGACGTCATCAAGGAAACAGAGAAAACGGGGGACGTTTCCACTGGGGGACTCTGAAGGTTTTGTGGACGTTTGAGCGTAATATGAATCCTTAAGGTTTTCAGGTTAGCCGTCATCACGATCATGACAACTGCACTCCACACCCTGGTCAACTTTCCTGAGTCTGACCCTAGTCCCCTTGGAAACAACAACTCTCCATGCCTGCTCCTCCTTTGCAGGTGTCCTGCTAGGCAGGACACCTACCTGAAGGAGTTCAGTCCTGAGGGCTTCGCTCTCCTCCCTTAGAGCTTCTATCTCTCTCCTCAACTGCTCCAGCTGACTTAACAGAGTGGCCAGAAGGTCGTCTTTCCTCACACTCCGCCTCTCTTCCCCCACAACACAATGATCCACGGCGGCTATTTCCTCTGATGACTAACATGAGCACTTAGGGGCACGTCCTTCTCCAAGCTGGGTCATCCACATCTGGGACGATCACGTCGGCAGCAGGCAGTGAAGGTGTGACCCCAATGAGAACAGATTTCACAAAAAGCAGGCCCAGGATGATAAGGTTCTGCATAAAGTGGAGGTAGGATTCGGTGGGCCTCCACAGTGGTTGGGCATTCCCTTCCCTTCCACTTGACAATGAAAGCAGTTTGTGGGGTCTTCCCTCGGTAATGTCGACGTATCTTCGATGTCAGCGTATATGGGGAATTGTTTCACTAAGATGTGGCAACATTCATCAGCATCTACTGGGGAGGGGGGGGGACACCAGGACAACCCCTTCAAACCCAACAGCACTAAGTGTTTCATAGACCTCAGGAGTCTGACACTTGATAAAGTTCCAGTTCTTACCTTGTCGGAATTGAATGTTGAGACCTTGTTGTCTGCAGTACTTCATCATCCAATTAAACCGTTCCTCTACGGTTTTCAGTGAGTCCTTGGGGAAGTGCAGATTCAGCTTACTTGGCTGGTTGGCAGAGGGCAGGGTGATAGGGTCCTTGGCATTGGTGTTTCCACTCCGGCTAGTGTTTCCCACAGAAACATTACCGTCATTGTCATAATCACTGGGGTCTGACTCTTGAAGGGGGTTGGATTCAGTATGACCGGGCGAGTTGGAGATGGTATCCGTATCAGAGATGTCTGCGTCCATGAGAGAGCCTCTTCTGGGACGTTTATGTCGACCCCCAATGCTGGCAAAAACTTGCCAGCTGAGGGGACCTTTGTGGGACAATCAGGAAGTCAAGAGCACCTGTGGGATCGTCTGTCCCCTTATGTGGTCACGCCACGACTGGAGGAGGTGAAACGTTGCCTGGAGACCGTGTCCAGGCCAAGATCTGTCCTCACTCTAAGCTACGAATTCCATCTGTGCGCAGGCAACGTCTAGTAGTCCATGTTCCATCTCGTTATATAAAGTGTTTTTGACTTAGTTATTTGTTGTGTGAATATGCAGTGAACCATTAACGTAGCTGTGTAGTGTTTTAAGTAGATAAATCGATTTGGCCAAGTGATAGATCTCGTCAGTTTATCTACTGGCATTGCTGCTCCTAAAGACGTGGTATATGATATTATACATGCCAGAGAATTGGGTGAAAATGCCTAGCAAAAGTTCAAAGAGAAAGGGCTTAAGGACAGTGCTGAACAACAGGACTTTAACAGCAGAATGAAAAAGCTAAACCTGAAGACATTTTCTGACCCCCCCCCCCCCAAAAAAAAAGCAGTAAAAATGCAGGGAAAAGAAGTGATATTGAAAGCAGATGTATGTATGTATGTGTGTGTGTATATATGTATGTATGTGTGTCTTAAAATGTTATTGTTATTTAGTAAATTTTTAATATATTTTTAAAACAGCTTAGATAACAGTGAGGTGTCTGTAGGAGTTTATTATTATTATTATTATTATTATTATTATTATTATTATTTTATTTTTATTATTATTATTATATTTATTATTATTATTACTATTATATTTATTATTATTATTATTATTATTATTATTATCATTATTATTATTATTATTATTATTATTATTATTATTATTATTATTATTATTATTATTATTATCATTATTATTATTATTATTATTATTATTATTATTATTATTATTATTATTATTACTAGCAGAAACGCCGCCCTCCAGGCGGCTCTTTCGCTAGGCCACAGTAGGACGCCACCCTCCGGGAGGCTCCACATTGTCTCACTGTACTGCATTAGGGTCTATCAGCATTCAAACAAATTTCATGCGCTTGATCATGTTCTTGAGAACGCCTTTCTGCTGTTCTCTCTCTGTCAGCATTATGACGGGATTCCCTTTCCTGATCTGCTTCCTGTGACCGACGTTACCCTGTTTTCTCCCTGTCAGCATTAAGACGGGATTCCCTTTCCTGACCTGTTTCCTGTGACCGACTTGCCGCTGTTCACTCTCTCTGAGCATTAAGGCGGGATTCCCTTTCCTGATCTGTTTCCTGTGACCAACTTGCCGTTGTTCCCTCTCTGTTAGTTTGTAAACATGCAGCACGTTGTTGCCTTGATTCACTTGATCTTGATTGCTGCTTTCTCAGTGAATCTCTGTCTTCTTTCATGAATTGACAGTCTTGGTCGTTTCTTTGGTGGCATTTTGTTCAGTTAGATTTGATCTTAATTTTTGCTTTCAGGGCGATTACAATCCTTCCTTCCTTCCCCGGGTAAAGCTGGAAACAAACAGTGGCTCAAGCTAGTAAGCTAAGAAACAACACTAGAACAGTCCCTCGGCAAAAAGTTGCCATGTACCACCGACGCTCTTTTTTTTTTATTTATATAGAGACCCTCTTTCAGTTATTTATATAGATGGCCATGGCAAGGAATAGATTTGCTAAGGTAGGACGTAGCTACATTGATTTTAGCGCTAGAATGGACAGCCTAGAAAAGTTAGAGATCAAAAGAAGCAAGCTGTAATGAGAGAGAGCATAAGGATAAAATTAGCTATAATACTTGGGATGGGATACGACTTTTCAACCTCTGTGTGGTGTAATGGATGGAGGTTAGATGCAGAGAAAAGTAAACCATAATGAAAGAGAACTTAAGGATCAAAATAGCTGTAAATCATAGGAGGGAATACGACTTTTCTACGTGTGTGCGTCAGGGCTGACCGTCAGTCTCTCTCACTTTCTCTCGTTCTCTCAATTGTGTCGGGTCGGGTTGGGTGTGTCCGATATGGTTGGTTGGAGTTTTTTGAGATCCCCACATGACACTTGCTATCCATGCTAAGTTTGGTCCAGATCGGTAAAGTAGTTTCCGAGATTCTCGTGTGGACACACAGGCAAACAGACAATGAAAGCAGCTTGTGGGGTGTTCCCTCGGTAATGTCGACGTATCTTCGATGTCAGCGTATATGGGGAATTGTTTCACTAGGATGTGGCAACATTCATCAGCATCTACTGGGGAAGGGGGGGGGGGGGTCACCAGGACAAGGAAAAAGAAAACAAGAAGTTCCCAAGCGCTTTCGTGTAATTCACATCTTCAGGGGTGAGTACAGACTAAGGAGAAGTACAAAACAAGGTGTTTATATACAGAGGAGGGTGAGATCAGGTCCACAATGGTCAGGTATTAGGTAATGACCCAACTGATCTCACCCTCCTCTGTATATATACACCATGTTTTGTACTTCTCCTTAGTTTGTACTCACCCATGAAGATGTGAATTACACGAAAGCGCTTGGGAACTTCGTGTTTTCTTTTTCCTTGTGGTTATCAGCATATACCTGGATCACGCTCACCTACAGTGATTTACTTGCACACACACACACATATATATATATATGTATATATATATATATATATATATATATATATATATATATATATATATATATATATATATATATATATATATATATATATTATTGAACACTGAAGTATTTGTCGATTTTTAAATAAGCAAAAGTTAAACATAGGGCTGGAGATACGGAAGTTCTGACTTACAAACATATCTCTCAAGGCACAACAAACCTTATAACATTTCTCGTTTCTCAGTGGAAAGAAGCTACAGTAAGTACAGGAGGAAACTTGCAGAAAGCAATACAGTCGTGTATGATACATGTGAGGAAGATTGTGTAAAAATAACAGCAGAAGAAGTTGAACTGGTGGATGAATTGAAATGTACACATGAGAACATTACGATTGACTGGATGGATGGTCAGCGTGTACCTCTTGCTGTGCTGGAACTGCTGGCTTGCAAGTGTGTACAGGCGTGTAAAGCACCTGACTGTCACTGTATTGCACATGGCCTGCGCTGTAGTGAAATGTGCAGACTGAAAACATGTTTTAACCAGGCTCCCACAGAACAGAAGAAGATGCAATGATTGATGAGCCTGATGATTACAGTGCAGAATATTAGCTTAATTAGTTGTATGTCACTTTTGGACTGTTCGTGAATGCAAGATGTGTGTGGCAGTGTATAGATTAATTGACTGCATGTAGTTTATAGTGCTTGTGCTTTACTAGATACTCAGTTGCATCACTTATGAAAGCAAACATTAAGCATGCAGACTTTCCTCTTTGCATGTGTGAGTGCAAATGAAACCATTTCTAAGCACTCTTTGATAGCCATAACCTATGTATATGCAGTTAAGAATAGTGGTACATGTATGTTGTTATATCAGAGCAGTGACTGGCAGTTACGAGTCATTCTTGTCAAAATGTTACATCTAAACTTATGCTTGATTTATCATCTAGCAAGGCTAGAATTTTATATCAAACAGTTTTTATTATTTTTGACAAATACTATTTAACGTTCAGCAAGTTTTGGTGATTACAGTGTCTGCGAATGCAACACATTAGGATGCAAATGTTTACATATATTTGTAGTAAGGTAATAAGCACAATTCTGGGGCGAAAATTGATTGTGTTGATTTTCTTGTTTTTGCTGTGCTCATGTAAAGTGCATATAATTGGTTATTATAAAATATAACATGATTCCTCCTATGAATTTTAGTTATGACTTAGGTTCATACATGATACTTATCATTATGTAAGTTACCTCTACATGAGTGCATTATGAGCAGTTTTAATTTTGAAAATCACCAAGACCACACTTACAAAACTATGGTTATGCATTCTACTAATCCATGTAGACTGACAGACTGGAGATATGTAACACTCTAAGAAGAATGAGACCTAATTACGTAGTGTGCAGTTGTGAGTGCGACTTAACAATGTCGAGTTGGCAACATATGGTACCCCTGTTTAACATAAATTTTAACTACTAAAGCTAAGCCATATGCACTTCTATCATACATATTTGGAATCTAGAGGTTTTTATCTTTCCAGTGATACATGATAACTTTAGACATTATTGGTGGTTCCTCTAACGAGTCTATCCCTTGTTGGCCCACTGACTATATGTCAGGGTGTAGGTAAACATTTAGGAGTAGAAGGTTATCATAAAGCACCAGACTATTGTGAGCTCAGCAGTAATGAAATCACAACCTTGCCTACTCGCCATCATCTTGCATTTGTGTCAAACATTACTTCTGAACTGGTGCCCACACCAGTTTTACTGAATATTAAATCAGCAGCCTTCACATTGTCTCTGATAAGCTTTAGCTTCTGTCTTACATTAATGAAACACAGTTTCCAGCATTACAGGTTTCTCTTTATTTTTATTTAACTTCCGAAGTATCCTACCTTGTTTCATCATACCTGCCATTATATTTGTCATTTCCTTGACTTTTATGATAGTTTGTTACAGGAAAATGTCATCTAGGTACACAATAGTTCCAAGAAAACTCTCCAAAAGGCATTGAAAAGGCATGTGCAAGTTGCAACAGTTTAGCTAAAGCACACTTTATTATAACATGGATAGGTATACCTTGGATTTAAACCAAGAGGACTCGGTTGGAGGTGGCCGAGCGGTGTAACAAGCACCTTTGCTTTATATAAAGGTTTTTAATATCTAAAAAGAAAAATTATGCATAATTTTCAACCAGTCAATATTTTTTTATGTTATATATGTAATATGCACAGTTAAATCAGTGCAGAGGTGAATACTGTACTACTGTAGCAATTAGAATACTGTATTTATAAATTCATAACCAACACATTTCATCTATGATACGTTCTACCATCCACTGTCATAGTGCTGTACTGCATTATATCTTCTATATCAGACTTAGATCCTAGCTGAACACCATAATATCTTATATTCCATATATCAATATAATAATTTTATAAGGAATAATAGTAAATTATTTCCAATACAAGATACTTTCTTTGCAACCCAAAGCGTAATGTCCATGTCATGGTCACGTTGACTGCTAGTCTGTTTTAACTACTGATTCTTATTATACTCCACGAACCCAAAACATGAGTGGGCTAGCTATTCCTAAGAAGAGACTTGTTTTTCCCCATGGACGTTTATACTCATGATCCCTCCCAGTAAGTCCCACCTTCGAACACAGTTGTCAATGCGTTTTTTCCACTTCTGCTGGCCAGCTCAATCTTGAATTAGTCTATAAATCAACTCAAGTAATTCTCCAGACCTTTGTCAACTGAGGGTCATCTTTGAATGAGTAATAGTTGGGTTGTTTGTAATCTCTGTCATTGCGTGAGTAGCGATTGTTGGCAACTCAGGGGTATATAACCAAGGGGGAGCGGGAAGAGAGATATCCTCCGTCACGTCCTCTCCTGTTTGTCCCCAGGTATGTATGTAGCAGTGTTCCCTAGCCATTCAGTTTGATTCAGTCATTGTAGTGTATTGTCAGTGTTCATGTTGTAACAGTGGAATTGTCATTCACCCAGTGTGAGAAGTAATATAAAGTAAATGTCGTCTGACGTTGCGAGACGAAAGATTTGTTTGTGTTGTCATCATGCTTCCCAAGTCTTCCTCCATCACGTCCTCTCCTGTTTGTCCCTAGATTCCAGGGTGGGCTTATTTGAACACCCCATCGGCTACTGAGCCGGTGGGCAACCAGCAGGGATCAATATATGCATCGATGTCGGTGATTCGACGTGATTTACATACTACAAATGAACATCACGGGGCAGGACCCCAGACGCTCACCACGTGTCGGAGTACAACCCACCACAACAGCAGTCGTCAGTTGTTAGAGGCGCCAGTGCTATACCCTGGGACATGCCTTGGAGTTATGGTCCACTTTGTTTGTATGTGTTTGTTAATAATTACCCCATGTTGGGTAGTGGACCCATGTATTTGTTGGAATCAGTATTAACGTGTTGTGTGTGAGTGCATCTCCTATGCACTACCAACACTCTGTGAAGTATCTTAAGTAAGGTTGTCTTATAACTGGTCCTGCTATGTAACTGTAATGAAACGTACCACTAGAAGATGTGGGTGAAGTAGAAGTACCCACTTGGAGTGGCAGTAAAGTAATCTGCAAGGAGTTGCCATGTAACTATGTATTGTAAGTAGGGCCAAGGAACTGGTCCTGCTATGTAATGTAATGTAACACCAATAAGGTTGTGAGAAGTAAGAGGACAGGATCTGAGTAATTGCTGTTGAGTAAAAATAAGAAAATACTGAGTCTGCAATAAGCCCAGGAGTTGAGCCTGGTAGTTATATGTTAATGATATATTTTTCCCCACTTGATTTCATATTAATAAACCTGTTCTTTGAGTATTTTAGGAGTATTCATTTCTCCCACAGTAGTTCACCGTTATTTCCATCCAAGTGACTTGATATCAGAATTACAATGCCCATGTGCCTGGACCCTCGTCCATGCTACCAAAAAGAACTAAGGTTATGCAGTAACCATTGAAGTAAGTAAAATGAACAATTGAAATAAAGAACTAAGACAAGAGAAGTAAGAGTAAAAGATAAGAAAGAGTTATGAGTAGAGAGAGAAAACCTGCCGTCGTTACATTGGTGGCAGCTTGTTTGTTGAACTCGCCCCCCGTTACATCCAGATTCTCAAACAAGCAGAGGCCAGATCTTTTTACCCACTGGGAAAAAAATAACACAGCTATTGCACTGCATATAGTTACGTTACAGTCTCTGTACAGTTTCCCACCATCTTCGTCCAGTAACCCAGCTAGATGCTCCTTTATGCACAACCAGGGATGGTAAACAAGATTCATGCTGTCAAAATATTTGTTTATATCGTCTCAAGACTTCTGCTGGCTCCTTCATGAACTTATTTATTTATAAGTTCGTACAAATTGATCAGATATTCGTTGTAAAGTAAACTGCAATGTTTCATGGACAAATTAGCTACAACTTGTTCTTTTCAATGATAAATACAAGTTAGGTGATTCTGAAATAATACAAAAAGGGTTTTCATGGGGAAATGAAGGCTCACTTAACAAGCGAGAACTTTCATTTTGGATTATATATATATATATATATATATATATATATATATATATATATATATATATATAATATATATATATATATATATATATATATGACCACCCGACCTATCGACCAATAATCGTCTATTTTGGTCCCTATAACAAGAACTATAATCCAAAATGAGAGTTACTCGCTTGTTAAGTGAGCCCTTATTTCCCCATATATCCAGTACAATAAATACGCACACACACAAAAAAAAATCTTGCCCTTGACCTACGAATATAATTATCTGTCAGATATCGACGGCTATCTTTGAACCTTTCTCTGCCTTTATCTATTTCACTCTTCTCTACATTCTTTTCAGTGTATTCATTCTTCATGTCTCTCTCTATGTCATATGTATTAAGGAAGAGAGAAAAAACCTCGCTATTTCTTGATGATCAGAACCGGCAGTCATAGAGTTGCTTCAAACTAGAGGGGGGAGATGGGGGGAGGAGAGGGGAGAGGGGGCGAGGGGGGAAGAGAGAGAGGGAAGGTGGAGAGTGGTGGTAGGAAAGGGGAAAGAAGAGAGAGGGGTGGGGGAAGGAGAGAGGAGAGGAGAACGAGAGGGAAAAGGGGGGAAAGGAGAGGGGAGAGTGAGAGAGAATAGTAGGGGAAGGGTGGGACACCGCTTCCTTCACCCCCTATTACGCACAAAACTGATTTAGGATATCTCTGATCTGGTCAGTGTTCTGTCCAATTGGGCAGTCTGTGCCCACCTTCACAACGTTGTTCAAGTACATATCCGTGTCGTTTGTCCCCAACAGCCACTGGAGATTACAGTCACACCCCAGCTGGAAGAAATAAGAGACATACATCTGATTAGGTTATTATACTTTGACTTCTTTTAGGGGTCGGATTGGCGTAATGTGCAGTCACTACAGAATAGCGTTTGGCTATCCTCGGTCGAATTTCTGTACTGTCAACCAATGTATATATATCCGTTCTGTTTAGGTACATTTTTTGTATATTTGCTGAATTCTTTACCTGTACTGTCGATACACATGTTGAATCACTAAACATGAAGGATGGTTTTACTGAATAGTAATTAACTCAAAGCCGTCTGCCGGTGACACCAACACATACTTACACTAACACCTTCAGCTTCGATCGTCACGTTTCCGTTTATCAATTCCAGTGTGTTATCTTCATTCATCTTTTTCAAATTATGGTTGTCTGAGATCCTCACCACACCATTCTCCTGCATTCCTAGAAAACAAATGTAAATATTCATCAAATCATAAACTTATTTCACTTAATTAACGAACCTAATACTGCCTGGGGGTTAGGTTTGGTTAGTTTATATATATATATACATATATATATATATATATATATATATATATATATATATATATATATATATATATATATATATATATATATATATATATGGTTAATGTTATGTAAGATAAGATTAAGTTAGGTTAACGTTAGGATGTTTAATATGAAGGTTAAATAATCAGGGTACAGTGTTGGTCTGGGGGTCACAGGGGTCAGTGAGTGAGTGACGGGTTATGGGGGTTCAATGACATCTCTCACAAGACATTAATAGAAAGGAAGACAAATGCTCACAACTTTTTTATATAATTTATTTCCAAATTATAATTTATAAAAGCCAGTATACAAACCTAACCTAACCTAACCTAGCAGCAACAGGGCACTGCATCCGATTGGAGTAGTTATAATTTTGATATATTTTGACTTTTTTATACATTATGAATTGCCATAAAGATTATATAACATATAATACAAATTTTAGCACATAATTTGTATCCTGTTTTTTTTAATTGTGATTTGCAAATGATATATATTTTTTTAAGCATTTGTGTTCCTTTCCATTAATTTTGTGAGTATATGTCATGTGCGCAAATGTCACACCGGTTATCGGGGTTGACGAGGGTGTTCGGCGCTTCTATAGTATGCGGTCTACCGAGATATTTACATTGTAACGTCTATTAACCCAACCTAACTTAACCTAGGTTATTTTAGGTTGGGTTGGGTTGGGTTGGGTTGGGTTAGGTTAGGATAAGGTAAGGTAGATTAGGTTAGGTGTAAATACAGTGTAAATAGCCTGGTAGACATAAGGTTATCCTAAAACTATATATTGCGCTTGTGAGACCTCACTCACTTTGATTACGTAGTTCAGTTCTGGTCACCTTACTACAGAATGGATATAGAATCCTTAGAAATAATTCAGAGGAGAAGACAAGACTAATCCCGGGCATTAGGAACCTTGAGTACAGAGACAGGCTAAAGCATGTACAGTAGAGTGAGGGGCGATATGATCGAGGTGTATAAATGGAAGTCAAGGCTAAACAAAAGTGATATAACGAAGGTACTCAAACTATCCAACCAAGAGCGAACTCGTAACAATGGTTTTAAATTAGACAAGTTTAGATTTAGGCGCGAGATAGGTAAACACTGGTTTGGAAATAGAGCAGTGGATGATTGGACCAAGTTACCAAACATCATCATTAACTCTAATAAGCTGGATACCTTCAAACATAGGTTGGATGGATATATGAGCGATGGGGGTTGGGTGTGAACGGGACTGCCCAGTATGGGCCAATAGGCCCGCTGCAGTTTCCTTAATTCTTATGATCTTATGTTCACTTCAAAAAGCTGGTTTTCCCGCACCTTCGTGGTGTAGATTAATATAATCGTTCTCTTTTCTATTTTTAATTTATTTTTACTCTTATTTTTTCGTCCCCTAGGCCCTGTTGCGGTTCAATGACCAATGCCCGGGTGGGCTATTCCCCGTAAAAAGAAAAAGAGAAAAAAACGTAGGGTCGTGTAATTCACCCCCAAACTGTAATACCCTTCTCTCAGTTGCCTTTTCAACTTATCACTGCTTGCCAGTGCTACCAAGGAGGTTTAATATAGGTGGAGACGGCCCGCGCGGCCCGCGGGGAGTGAAGCCTGCCTGGGCTGGTGGCCGCCATACTGGTAGGGGTTACGGTGCGAGCGGCAGTACAAGCCACTTATCTTTAATTCTTCACCTTTCGTTACTGGCAAATAAAATGAAGTCAGTTTTGTAATACAATTATATCTTTAATGAGGAACCTTAAATTAAAGACTAAATTATACACAATTTATGAAATAATAGGATCATACACTGCTTTTCTTGACATACAGTAAGCATTCTGCATACATTACCTACAATCCACTGAACAAAACCAACTTATTGTGGGTTTGGCGACTTTTGATTTTGTTCTGTTTGTGTAGATTAATCGTGTATTGTTTTCCTGCATAGGAACGCCTTACTTTAAGGTAGATTTCACAGAGATGCTTTGATCAATAAAGAAAGATGATTGCTTAATGGGTTTGTGTCAGCCATGTGAGGAAGAAGCTCTAAAAAAAACTTCTTATTTGAATGATTAATTAACAAAGACTGAATTTTTTTTTTGCTTATTGCAGGAAACTATTTTGTCATAGGGGTTAGAAGTCAGAGAAGTGACATTGTTCCTGAAAATGTTTTCACAACTTTGATAAATTTTAATATTTTAATAACATCTAGTGAAGGAAAACTCAAGTCCCCCTCTGTTCTTAAATATAAGTGAATGAATTGAAAGAGACTTTGGTGCTGTACAGGGCTTAGTCCACCCGGGCACAGGTCACTGACCCACATCGGTGCCTGGGGCGTGAACATATAATAATAATAATAATAATAATAATTATAATAATAATAATAATAATAATAATAATAACAATAATAATAATAATAATAATAATAATAATAATAATAATAATAATAATAATTACAATAATAATAATAATAATAATAATAATAATAATAATAATTATTGTAATAATAATAATAAATACAAAATTAAAATAAAATTTAAACATAACAATAAAAAAGATCATGCGTGAGAAACGATATGCTTTACGTATGTTGTGTTGTCAATAGTAAGAGAAACAATTGAGACCCTGCAATTGTGTTTAAATTAGGCAGAAAGTTAGATGAGTAACCTGGGACTTGGTCACAATTTTCGTGATGCCATATGGCAGCAGTGTCTACCATTAGACAACACATTATGCGGATCATATGAAGATCTTCCCCCCCAAAGTATCCAACTGAAGATCCTCCCCCCCCCCCCCCAGGCTAGATCATATGAAGATCCTCCCCCCCCCCCCCCAGGCTAGATCATATGAAGATCCTCCCCCCCCCAAGTAGGTTTGGGGGGGAGGTTAGGTTAGGTTAGGTTAGGCTAGGCTAGGTTAGGCTAGGCTAGGTTAGGTTAGGTTAGGTTAGGTTAGGTTATGTTAGGTTAGGTTAGGTTAGGTTAGGTTAGGGTAGGGTAGGTTAGGTTAGGTTAGGCTAGGTTAGGTTAGGCTAGGGGGGTGGATCTTCATATGAGCGCGACTGGGCTTGATCATATGAAGATCCTCCCCCCCCCCCCCAAGTAGGTTTGGGGGGGAGGATCTTCATATGATCCCATTATGCTTCCAATATCTTCCCAGGTGGTAATACCTCCCTGTTTGATAGCTGCCTACTACCTACTACCTGTACATACTACATCAATTAATCCATGAGAGCAGATATAAACGAAAAAGCATTTAAATTATCAACGTTGCTGGACCATGTAATGAGTAAAATTATATCAAATAGTTTTAAAATATTCTCCTCGTTCCAGGGTGCAGTGTGCACCTCACGTCTCGTCGAGTAACTCAAGAGATGCTGAATCAAAATGTTTTCAACATAACATATCTTACTTCCGGATGACTTTGCAATACTCTGTAATGCTGGATTACGAATTATAACTATTTTTGTAGATTGCCTTCATGTTTAATACGCCCTACTGTCAATATCCTCCAGGTTTTGTGGATTAGTTATTAGGGTGTGTCATAGGAGGGAAGATCAGCTAAAACTAATGGCCCATCACTTTTTTGGTAGATTTTAGTGTATATAAACAGAAAATAATTTCAGTTTCAATAGTTTGCAACCTTTTGCTAGGTAAATTTTAGCGTGAAATTTATCGAAAATCTAACGTACAGCTGCATTAGTGCATTACAATTAAATAGTGAACATTGCTTTCTGACTTCATTCTTTAACAACCCAACTAACAATATTTTTTTCTGTTTCAGATTCTGATGCATTTATAAGTTGATAATATTTGCGATGGCTGCTTCTGTCAGGACAAGGAACCAAAAATCCAGCCATCTCAGTCACTATCTTGGGTCTGGGAGAGAGCTCCTGAAGTCGGAGTTGCTTACATTGAGAGATGCTTTGAGATACGGTGTTTTAATCAGGCAAATCAGTGAAAAGAACCAAAGAACTTACACAAACAAAGACATTGCCAGTGATATGACCAAAGCTGTCTTGGCACAGTACACTCTGGCTAACGCTCAGTTCAAGCCTCCAGTCATAACAAGTCAGAAGAAGATTAGTGAGAGACTGCTTGCCAGTTGGGAAAAGGCAAGAGATATCTCTCTTGGGAGAGGAAAACTTGCAGTTAAGGACAGCTTTGCCAAGCAACTGGATCAGTTATTTGACATAATTACTTGCAAGTGCCCAATTGTTCTCTGTCCTGAATTTGGATGCGATCGTGACTGTAAATCCGAGGCCCACATCTCCTGCATTTGCAAGCGTGAACTGAAGATGCCTGTGATCGAACTGGCATTTGTCAAAGCACAGAGAGAGAAGACTGGCAGTATAGGGGCTCTCATGATTTCTAGCCAAGATATTCCGGAGTCCAAGAGACAGGAGGCTGCCACAGAGAGACAGAAGAGGAGAAGAGTTGCCGAGGAAAAGAGACTTGAGAAGGCCCAGGGTGAGGTAAAAAAGGCCGATGATTGGAGTCAAGCTGATTCAGAGTTTAATGACTTCCCCATGGCTGATCCGAGTGCTGACCAGGAGAATGGTGACTTTGTCCCTAACCCAGAAAATAATGATCCCAAACCTTCCAGGCATAAGATTCGAAATAGGAAAGATATCCCGAGCATAGCTCTGGCCAGCATGCGACACCACACTGGTCTCAGAGAAACTGCAGAGATAGCAACAGCTGCCTGGATTGACGGTGGTTTGATAACACCTGATGATGTTCACCTGGTGATAGATCATAACAAAGTAAGGAGAGCTCAGGAGAAACTTGTCAGTAACCTAGAAGAGGAGTTTGATAAGGGGATAAGAGAAAATGGAATCAATTTTGTTCTTTGATGGGAGAAGGGATGACACTAAAGTGTTCATGAAAGTTGGAGATTCTGACAAGTTGTTCCCTGCCATGGTGAAGGAGGAACACTACTCCTGCTGCAGTGAACCAGGAGGGAAGTATTTGTGGCATTTCACTCCAGAGAAAGATGACATCAGGAAACCAGCTGAGATAGTGGCAGATAACATTGTGAACTGGCTCAGAGAGAGGAACGTAGACCAGACCCTGCAGGCCATTGGAAGGGACAGCACCAACACGAACACAGGGTGGCAAGGGGGGGGGGGGGTCATACAGTGGATAGAGCGGAAGATTGGGAGGAAACTGGTCTGGATTGTTTGTGACCTCCACACCAACGAGTTGCCACTCAGACATCTGATCCAGGAGCTGGATGGCAAGACTCTTTCAAACAACAGATGGTCTGGTCCTCTTGGCAAGATGCTGGACTCTGCCACTGAGTTAGAAATAAATCCGAGTTTTGAAAAAATCACAGTTGGCCCTCCACTCGTTGAGCTTGCACATACTGTCATTGACGACCTGAGTACTGACCAGTACTATGGTTACATGATTTGCAGTGCCATCAAAACTGGGGTCATGCCTGATAGACTTGCTTACCTGCAGATAGGTCCAGTCTCACATTCTAGGTGGCTCACAACGGCTCTCAGGTTCTGCAGAATTTGGGTCGCTCATCATAAACTGAAAGGGAACCAGCTTCACAACCTGAGACTTATTGTCCAATTCATCGTGAGTGTCTACTTGCCAAATTGGTTCAACACCAAGGTCAAGTCATCGTTCTCCGAAGGTCCGAGGCATGTTCTCTTCCAGCTTGAGCTCCTGAGGAGTCAGCCAAGGAAGGTTGTTCAGATTGTGGAGCAGACTGTGAGGAGATCTTCCTGGTATGCTCATCCCGAGGCAGTTCTGCAGACAATGCTCTGCAGTAAGGATGAGGAGGAGAGAAGAGTGGCAGTCAAAAAGATCTTGGATATGAGACTTATGAGAGGATCTGGGCATGACGAATCAGTTGGTGACGATTCCTTCAGGGTCAGGAAGACTCCTGAAGTCAATCTAGGTGCCAAGACCCTCACTGATCTCATAGATCTGGATAACATCCAGGCTGGCAGTGAGCCCCCTCTTACCTGCAGCCTCACCAATATTCAAGTCAGAGCTTTCCTGGACAACCCCATGCATGTCCCTGCCTGGCCCTCGCACACCCAGAGTATAGAGAGTTGTGTACAGCAAGTGAGCGAGGCCAGCAGTCACGTGTACAGCCAGGAGAGGAGGGAAGGCTACATCCGAGCTCAGGTGGTCAGCAGGGAGGTGATGAGTAGAAACAGAAGCAAGAAAGACATGTTCTCTATGGTGTGCAGCAACACCGGGTCGTAGTAGTAAAACCGGTTTTTGTATTTGATGATTTTGTTTTCTAAAGGAATATTAAATTTAATAAATGTGTTAAGATTATTCGTTTCACTATTCTGGATCATTTTCATCCTAATAAATTAACCTGATACATTTACTTTACTTTAAATAAGCTATTTAGTGGTGTTGGTAAAAGGGTGGGAATACTGAATTTTCATAAGATTTCAAGTTAAAATTTACCTAGCAAAAAATGAAAACTTTTCAAATCTGAAGATAGCACATGATTCTGCACATAGAACTACATCATTAATACCATGGGCCGATTTTTCAAACTCAAAAAAAAAAAATTCGCCTCGGTATGACACACCCTATTAGTTATTCCTGTTCATGGCGGTGAATACATATTAATGTTATTTATAATAATGTGTTTGACATCTTTCTGGATATGTTTTACGGCAAATTACTATATACATGCAGGAGCCCGCTGAATTTCCCTATAAGGGATGGATATTCTTATATAAGATCAGTCATAACACTGTGTGCCCCCCCCCCCCCGAAGCCCCGACCACGAACCCGTCTGACCCCCACCCGCGGCGGCACATGAGACATAAAGGCAAGCATGAACTTAGCGTGCTTCCCTGTTGGGCGCTGTAAACGCTTCTGCACTTCACCTTACACTTACACAAGGATGTAGGGGAGTGCCCAATAAAAAAAAAAAAAAAAAAAAAAAAAATCCACCCCCTGACCCCTCCTACCCTCACCTTTAGGCCCCACTCACTAGAGCCACGCACACCTGAGCGCTATATATGATACGCTGTCTGACCACTTAAGGGGACAGACGTGTACCCATAGGTGCTCCTGTCCTCCCAATCGTCACACAAAGGCCACCTCAGTCTCTACCTACCCCTTCGCCGGCAAGTGTTGACAGCGATGGGATGGTGGGGTCGACGTAAACGCCCCAGAAGAGGCGTCCCCTCACACATGGATACAGACATTTCTGATACGGATACTGTAGTCATAGTGCATCCCACACCCTACAAGAGTCAGACCTCAGTGATAGTGACAGTAACAGTAATGTTTCTATGGGAAACACTTGCCGGAGTGGCAACACCAATGCCAAGGGCAGCGAGCTTCCCTCGCCACCCGCCCCTCTGCCAACCAGCCAAGTAAGCTGAATCTGCACTTACCCAAGGACTCACTGAAAACCGTCGAGGAACGGTTTAATTGGATGATGTAGTACTGCAGACAACACGGTCTCAACATTCAATTCCAAAAAAGTAAGAACCGTAATTTGATCAAGTGTCAGACTCCTGAGGTCTATGAAACAGATCTGTTAGGTTTGACGGGGTTGTCCTCTTGCCTCCACCTGCTGACGCAGCTGAATGTTGCCATATCCTAGTTCAACAATTCCCCCTATACGCTGATGTCGAAGATGTTCGAGACTTTAATCCACGTATACTCAGTATACGTCGACACTACCGGGGGGTGACCCCACAAGCAGCTGTTATAGTTAAATGGAAGGGGAGGGAGTGCCCAACCACTGTTGATGTACTGCGCACATCATTGTCATTCCTAAAAACCTCATTTAATTCATATTACGCTATATAACATTCAAATCCACAGCGCTTGTAGAATCTCAGAAAACGGGAAACACTGTTAAAGGATAACTCACCTACTCAATGTTACTAGACCATGTGTTGTATTGTACCCAGGTACAGTTATATCATATTAATTGTATGTATTCATAGCATTAAGGAGAACTCAGGGTATCCATAAGATGAATGTTAAAGTCCAGTTGAGGCGGACTAGTGTACTGTAGGACTAAGTATGGATCAGGGTTTGAAGGTCATACTATTTACGTCTGTGAACGCGTAGCGAACATAACTTCCACAGATATCATATGAAAATACATGAGAACAATGATCTGGAAAAAGGATAAATGTATCAGAACTATATGAGGTGTTGGAAGTGACCCAGAAACTATACTTGAAAGGAAATAATCTTGTATGCATCGGTATGAACTTAATACACCTCGTATCCTCACGTGACATATACCCACGACAGGGACAGTGATCAGAGAATCTTATGTCTGTGTTCAAATAGTGCAATGTGTGAGAGGAGGATCCCTCATTACAGTTGTGAGTGAAGTTGATACACCCCCGCCATGAACATTCAGCCTTTGTTTTGGGGAGTGTCCTGTACCCGCCTCGGGTGTGCCGTGTTGATATTATAACCCAATGAATTTACCCACGAACTAGCAAACCAAGACCTTACCTTAGTGTGTAATTTAGGATTAAAATATGTGTTTATACGGCATGAGTGACAATATACCGAAAAGTGTTCAGGTGAGAACAGTAAGAAATAAAAGCAAAAATTAAAGATTGGAAACTGCAGGCCTACGCGGTGACGAGCGGCAGGGCACTGCCCTCAGTACCCTCCGTTCTACTGTTACCTCAGGTCAGTGTCCTATCGGGCTATATCCCGCCCTATAATTAAGGCTTATATAGAAGTTATTACAGTTTAAAGCTTTGCCCGATATATAAGTGTAATGGTAATGTGTTAGAGGTGTGATAACCGCCCGTCAGGCATTATTTCTGAGTACCCTCCGTTCTACCTTCACCTCAGGTTCCATGCGGTCGGAGTGCCTTGCTGCCCGGCAGCCATTATCCCTATGAGCGTCCCAACAGGTGGTGACTACTCCCAGCTATGCCAATCCACTGTGAGCCTGTGGATTTCCAGCACACCACTCCAAATGAGTAGTAACAAATAAGGAGACCGTGAGAAACTCTGCGGTCGTCACTTGGAGCGACCTATAATACCAGGCGTAGAAATAGTACTGGTATGTCTCTTGGTGAAGCCCTCGTCTTTACCCACCGAGGGCGGTGTGCGAACGAGGTGCCTGTTGTGTATACCTAAAAGTTACAAGGAGTCCCATACCTGCAGGGGGGGAGTGTAACATTGTAATGATCGTGATGACGGCTAACCTGAAAACCTTAAGGATTCATATTACGCTCAAACGTCCACAAAACCTTCTGAGTCCCCCAGTGGAAACATCCCCCGTTTTCTCTGTTTCCCCCGTCTTTGTTTAGTGGGAACTTGGAATATAATCCACGGATTTAGTAGCAGACGCTGTATGTTGGGACCTGTTGCCATCCAACCCTTTGTAATCAATTTAATTTTGCTTTTGATAGCTGAGTCAGAGCATTGTTAGTGAAGATAATAGTAGAGAATGAAAATGAGTTCATAGTCTCAATTTCAACGTCAGAGTGTACAGTAAATTAATTCATCGGAATAGAAGTAGGTGGACTCCCTGGCCTGTTTTGAGTGAGGGCCCCGCGGGCATTTCTACCGTTAGTGAGTGCCCGTCCCTTCATCCATACAGGTATGCCATTCCACTCTGTGTTGTAATTCGCCCTTCTTTAAGTGATTTGACCCAATTAATAGTTGATTGTGCAAGTGTTACAGTAACGTAGTTGATATGCTCTGAGTGAAGTCATATTTACGTCTTTAACGTCCCCTGAAACGTAATGTTGTTGTCACAGTTAGTGAGTGCCCGTCCCTTCATCCATACAGGTCCCCTGACGCTGCCCGTTTGTCTCCCAATCCCATTGTGATTCTTGAATCGCTCTACCATCCAACAACGGCCTCGGATGTATTAGATGTCCAGCCGGGATCATATATGAGAAGATGGCACCGATGCGGCCTGATTAATGTGCCCCAAGGCTTCTTTGGGCCAGAACCCAGACCCGCCATGTGTCTGGCTACCCCACAATAACAACAGCCCCAGTGCTCTACCCTGGGTTACTCCTTGGAAGTATATGTCCACAGAGAGTGTTGTAACATGTATGTTAGGGATAATTAGTTGGAAATAATTATCCCATGTTGGGTAGCGGACCCCTGCATATACTAGTGTCATTGTTTACGTATATGTTGAATAATCTACAATGAGTGCCATGTAATGTACCACCAGTAATGTTGTGAGTAAGAGTAAAGAAGAAGGAACTGAGTTTGCACTAAGCCCAGGAGGTGAACCTGGTAATCATATGATTAATACAAAATCTTTCCCCATTGATTGCATATTAATAAATTTGTTTTTAGAGTACTTTAGGTGTATTCATTTCTCCCACAGTATTTTGCCTTTATTTCCATCCAAGTGACCTGATACCAAAATTACCATACTCACGTGCCTAGACCCTCGACCATGCTACCAAAAGAATGCCCAGACTTCCAAAAGAATGACCATGCTACCAAAAGAATGCCCAGGCTACCAAAAGAATGACCATGCTACCAAAGAATAGGTGACGGAACTGAGTAAGAGTAAGAATTAAGAGAAGTAAGTAAGATGAGGGTGGTGTAGAAAGGAGAGGGAACCGGCCCCCTCACATTGGGTGGAAGCCCAAGAAAACCGCCCCCTCACAACATGTGTGTTGAGATGGTGCTACTATGTATGGTAACCGACGGTGCTATATTCCATACAGGTGGAGCAGTCTGATGTGTTAAGGGGTAGTGTAAGAAGGAATGACCGAGGTAAGGAGGTCACAGATTGTTATGCAATAAGTATGTGGATGACACGCTATTAATGTAAGACGTCTGGTGCCCATCTGGGTAACCAACATTTTCGTTGTTCTTCTGAGGAAGACCAATTCATTTGTATGTTTTTTACCAGTATGCTTTATAAGGAATAAATTAATTAAGACATGTTATGGTTTCACCCTTCTTTCCCCTTATCGATCTGGTCAATGGAAAACCTAACCCAATGCCTAGTCCACTCTGCACGCTACCTAACGAGCTACATGCTGTCCAGAGGGGGTCTGGTGGCAGCAACCCTTAGAAGTTAAGATTCGAGTTAAGTATTTATCCTTAGTATTAGTGACCCCCAGTCTGGCAGTATATTGAGACCCACCCAGTCCTCCCTCCACTGTATGCAGAACCATATCACCCCGGGCCTGCTTTTTGTGTCATCTGCTCCCATTGGGGTCTCACCTTCACCGCCTGCTGCCGACGTGATATTCCCAGATGTCGCTTCTGTTCACGTAACCACCACTCCTGTCTGTGACCAGGTGTTGTAATTGTGGTGGCTGGCACAATGCTGACTCACGGCAATGCCCTAAACGTCCGCCTGTCCCAGGAGAAAACCCTCCCCGAGGGCTGCATCAATCTCAACCTCCCGCCCCAGCTTACCGGGCCGCCTCCCTCTGCGTCCCCTTCTTTGTCTCAAGCAACGCCTCCTTCTTCAACAACACCTGCCTGGCCTCACCTGGCTGCAACACAGCAGTCCCGGCCGTCTCCTAACTCAACTATTACTGGGCCTCCTCCCCGTCTACTCTGACTCTGTCAGGCCTTGTGCTCCCACTGGTGCCCCACCACAATTTCCCTCCGGTGACACGACACAGATCCTATCCCTCTTCCACGAATTTACCAACCGTGTTGAAAAACTCTTATACACTCTGTACCGCCATCTCCAACCTACACCCCCCTCTTCTGGTTTGACACAAGCTGGTAGCCCCCCGGTGTGCCCCTCTTGCTCACGGCCTACTCCACCGCCGCCTGGCATCACTGCTGGCGTGGCACCTACCGAGCCTGCCCCGGTGTGCCCTGCTGCCCCCGTGCCACGTCCCGCTCCATCACCACGATACATGGTGCCTCATTCTGTCCACCCACCGCAAGCCGCACCGGCTCATGTCTCTGAGCTGTCACTACCAGGGCCCCCAATTGGACCCGAGGACACCACCCCCGGCTCCCCGTCCCCCACCGGCATACCGGCATCTGGGGCCCATCCACTCCAGTTCTCTGCATCGATGGACCACCATGATGACATGCACGTTGACTACGTATCTACACCAAGAAGGACGTCCCCTACTCTATGTTTGTCTTTGGTACCCCCAAAATGTTCTACACTAATGAGGGTAAACACAAACACTTGTTATCTTGAAAATAGGTTCTTATTCTCGTACGGGAGATACACAGGGGGGACAATAGACAGAACGCTTCCACACCACAGGGACTGGTGATCTCCATCTCTCTGTATCACTGCGCGCTGGCATGTACAGATGCCAGCATTCACAAGCTGAATACATAAAATGTAAATATGGTAACTCACACACATAACATGGTGCATAATAAATGGAAATATTACATAGGATTAATACATGTTCTGTAATACTTTACTTTACAATACATAATTAATAGAGTAATATAAGAATACACAGCTTAAGGGACTACTTTGTGTCCATATTATACACCTACCAACCTCTCGACGTCCCCCTTGATGACGACACCACCGACGCACACGCCATCACAATCACACTAAAAGGTATGTCCCTCAATACTGTCAATGCCTATGTGCCTCCCTCCACCCCTACTGTACCTGTTCTACCACAACATATCACCTCCACCCGCACCCTCCTAGTGGGGGACCTCAATGTCCGACACCTCAATCTCTGCTCCCAGGGGCCCTACCCAAACTCCCAGGGTAACTCCCGATGGCCCTGTTACCAACACCTCTTCGCTCCCTGACCAGATATCCCTCCTCCTAGAGACAGGCCTGGCACTTGACATTATTAGGGACCTGCCACGCTTTGCCATAAACAGATAAATTGTACTGGGAATTTTCCCCCCACACAATCATTTTGTCACTTTATGTAACTTGTTGACAAAACCCATGACCCTTGAGGCTTTTACGCACTTCATGCATGAGTCATAGAGGCAAGCATGAACTATGCATGCTTCCCAGATAGGCGCTGTAAACGCTTTTGCTCTTCACCTTGCACAGGATGTAAGGGGGTGCCCAATAAACTAGCCCCCATGGGGGCAAATAAAAAATATATGATTTAGGACAGGGGTGGGCAAAGTACGGCCCGCGGGCCACATTTGGCCCGCCAAATTATTTCTGTGGCCCTCCACTGCATTTGGCAATTATAAAAAAAAATTCTTATTAATTACAGAAAGGACAATTTTGGAAGTTGGGTGGACATAGCAGCAATACTGGCTTGTCGCTGTTAACCTGTGGCCTGCGAAGTGTGCCACCATTCATGAAGTGGCCCACCATCGAAAATAATTGCCCACCCCTGATATAGGATGATGTAAGAAACATTAAGATTATAATT
Source organism: Homarus gammarus (assembly GCA_958450375.1). NCBI lineage: Eukaryota > Metazoa > Arthropoda > Malacostraca > Decapoda > Nephropidae > Homarus > Homarus gammarus. Next base: position 210,045 of record CAUDMG010000554.1, on the reverse strand, counting down.
ATACAGGTATTATGTTCATCTGGTTGTGACTCGGTAACTCATCAAGATTGTAGCTATGATACAGGTATGCTACATTACTATTTTTTTGCACCTAGGAGTAATAGAGATCTTTGATCACGAAAACATAAAATTTTGATTCTAACATGATGTGCCCCCCCCCCCCCCCCAAAAAAAAACCTACTACTAACGACAATGTGCCCCTCGAATTTCCAGCGTTTGCCTTATGTTCCAAAGCACACGCCCGTGAGGTCAGAAAACTGCTTTACCGATTTTTATGAAACTTGATGACAACACGCTGTGGGATCCATGAAGAATTTGCAGTCACCTTTTTCTTAATCGGGTAACCCGAAATTAAAACCAGAAAAATTAACGACAATGAGGCATTAGACGGTCAGTCACCAACGAAGTTATCCCACCCTCTTTTAGGGGTGTTTTGTAGGGTGTAAAGAGGCCAAATGCACAAATCCCATTCGTGTAACAATGTTATATTTGTAGGCTTAATATCAACGATTTTCATGTTCGACCCTACCTCCCATGATCCGACTTTATTCAGTAATCTGATGATATATTTCGCGAGGAGCTGTCCCGGTGTGTTACAAATAGACAAGAAACACGCATTGGTGGACTATTATACATGATCAATATTTTGATGCCATGTTCAATATAAGTAAATGCAACTGTTATTTATTGGGCCATCCCCTATCAACCTTAGATTATGTGAATGCTTCTGATTCACGAGTCAATACTCCCGAGGTTCACACCTCGCAGAGAGGGTGGATTGACCACGCTGACTGTAACAGTTGGAAAAGTCCCCAACTGTACACTCTATAGTACTTGCATTGTATATATGCATACTAAATTACATATCTGCATTGTATATGAACTTGCTGAACCTATCTTAAACTTGCATGACTACTTTCACTGAATATCTCTCAGGTGGAATCTTCGTGCTATGCTACTGCTATTATGTGGCGCTCTGTCTGATGCTGTCCCGCCGCGAACAGCCTTTCTGAGTAATTTATTGGAATCTGATTTTGTCTCAGGGTATGTATGTGATAACTAAGTGCAAAAAAGGAGAAAACAACTTACCTGAAATGTGTGGCATGTCCTCGAGACAACTGTCACTAAGGTCGAGCTCTAACAGTTTTACGAAGTTCAGCTCGACGATAGCATCAAGATTATTTCTATTGAGGGTCACGGTCAGAAGGTTGGGAGACTTTTGAAAGCTGGCTGGGTCTATCTGCAACATATGAATAATAGGTTAGTGTCCACTGTATAGAAATATGGATCACCTGAGGATTACCCCCCCCCCCCTCTACAGCATATTTCACCTTAAGATCAACCATCCTAGAGCTAACCTAACCACTCTAATGCTAAATTAACCTAACCATACTAATGATAATCTAACCTAATCACCTTAAAACTATATCTGATTTGTGTAGTTTGTTGTTTTTGAGTACATTGTATACCTGCACTGTCCAAGGCCAGTACATTGTATACCTGCACTGTCCAAGGTCAGTACATTGTATACATGCACTGTCAAGGCCAGTACATTGTATACCTGCACTGTCCAAGGCCAGTACATTGTATACCTGCACAGTCAAAGGTCAGTACATTGTATACCTGCACTGCCCAAGGTCAGTACATTGCATACCTGCACTGTCCAAGGTCAGTACATTGTATACCTGCACTGCCCAAGGTCAGTACATTGTATACCTGCACTGTCCTAGGTCAGTACATTGTATACCTGCACTGTCCAAGGTCAGTACATTGTATACATGCACTGTCAAGGCCAGTACATTGTATACCTGCACTGTCCAAGGCCAGTACATTGTATACCTGCACAGTCCAAGGTCAGTACATTGTATACCTGCACTGCCCAAGGTCAGTACATTGCATACCTGCACTGTCCAAGGTCAGTACACTGTATACCTGCACTGCCTAAGGTCAGTACATTGTATACCTGCACTGTCCTAGGTCAGTACATTGTATACCTGCACTGTCCATGGTCAGTACATTGTATACCTGCACTGTCCAAGGTCAGTACATTGTATACCTGCACTGTCCAAGGTCAATACATTGTATACCTGCACTGTCCATGGTCAGTACATTGTAGACCTACGTTGTCTATATACAGTACATTGTATACCTGCTTTGTGAATGTTTATGCACAGGCAGCACAGTACAAGTTGAAACACTGAAGTTGTATTACTATTTTATTGAATACAAATTTATCTAGCGTAGTTTCAGGTGATCGGTTTTCTCTGTTTTAAAAAAACTAAGGTGGGTAAAATAAAATTGATTGAATTTACCATGAATATTAAATTTTCTGTGGTGAAGATACAGCAGCCAGAGTTTTGGGGAGACAAATACTTTTTTGTTCCGCAAAAATCTTCATGTTTACAATAGTTTTATTATTTTCGCCATTTATAAGCTTACTGGCCGTTCGAGTGGTTGGCCTATCCAGTGTTAGTACAAGAGGAAACTGGGGCAACACCCTTCTCACCTGTGTCTGGGCAGAGACTCGAGCCCTCGAGTAATCCATACGTTTTTCCGACAGTTTTTGACGTGTTTGAATGATTTTGATCTAGCCTAGCCTAGCCTAGCCTAGCCTAGCCTAACCTAACCTAACCTAACCTAACCTAACCTAACCAAGTTTCCAACCTAATCTACCCAAGTCACAGAACTCAGAAACTATATCCAACCTAACCTAAATTCCTAAGATTCTCTGGATGACCGAAACGATTACACTATAGACCTAAGTATTATAATTTCGGTCATGCGGGGAATCTTAGGAATTTAGTTATTGGAGGCAGTAGTTTAAACAATTCTAAGACACTTTTCTTCTACAGCATTTCCATAGGAAATTGATATTTTTTCGAGTATTTTAAACGGTAAAATTACCACCAATATTACTTGTTCAAAGTCTTTGATATAGATAAATTCCTAAGATTCCCCGTATGACCGAAACTATAATTTTACCCAAAAATATTACAAATATGATGAACAGCGACAAATATTTCAGTAATATTGTCAGATTTTGAATTACGGTCTCTTAGTCTTAGCCATTAACCACTTTACCACTGGGGCGGTCAGTCGGTCACGTGTCCCTTACGTACAATACTGTTGATCATGTACTGTACTGGCTCTCAAGTGTGCCAGAACAGTGACTGTACTAGTGTCTTCCTCCTTACATCAAGGAAACAATTGATCGTATTAACACCTGCCCACGTCTGTCCAGGGTTCGAACACCGGAACACAATATTAAGATACACGTATTACCACTGTGCCATCGGTTTACTTTTACTTTTATCCTCTTCGCCACTGATCGGCTTGTTAGCCGCTTGGGCGATCGGTCACGTCTCTTTTCCTTTATATTCTTCACCAAAAGATCGGCTCGCTAGCCGCCCTGGCAATCGGTCACGTCTCTGTCACGCACTGTTGGCAAATACTGGGCATGCACCGGCTCCTGAATGTACCTGAACCCGCTCCAGTGTTGGTCAAGTCTTCTCTTGAAAGAGCTCACACTCGGTGCCGTCACAACACTCTCTGGTAGATTGTTCCAAGAGTTTACAACCCTCACTCCGAAAAAGTTTGCCCTCACGGTTTTCTGGACTTGCGGCTTCTTCAATCTTGAGCTGTGACCCCTTGTGGGGCGAGCGTCCGCCAGCTCCAAGTAAGGACACTCAACTGAGTAGTGCCCCCTGAGATGCTTATAAACCTCAACTAGGTCCCCCCTTGCCCGTCTGTAGTATAAGCTAGGCAAGTTCAGGCGCTCCAATCTCTCAGGGTAGCTGAGGTGCCGAAGTGCAGGCACCAGTTTGGTGGCCCTCCTTTGAACATTTTCAACCAACTGACAGTCCCTAGCATATCTCGGGGACCAGATGGGGTGACAGTACTCCAGATGGGGAAGCACTTCACTCCTGAAGATCGTCACGAGGGACGGACCGTCTAGATATCTGAACGACCTTCTTATAAGACCCAATAATTTATTTGCCTGATTTACCTTCTTCTCACAATGGCCCGAGAACTTCAGCTCATTGTCAACATACACACCTAGGTCCTTCTCACACACAGTCTCAACTAGTACATTTTCTTCATCCCGTTGGGACATATGGTACGCCTCCTTACCGTTGGTACGCCCCAGGTGCATCCTCTTACACTTCGTGACATTGAATCTCAGCAGCCATTCCTTCGACCATTCCTGGAGCCCACAGAGGTCCTTCTGCAGCTCTTCACAGTCCGCTTGGTTCTTAATTTCTCGAAATAACTTGGCGTCATCGGCAAATATTTGTTTGGAGGAGTGTACAACGTCAGGCATATCATTTATGAAACAAACAAACAACAGCGGGCCCAATACACTACCCTGCGGTACCCCACTTGTTACAGGTACAGATGACGATTTCGTGCCATTAATCACCACACATTGCTTGCGGTCATGTAGAAAGTCTTCTATCCACGCTAGGACATTTCCCCGAATTCCGTACCCTTCCAGTTTGATTTTCAGCCTTTCGTGGGATACACTGTCGAAAGCCTTGGCAAAAACTAGGTAAATATTGTCGATATTACCACCCCGTTCTAGAATATGGGTCCAAATATCCAATACCTTGAGCAATTGTGTCAAGCAAGAGCGCCCCGGCATAAAACCGTGTTGGCAATCTTTTACAAGGTTGTTTCGTAGTAGATGTTCCATCGCTGCATCTCTGATAATACTCTCAAGTACTTTACATATTATGCTGGTCAGGTTCACCGGTCTATAGTTGTTCGTGGAGTGACTATCGCCCTTCTTGAAGATAGGACTCACATAAGCCACTTTCCATTCACTGGGGACCATTTGTTCATCCAGGCATTTACAAAACAGAATCTTCGGGGGCTCTGCAAGCTCGTTGCACAGCTCCCTTAGCACTCTAGGATGCACCATGTCAGGTCCAGAACTCTTATGGACCTTTAGCCTGGACAGTTTATTTCTAATACCCTCTTCTGTGAACACAATGTGGGTCAGTGCTGTGTCGAACCGTCTGTCCTCAAACGCAGGAAGGTTAGTTGCATCCTCTCTTGTGAACACTGAGGAAAAGAAGCTGTTCAATGCCTCAGCTATATCCTACTCGCGTTTTCAATTTCGACTTTGCATAGCGGTAAAACGCCTTTGGGTTTGACTTGACCTCGCGTGCAACCAGCCTTTGGAACTCCTTTTCAGCCCTCCTACACTCTATCTTTGCTTGGTTTCTGGCTCTTGCATACATCCTCCTGTCTTGCTCATCGTTTGACCCAACCCACGTCTTGAATTTCTGGGTTTTCTTCTTAATTTTGTCGACCGCCGCATGGTTCATGTGTAGGGATCCCTCGTATTCCTAGAAGCACTGGGTTTGGTCTTGGGTATATATTTATCGATCAAATGGGTCATTTTACTAGTTATGATATTCAGCGTAGTGTCTGCGTTCTTGTACCTTAATAAGTCAGGCCAGTTGATACCCCTTATCTCTTCCCTCATCCCATTGTAATTTCCCTTGTAATATTTGCACCTTGGCCTGGCCTTATCTTGAACTAGGTGACAGTTAAATCTGAATGACAACACTGTATGGTGACTGGTGCCAACTGGGGCAAGGTGTTCCAGTTTGGCCACCATACCCTCCTCGTTTGTTATGATGAGGTCAAGTGGCTTGGGTGTTTGCTCCCCTCTGTAATGTGTCGGGTCTCTCACATGCTGGAACAGAAGATTATCTCTCAGAGTTTCTACAAAAAGAGTAGCAGGATTATTCAAGTCATTCGGGGTGGACTCGTTTCTCCAGTCGATGTCGCCATAGTTAAAGTCCCCCATGATAAGGAGGTGGCTAGGGTTGAGCATCGCCGCATTGTTTATTAAGGTTCTTAAGTTCCTTTGATTTAGTGGGCCACAGTTCGGGGATCTGTAGATACACCCGACGATAAGTAAGTCCCCTCCCTTTAATTTAATTTTACACCACTTGGACTCTTCAAAAACATCCTCTCCCTGTACCCTCGCCTGGCTGGCTCTAAGGTCTTGCCTAGCGTAGATAACCACACCCCCTCCTGCAGGATTCTTGAGTTAGGTTCGTAAATGAGTCATATCCAGCAATACTGAACTCACATTCCTCTGGGTCGATTCTCCTGTTCTTGTACAACAGTTCTACAACTCCTACAATATCTGGTTGGTGTACTCTTAGTAGTGTTTCAAACTCCTCTCTCTTATCAAGGAACGTGTCAGTATTAGTGTACATGACATTCAAGCCAGAATTTGTTCTCGGTAACGTCTCTGCTCTTAGTAATAAACCCGCTCCACCCACATTCTCAGAAGCTGCAGCATTTGCTAAGTACACTGTATTTTGCAGGGTGTGGTTAAAAATGTCATTGTTTACACGGCGGTCGCCCCCTCCTGTCCGGTAGGCTGAGCTGGTGCCGCCTCCCGGGTGGGGGGTTGAGTGGGTGGAGGGTGCACTGCTGCCCCCTGGCCCTGTGTCGGCACACTTGTTTCCACTATCCTCCCCCTGAGTATAACCCATGTGCACCTGTCCCCGTTCCTCCTCGACTCCTCCCTCTTCTGCTTCAAGTCCTGCAGAGCTTCTTGTGCTGTTCCCTCTGCATTACCGTGCGGTCTGGGTGAATAAATACATCCCGAAATTCCTCGCTCCTTGCTAAGTTTTTTGCCTGCCGAATAACTTGCCATTTTTCCTCCTCACTCCCTAGTGTGATCCTGAGGGGGCGAGGCTTAGCCCCCTGCTTTTGTCCCAGTCTCCTCACATCCTGAGGGGTTGCTGGAATCTTCAGAACCTCTGTGCAAATATTTTGAAGCAGCACCTTGTCGTGTGTTTCCTTACTCACAGTTCCCTCTGCCTGGCTCTCTGGGACTCCAAAAACTATTACATTGTTCCTGCGCTGGAGCCGTTCCTGGTGTTCCTCCTCTCCCCTAACAGTAGGTGCGTTAATTTTCATTTCTTCGACACACTTTTTCAGAGTCCCAATCTGCTGTAGAACCTGTACTGATTCTGCATTACTCTCCGCCCCCCCCCCCCCCCCCGTGGCCCTCCTAATACGTCAGCATAACTCCTCTTAGCAACCACCTCCATTCTATTAGCTACTTCCTCAGTCTTAGCAAGGATCTCTTTCCCAACTTCCTCCAGTTTGTCAACCAGCAGGGCTCCTGCTTCATCTATTTTCGTCCCTAGAGAACTCGTTCCCTTATGGATTGCAATCGCTTCATTCACCTTGACTATGCAGCCAGAGCAATACCAGCAACAGCCATCAAGCTTTACGGCAGTTAGTAATTTCCTAAACGTTGCATTAGTTAGGCCTGTATCCTCCATATCCGACGTCTCCCTGCAGTAATCACATATCAAGCTCATGGTTGTTGTTGTTGTGGTGGGGGGGGGGGGGTGCAGACTGTGTATAAATCTACACCTATTTCAAAGAAAATAAAGAGAAAAAAAGTATTTAGCTACTCTCTGTTGCCTATGGAGTTGTCGTCTGCGACTGAGTACACTGTATCTCCCTGTGAATGGTGTATTGTAGGCACAGTTTCAGTCCTTGAGAAAGCACACAATCAACATAAAATTTAAAGTCTCTGTGGCACCTATGACACGAATAGGCTGGCAGTTGTCCTTACCAGCTCGATTGCCAATATGTATTCACTTTAAGTTATTATAGTCTCTTCTGCATTCACTGATGACAACTATGAACTGATTTAACTGAAGGCACAGTACTACACTCCCTGGTTGGCCTTTATCACAGCCGTGACCACAACTCCCTAAAAAATAAAATAAAATAAAAGCTTTGTCATGTGGCAGTGATTGTGTGGTTATAGGCCTGTGACTCTGGCTGTACCTCCAACTGGGTGGAAATTGAGTTTTCAAAAATACAATCGTGTCTAGCATGAAAAGTCCGACATCGATTTACACTTTCACCTCACTAAGACGATCTTGACGAACTTATGTAATCACTGTCCAATTTCTGCCGCTCTACATCGAAGGCCCGAATGCCGAACAGGCTTTGTTACAGAGACGCAACACGACCCGCCCGCCAGCTTATACTCTAAGGAAATTTAGCTGCACTGTAGACTTACTACGGAAAGACTCAAAGTAATTTTATTACCAAAATATTCGTACTCTATGCATTTTAATTAGCACGTGTTTTTTTTTTGTTTTTTTTTTACGGGAATTAGCCCACCCGGACACAGGTTAAACGACCCACAACGGAGCCTGGGGGGCAAAAAAAAAGAACAGAAAGAAATTGAAAATAGAGAAGAAAAAGGACATACTGTGTTAATCTACACCACGAAGATGCAGGAAAACCAGCTTTTTAAAGTGAGACAGATTGTATAAGTATGGAAACACAGAAGAAGGCAGAGCATTCCACAGTTTGGCTGTGTGAGGAAAGAAGGAGGTACTATAACGGGTTATTCTCGTGTGACCATTCATCCACAGAGAAACGGTGGGCACCGCGGGCAAGACGTGTGTTACGAGCCCACGACCTTGCCGGCGGTACACAGGATGCCAAATCCACCGAACATTGCCCGTTAAAGTACCTGTAAAAGAGAGAGAGTGAAGCAACATTGCGGCGAAGAGAAAGGGAAGAGGGATTATCGACTAAAGGAGGAGAGTTAATAAGACGAAATGCCTTTGATTCCACCCTATCTAATAGTTGGACAGAAGAAGAGCCACCCCAGATATGAGAGCAGTACTCCAAGTTAGGACGAATGAATCCCTTGTATACTTGGAGCAACTAACTGCTCAGGAGTAAAGTAGCTACGGCATCTGTACAGCATTCCCAACTTTCGGGAGGCAGCTTTAGCTATATTAAGGATGTGTGATTTCCAGGACATTTTGCAGGAAATGGTGAGGCCTAACAAGTCTTTTTCAGAATTTGGCAGGATGATAGCGTCCTGAAATGTAATTGGTGGGAGATCGTCTAATTTACAAAGTGTAATTGGTAAATATTGAGTTCTATTACTATTGAACTTAACCAAGTTTGTACCTCCCGATTCAGATGCTGTACAGATCCGCATTGATAGATTTGTTTGAGATTTAGGAGGAAGGGGAAAATATGAAGAAGAGTGAAAAGTAGAATCATCAGCGTAAGAATGGATAGAATTAGTTGTAGTGTGAAGTAAATCATTGATAAAAAGAAGGAAGAGAGTAGTTGAAGGAACGGAACCCTGTGGAACACCACTATTGGTTGAGAAAGAGCGAGAGATCGATCCCTCGACAACAACTGCCATGGATTGGTTTTCAAGGAAGCTAGAGATTAGAAAACAAAGTGGGGGAGAGAAACCAATAGAGGGAAGTTTAGATAACAAAGACTTGTCACATACCCTGCCAAATGCTTTGGAGATGTCGAAGGCCACGTACGAAAGTTTCCCCATAATCCCTAAGAGAGGATGACCAAAGATGAGTGCAATAGGAGAGCAGATCACCAGTAGATCTCGCCTGGTGATCCGACAAAAGAGAAAGGCGTTCAAGGTGACGGAGAAAATGGGAGTTCAAGATAGTTTCGAAAATCTTAGAGAGGGATGAAGTTAGGGCAATGGGGCGATAGCTAGAGGGATTAGAATGGTCACCCTTCTTCGGGATGGGCTGAACCAAGGCATGCTTCCAAGAAGAAGGAAAAGTTTGGGTTTTGAGGCAGAGGCGAAAGAGGCGAGCAAGCACAGGGGCCAGAGCTTCAGCACACTCCCTCAGAACACGAGGGGGTATTCCGTCCGGTCCATGCGCCTTACTCACATTGAACAACATTAAATTTTCGAGATCATGGCGGCTGGAAATTAACTTTTTCATCTACAGTACTTAAGAACATTCAGATTATCACACAAAATTACGTAACACAATCATAGGTGGTGAGTAATTATCGACACAAAACTAATTCAATTCATCAGTGTTCAGGACAAGCCATTACTGTACTCCAAATTCCAGCTTTTTGTTCCCTGAAGAGATTATCTCCTTGTGCACCAACGGTGACACAACAACATACATTTTTCTTTCTTTTGTTTAATTGATATATTGATAATTAATCCCCTGAACAGTTAAATACAAAAAAAAGAAGCTGAGCAGAACACAATCGAGAACAAAAAATATGTTTGTTGGTGTCGTCTGGTGCCTCGTTTTATCCCCAAGGAACATTAACCGCTGCAGGAACACTTACTGTGGTGAGGGAAGAGGCGTGCAGGTGAAGTGTCATCAAGTTAGTGAAGCTCAAGGTAGTTGACTTGAGTTCAGCTTCATTCCAGCATCTGACGGACAGCGAGATAACATTGGGTGACACTAGATCAGGGATGCTCGAGCAGTTCACTGATATCACCACTTCGTGCAGCTCCGTGAAATCCGACATATCAGCGGCTGCAATATGGCAGGTTAATGTAACTGTGTTGTAATGGTCATGATAAGACCTAACCTGAAAACCTTAAGGATTCATATTACGCTCAAACGTCCACAAAACCTCTTGAGTCCCCCAGTGGAAACGCACTCCGTTTTCTCCGTTCCTTGGTGACGTCACCGAGAGCAGACGCTGTCTGCTGGGACCTGTTGCCACCCAACACTTTGTAATCAATTTAATTTTGCTTTCGATAGCTGAGTCAGAGCATTGTTAGTGAAGGTAATAATAGAGAATGAAAATGAGTCCATAGTCTCAGTTTCAACGTCAGAATGTACCGTAAATTAATTCATCGGAATAGAAGTAGGTGGACTCCCTGGTCTGTTTTGAGTGAGGGTGCAGCGGGCATTTCAACCGTTAGTAAGTGCCCGTCCCTTCATCCATACAGGTATGCTAATCCACGCTGTGTTGTAATTTGCCCTTCTTTAAGTGATTTGACCCAATTAATAGTTGCTTGTGCAAGTGTTACAGTAACGTAGTTGATATGCTCTGAGTAAAGTCATATTTACGTCTTTAACGTCCCCTGAAACGTGATGTTGTTGTCACCGGTTAGTAAGTGCCCGTCCTTCATCCATACAGGTCCCTAACGCAGCCTAGGCCGTGTCGGTAGGGTGGATGTTGTATCCACAATGTCTGGGGAGATGTCCGAGGTCCAGTAGGATCTTTTACCTTCGTGAGACCCGGCCGTCAGACACTCCAGACTACCTATAGCCCCCATAGCTGGCTCGTCTGTCCCTAACGCTCGGCCCACGAGATGACGCCGGGTCACCAAGCCACCCACCACTACCAGCCCCCATCATTGGTGGATGAGTGTCTAACTCAGTAGGGTTATTTGTGTGGTGGAATTACTCCACTGGGATCTCCAGAGTCGTTGGAAAGTACTCCATGGTGGCTGGACCCCATGGCTGTTGCTTGAGTATCACACCTGACGACTGAGTATTGTAGTGGCAGTTGCCCTAGTATTTTATGGTGCTAAGTGACTGTAATAGTTGTGTGTTGAGTATGTCCACCCAGTAGGGTTGGAAGTGTTATTATGTCCACCCAGTAATGGTGTGAGTATGTTGAGCCTGAGGGCCTAGTACTAGATTTCGTTTGTTAGTACAAATAATTTCTTTCTTTTAATATCATATTCATGTTAAATAAACTTTGTATTTGTATAATTGTGTCTATTAATTACCTACAGTATTTACCGTTATTTCTTCCCTATTACTCGATACTATCATTACACCTACCCACGAGCCTCCTATCGTCACGCTACCAATGATGATAAGTAAGAGTAACAGGAATTGTTACTGGCACACAGAAGCCCTCATAAATGGTGGGCAGTACCAGCCCTCATAAATGGTGGCAGCTATGGTGATGTAATGAACATAGTATCGAGTTGGGAGGAATGACTGTGATACTGTAGTTTTTAACTGAGTGATAACCATTTCTCTGTACGGGTATTTAATAACCATTCCACTGTAACTAATGAGTATTTCAGATTGCTAATAATTTTGTTCCATATTTTTCCGAGGTACAGCTTTTTGTGGTGGTTTGCAGAGAAAGTGAAATAAGTTCAAAGAAATACCTTGGAGTTAGGTTAGAAAAAAGTCTTGTTTAAAGTAAATGATACCTGCAACAATAACTTGAGGGTAGAGTGTGAATAAGGTTCGTTAATATTGGAAGAATTTTGATGTGTAACAACCTGCCCCCAAATTTTTTTTTCTCCATTGTTAACTCAGTATTACTTAAAGAGAGTGAATACATGTTTGGGCCGTGGCACTAGTTGTGAAATGTTCCATCGTGTGAGTGCCCAGTGTTTTAATTCTGAGTGCTAACAGAAGCATTGCACTATATGCAAAGGTTAAGTGGATGCTAATTCTGCACTTGTAATATTCTTTAGTTTATGTGTTAGGTAGGATATATATTCCATTTACTTAATATCTCAGGGCATTTTACAGCTCCTCATATTAATATTTCTATGTATACGCTATAATTTTAAAGTTTATTTTAATCAGGTGCTAACGGTTCATTATTTGGTGAAACGTATGTTATGCGAACTCTAATGCCAGTATACTTTCAGAATACAGTATTATATATGTGAGGACCTTATGGTGATACGGTATATGGAAAATGTTATACAAGTGTATGGACCCAGAATTGTGAGTACAGAAATTCTTGAAGTATTCACGCAGTGTTGCACCATACTGAATTTGTGAATGGCAAAGTGTCTCAGTGAAGTTTTCATGCAATAATATTATCTTTTGGGAGATTAATAATCTGAACAGTATTTTGAATAGTTGATGCATGGAATGTTTAGTGGTATTGCAGAAAATTAGTACCAGTCCTTGGGTCTTAAGTGAGAACTGCGCATGTATCGTATTTAAAGTGGGTTATTGTAGTGATTTGTTGTAACACAATGGCAGATGCTAACGCAAATCAGGGGACCATGACGGCCAAAGCCGCTGTTGATTTAGCAACAGAAGTCCAAGCTCTTCTGGCTAAACTCGCTAAAGCCATGGGTAAAGGAGGAGAAAACCAGTGGTTAGACTGGATCTTTAAGAAACAGTGGGCTTTGTAAGTGACCCTCATTGGTTGATAATGAAGTGCACAATCAGTTATAAGTAACTTGTGGTAAAGGGAGAGGTAAAGAATTGATGATTTTTTTTTTTTAAGAGTAGTTTGCAGAGGAAGGGTCAGTTTTCAGTAAAGACAGAGATTGGAAGATGTATTGGCAGTTATGCAATCATCTGAAGGGTATCTGTTACTAGTATGAGTAAAGATACCGGTGGTGAATTCTCAAGTTCCGGTTGGCAAGTCCTACGTAGGCTGGGTGTTGTTGGTATATAGGTGTAGAGTTCGTGACTTTCAGGGAGTATTCGGGCATAGAAATATGGTGCTATTACTTCTACATGGCAAATGCCATAAGTACAGACAGTTTTTGGTTTGGTAGTGTTCTCATGAGGACCGTTTCGTTAGCATTGAATTCTTGGGAATACCCGCTCGTTCGGAGTCCCTGGAATGGTGCTGCCTCTCGCGAATGCGACACAACTCTTAAGATTAAGGGCAACAAATCATTCCATTTGACTTGATGGGGTCCGTTCGTCTATGTCCTAGCTTGAGAAATCTATGTTAAATCTCAGTGTGTCCTGTAAGCATTTGACAAATCCCGTAAAAGAAACTTTCATGATCTATGAACATTGAAATTTGAGTTCTGTAAGGAAATTTTGAGTGTACACTTTATCTACCGATGTCAGGGTATATTTTGTAACATGTAACCCCATTTATTATTATATGATATGAGGTATCTAACTGAAATCATTATTATTCTATGATGTATGTAACACCATTTATTATTATATGATATGATAGGATGTATTTACCACCATTCAGTATTATTATGACATGATGTACCTAACCCCATGTGCTATAATTTTTGGTGCTATTTTGTAATATGTATCCCAATATATTTTTTTTATGAAGGTGTGTCACATTCTAGTAGTATGTTAACAGATTTCCATTTCTTATACCTAATTCTGACCACCGGTAGGGAATTATTTTTCTATTTTTATTGATATAATTGGTGCAATGTTTTGTATGAGCATTCATACTTTATATTAATGATTTAATGTGTCTGTCACTACTTACGTGTTTTCTGAACGTTACCGCATAATATAAATCTTGAGGAAGGAGGAAGCTTTGTAATGGTCATGATAAGAGCTAACCTGAAAACCTTAAGGATTCATATTACGCTCAAACGTCCACAAAACCTATTGAGTCCCCCAGTGGAAACGCACTTCGTTTTCTCCGTTCCTTGGTGACGTCACCGAGAGCAGACGCTGTATGCTGGGACCTGTTGCCACCCAACACTTTGTAATCAATTTAATTTTGCTTTCGATAGCTGAGTCAGAGCATTGTTAGTGAAGGTAATAATAGAGAATGAAAATGAGTCCATAGTCTCAGTTTCAACGTCAGAATGTACCGTAAATTAATTCATCGGAATAGGAGTAGCTGGACTCCCTGGCCTGTTTTGAGTGAGGGCCGCGGGCATTTCAACCGTTAGTAAGTGCCCGTCCCTTCATCCATACAGGTATGCTAATCCACGCTTTGTTGTAATTTGCCCTTCTTTAAGTGATTTGACCCAATTAATAGTTGCTTGTGCAAGTGTTACAGTAACGTAGTTGATATGCTCTGAGTAAAGTCATATTTACGTCTTTAACGTCCCCTGAAACGTGATGTTGTCGTCACCGGTTAGTAAGTGCCCGTCCCTTCATCCATACAGGTCCCTAACGCAGCCTAGGCCGTGTCGGTAGGGTGGATGTTGTATCCACAATGTCTGGGGAGATGTCCGAGGTCCAGTAGGATCTTTTACCTTCGTGAGACCCGGCCGTCAGACACTCCAGACTACCTATAGCCCCCATAGCTGGCTCGTCTGTCCCTAACGCTCGGCCCACGAGGTGACGCCGGGTCACCAAGCCACCCACCACTTCCAGCCCCCATCATTGGTGGATGAGTGTCTAACTCAGTAGGGTTATTTGTGTGGTGGAATTACTCCACTGGGATCTCCAGAGTCGTTGGAAAGTACTCCATGGTGGCTGGACCCCATGGCTGTTGCTTGAGTATCACACCTGACGACTGAGTATTGTAGTGGCAGTTGCCCTAGTATTTTATGGCGCTAAGTGACTGTAATAGTTGTGTGTTGAGTTTGTCCACCCAGTAGGGTTGGAAGTGTTATTATGTCCACCCAGTAATGGTGTGAGTATGTTGAGCCTGAGGGCCTAGTACTAGATTTCGTCTGTTAGTACAAATAATTTCTTTCTTTTAATATCATATTCATGTTAAATAAACTTTGTATTTGTATAATTGTGTCTATTAATTACCTACAGTATTTACCGTTATTTCTTCCCTATTACTCGATACTATCATTACACCTACCCACGAGCCTCCTATCGTCACGCTACCAATGATGATAAGTAAGAGTAACAGGAATTGTTACTGGCACACAGAGGCCCTCATAAATGGTGGGCAGTACCAGCCCTCATAGTGTTGATTCCATGTCTGGTTACGAAATTATTATGGTTCCTCCGAGTTGCAGGGGAGACGAGAGTGTACAGTAACCAAGGAACTAATTCTCGTGACAATAGAGTAACGGAGAGTAAAATGGTGATGTAGAAAAAATTAAGACAAAAAAGAATATCTGAGAGAAAATCAGGAGCTGCCAACGTGGAATTAAATGTGCAGAATCAAGTAGATGGATAAATGATCAGTGCAGTTTGCGAGACGTAAATTTTCAATAACCGCTCCCGCCTCCATCAGGGAAAATAGCATCCAGTTCCAGTTGGGATGGGGAGGAAGGGGAGTGGAGAACAATACTACACCTTATTTTCTTTTGCATCCTAGTAATAAATATACTTAAGATCAAAAGAGTTGATCAGCTGAACCCTAAAAGAAACTTTCCTTTTGTGATATTTGAGGATTTAATTTCTTAACTCGCTTTACAAAGTCTTAAATCTGTCTCTGATGAGATACTGAAGTCTAATACCAACACATAAGTCATCTACAGATTAGACCTCAACTTATTTCACCTTAAAAATTACCACCCTAACGCAAACCTAACGTAAAATGACCTATCCTAACATGACCTAACGCTAACATGACATGATCTAACCTAACCTAACATGACCTAACCTGACATGACCTCACCTAAATCACCCCCAGGTATCGCTTGGGTGTTTAATAATCAGGTAATACAAACTGGGGGCTAATCTTGAGATGATCCATCATCTCCAACTTCAACTTACGTAAAGGGAAGGTTTCCATGTCATCTGAAAACTCGAAGAAAGATAACTCGGCATAAGAATTCTCAAAGGCGGTTTCATCCACGCTTATCAGGTTGTTATCGTACATTATCACCTCACGGAAGCTGAAGCCATTGAACACCTCCTTCGTCAGAGACCCGTTAGAGAATTCGCTGTTGCTGACCTTAAAATGGGAAATAAAAGATCAATTTAATCTAAAAAGTAATGGTAATCAAAAGATAACAGTAAAATAAACGTTTGCAGAAAATTTCATAATATTAAACAAATATTCCTGGTATTTTTATATTTCCGGAAGTTATTAAAAATAATTTATACGTTGGTTAATATTATATCTTATCATGAATGAGTTAAAGGGCTCTAAAGGCACACAAAATTAAAAAAAAAGTGTTCCCGGTATTTAATAGCCCTTGCTAATTTAAACTTAATATAACTATACCTAGATAGTGCTAATGTTGCTTAAATTATCAGTTTAATTACAATCAATAATATAAGATGAATTTACAGTATACACAATGTGCAGGACGTTTCCAGTCATTCAGAAGAATACTGTTACCTACATATGTAATATACTAACAAATTTAACAATGAAGCTGATTTGAAATATGGTAACTAACAATATGGAGCAGGAAATTTTACGTGTCGAGCAGGCAAGGCAATGGGATGTTGCAGGGTGATAATAATACATGGAGAGAAGAGCCCCTCTGTTTACTTGCCGGCCATGTGCCTCTCTACAAACAATAACAAAAGAACATCGGGATGCGCAGCGCACTTCATTTAAACATACATCACGTAACATGCTTCCCCTCAAGGTAAAGAATGTACTGACAAATTTCAAACAAAGAAACAAACAAAAATAGAAATGCAATATAATAATCAAAAATATAAAATAATATGTTCTATACTTCATTACATCGATATTAATGGTTTTCCTTAGGTATTGTAGTGGATATTTCCCCTACAACTGCAACTGCCGTTTGTCGCTGACCAGCCGATCCCTTGTCGAGTTCCCCAGCCAAAGCCTCGTGGTCTGACAAAGGGGGGTCAGCTATCAAGCAGGGCCGAATTCAGGAGTAGGCAAAGTGGGCAGCTGCCCAGGGGCCTCCACAATCTGGGGGCCTCCACATATTAGGGCTGACGACTTGAAACCATATGAATGACTCCAGTCATGTTTCACTTGTGTGTGTGTGTGTGTGTGTGTTGGGAATTTGTACACTATCAATAAATATACAGTTAATTAAAAATTTCTCAATGTTCTAATTTCCTCAATATAACTGCATATGGCTTCAAAATTCTCCAAAGAAGTGTTCAAATTTCTAAATTTTCCCTGGGGGCTTATAGCGCCCCCCGGAACTCCCAGATGTTTAGGCTCGCTTCACTCGCCACCCCACCCTCTTGGGTAGTTATAATGAGGAGGGCCACCACAAAGAGGCTGCCCATGGGCCTCCACAGGTCTAAATCCGGCACTGCTATCAAGCCACGCCTACCTCCGCTATTATAAGCTCTCAATCTCGCCGTGAACTCCCTTCTTCTACCTACAGCCACGCAACACCTCTCCGCAAGCTCCCCAGCCTAGCCGTGAAGGCCTCTCTCTACTCCACGCTCCCGAACCAACAAGCTCCTCAACCAACCAGCTCCCTCACCAAGCTCCTAACCACGCAGCAACTTCCCAGCACCAAACTGCACTGTCAAAGTTGTTAGGGATTTCTGGCCTCTTCGCCGTTAGGCTATTTCGGCCGAAGCTGATTGGTTGGACTTCTTTTTTCTCTTTGTTCTTCTTTTAGTTTTTACTTTCCATTCTTCTACTTGTTCTTCGTCTTCTTCTTTTTGGTCTTGTTCTGTCTGGTCTTCTATAATATTATCAGGTTCTTCGTTGTTCATATCTTGATTGTTCTTTTCTTGTTCGTTTTTGTCTTGTTTGTTCTTTTCTTGTTTGTTTTGGTCTTGGTTGTTTTTTTCTCGAGTCTTGACTGCAAGGAGAGCCTCCCTGTAAGTCAATTTTTCCTTAGCCCGCAGCCTGGCCACCCTGCACTCCTCCCTCCACTTGGGACAAAGCCGGTCGGAGGAGGAGTGAGGGCCACCACAAGCCGCGCACTTCTTAACGGCCGCCTGGCAGTCAGCGTCGGTGTGGCCGGGTGCCCCGCAGCTAGAGCACACCTTGGGAGCACGACACTTCCTCGCCAGATGGCCATATTTCTGGCAATTGTAGCAACGAGTGGGTTTTGGCTGTTGAGGTTTCACTGGGATTTTCTCCCAACCCAGTATAACGGAGCTAGGAAGTTCCTTAGGAGAACCAACCAGGGCAGTTGTGCTGGTCAGCTTCCTTAGTACTGCGAGCTGATCTCCAATCAGCTCGGCAAGTTCGTCTCTTTCGAGATACTCAATTTCAGAGTGGGAAATGACTCCCAAAACTAAGTTATCCTGAAGTAAGGCGTCAAACATGACGTCGACTCCATTGATAATCGTTCGGTAGGGTAATTTGTAGGCCTGCCCCCATTCCTCGAACGTGATGACAAGGGTACCACCGCTACTCCGGACGACCCCTGTCACCCCCTTTAGTCCAATGTGGTCAAAAAAATCTTTAATCACAAGAAGATTTAGTTTCTTGCGCGAAGGGTGCTCGACCGGAATCAGTCTCACAACCTTCGCCTGGGCTAGGGTGATCATGATCATGGTCACGCGGTACCTCGGGGGGAAGGAGCGGGGAGCCGGGAGAACCTACCTCGCCGAGGTTCAGGTCTCAAGTGACTGCACTGTACATTCAATATATTTATATAAGAAAACCACCATAAAGAGTTTCCTTTCTCCAACCCATCCTGAGTGCGAGACAACATCACGAAACCCCACAGTATCTTCCTTGAATTAGCATAGGTAGTTATTTTGTAGAATGTTACAAAAACACACTCACGGTAATACAAGACTTAATGCTAAGTACAGTATATAGTTTACAAAACCTACATAGTTAGTGCTTTCAGATCAGACCTCAGAGTCACTATGGGCAGGTAGATAAGTCCCATTGATATAGTCAAGCTATAGGTCTAGTCTCCTAGGGGCAGTCACCTTACGTCCAGTTCTAGTCCTGTATTTTTTTTCTACTAGGGAGCGTTTTGCTATGGGAGTTGCACCATGTTCAGACCATGCTGGTTTCCCCTCAAGCTCCTCCTGGAATTCAGGTTCTAGGCTTCTTTAAGGTTTATTGTCTCTTTTAACTCTTGTGGGTCGTATGCCGATTCCTTCTGTACTTTTTGCCTTCTTCCGTCTCGACGTCATAGGTTCTCTTTTGATCTTCTTGGTGAATGTAGCCCTTCCACTCTTGCGTTTTGTTGTCAATAGGCTGGATCCTTACCACCTCTACAACTGAAAGAGGTCTCAGCGATCTATGGTCCTGGTGTCTCTCTGTCACAGTACTCTCCTTGTTCTGCACTAGCCATCTATTTTCGTCCAGAGAACATTGGGCTTCAGTAGGGTATCATTTGTGGGCACCAGCGTCTTCTCCCCCCCCCCCCCCCCCCATCGTTGTGCAGGACTCGTGTTCAGTTCCTCTTGTGAGGTGTTTCGGATGTTAAGAAGTCCTAGGTACATGTCTTCTTTTGTCTTCAAACACCGCTTTATCATTCCGTTCACAGTCTTCACAACTGCTTCAGCAGCTCCATTAGCCTAACTATTGCCTGGACTTGACGTCTCATGGGAGATGTTCCAAGCTCGGGTAAACTGCTGGAAGTGTTTCGATGTGAACTGCGGTCCATTATAACTGATCAGAGTTGCAGGTATGCCATGACGAGCAAAATGACTTTCAAGTTTGAAAACAAAAGTCTCAGAGTCAGACACAGGCAAGTTGTCAGCCTCAATAAACTGACTGAAAGAGTCTACGGTAACTAAATAGTCTCGACGCTTGATTGTGAATATGTCTGTCCCTACTTTTTTCCATGGACGGTCTGGTACGTCATGCAAGTAAAGTGGCTCCGGGGCCTGTCTGCTAGCTGAAGAAGCACTAATGTTACATGATTCTATGTACTGCTTAACCTCAGAACACATGCTGGGGCAGAAAATCAGCTTCCTGGCCTCAGGCATGAGTTTATTCCTGAATGGCCCGCATGTACTGTAGTTTGTGTTTAAGTTCATCCCTAAGTGTGGTGGGAATTATAACCCTCTCTCCCCGTAACAACACACCATCTTGAACAGTTATCTCATCTCTGTAGCTAAAATAAGGTGACACACTGACAGGAACATCACTTTTGTTAGCTGGCCAACCTTTCAAAACAACTACCCTCAGTTGACTCAGTATTTCATCTTCCTCAGTGGCCTCTCTAGCTTCACACAGCCTGCCTGGTTTGAAAGGAGCGTCAGTCAAGTTATGAATCGACAGCACGATTTTCCGGGGTTCATCCACCTAGGCTCTAGATAAGGCATCAGCCACGAGGATGCCTTTGCCTGATTTGTGGTATAATTTATAGTGGTACTCTTGAGTTCTCATTAGCATTGCTTGTAAACGTTTGAGAGCACGAGACAGAGGCTTGCCTCTAATGTTAACAAGAGGTTTGTGATCTGTAATTACATTAACAAAGCGACCATATGTGTAATAATGACAGTTCTCAAGACCATGGACAAATGCCAACATTTCTTTCTCTATTTGTGCATATTTCCTCTCTGCCTCACTTAGAGACTTACTTGCAAAAGCAACAGGTTTTCCTTCCTGTAGAAGCATTGAGCCAAGACCATATTCACTAGCATCATTCTCAAGCGTTAACTCTTTATTAGGGTCATAGAACACCAGTAGAAATTTATCAGCTATCATTCCTTTAGCTTTCCGAAAAGCCTGCTCGTGTGCATTGGACCAGTACCAGGGTACATCATTTTTCAACAGATTATAAAGTGCGTGTAAGACATTGCATACATTAGGTAGGAATCTGGACACATAATTAACGAGGCCTAGGAATGACCTGAGGCTAGTTTTGGAGTCTGGAGTTGGAAAATTCTTAATTACTTTTACTTTTTCAGGACCAGTTTCAACCCTCTTTCGCTATTTGATGTCCCATGAACGTTAAAGTGTCACTCCGCAACTCAATCTTGTCTTTGTTAAGCTGGATATTATTCTCTCTACAACATTTGAGAAAACTTTCTATGTTTGCATCGTGTTCTGTCGTATCAGCCCCGTGTATTATGACATCGTTAGCAATGCAGACAACTCCCTTCAAACCTGCTAGTGCCTCAAGTAATCGCTTCTAAAAAAATTCTGAGGACACATTAAGCCCAAAAGGTAGGCGCAGCCACATGAATCTACCATAACATGTTTGGAATGTGGTCAAATAACAAGGAGTATCAAGCCTCACATGCCAGATGCCAAGACGACTTTTGAGATTACTTTAGACTGGCCCAATTCATGAAGGGTGTCCTCAAGAATAGGAAGTATATTGTGTTCCCTCTGAAGGGCCTTATTGAGCTCTCTTGGGTCTATGCAAACTCTAACTTCCCCATCCTATTTGGGACTCACAATAACTTGATTCGCCCAAGGGGTTGGTTCATCTACAGGTACAATTACACCCAGTTTGACTATTATAGTCTCTCTAGTTCTGCCTTTAGTTTAAGCTTCATGGATATTGGCATGCGTCTGTCAGGCATAATTACAGGTTTAATATTTGGGTCAACTTTGAGGAGCTGTACACCAGGGAGGGTTCCTAGAGAGCCCTTCATCACATCCAAATACTCATCTTCTCATCTGATATTGTACTCTCGCTCAAAGTTGCCCTCCTTTACTTCCACCAGTCCCATCTGTTGACGAGCATTCATCCCTGAAAGTGGTGTAAGATTCTCTTTAAAGACAATGAAATCAATAGGAAACTTCTGACCAGTTACAGGATTGTACAAATTCCTAATACATATACTAGCTGGAAGCTGACTGCCTTGGTTCCACGTCTTAAGGACTCCATTTGTAGGTTTGACATGTTGGCAAAACTGAGGGGTAGAGCATTCACAGTAGAACCAGTGTCAATCTGAAAGACTGTCTCTTTACCCCCTGTTACCATCTTACACTTAGCTTCCTTGTGATTGTTTTCATGTGATCTAGGTTAGAAGACACTGAATGAATAAAGTCAGCAGCTGCCTCTGTTGAGGATGATCCAGACTCAGATGTGTCACAGTCAATGTCACATACATTATAGATCATATGCCTTTTCTTATTCTTTACCTCTATTTTGACTAAAT
Organism: Homarus gammarus; assembly: GCA_958450375.1. Lineage (NCBI taxonomy): Eukaryota > Metazoa > Arthropoda > Malacostraca > Decapoda > Nephropidae > Homarus > Homarus gammarus. The sequence goes on along the minus strand of CAUDMG010000554.1, from coordinate 187,669 downwards.
TGACTTTTTCTGTGGTTTTCACGCGTTAGCAAAATGATTACTGAGGCCACATGATACACACTTTTTGCCATATGCAGGGAATTTCTATTTTACGAGAGCATGTTTGTAACCACAAAACTTGCAGTCTTTCTTAGGTTTCTCATATATCACTTTCCCTCTTTGACACTTATCTCTGACTCCTCAGTTACGAATACAAAGCTTGTCCAATTGAGAAAGCACTGCATAGTCCTTCCACCGCTACTTGAAAATTTTCCAATTCTCGGCTACGTTGGAACCAAGTGACAGTGGTTGTGATGGCTTGATACCAGGTACAGGGTTGAGCTACAATACAATTAGGTACTTAGCTTGAGGTTTGAGTCGTCTTCACAGCAGGGTAGCAGTTACGGTATATCGGCACAGCAATTATCACAACAGGTAGGTGAACACAACAGTCACAGCGGTCGTTGCCGCAGCATTCGTCCTCTGAGCCTTCCCTCACCAGAAAATAGTGGCTCAGACCTCCACTACAGAGGTGCTACCTCTTCTTGTCAGCACTTCTTATTCGGCCAGACTTCTCTCCATCATGTATTCCACCTGTTGCCACCATGTTACGTGTCGAGCAGGCAAGGCAAGGGGAGTTGTAGGGTGATAATAATACATGGAGAGAAGGGCCCCTCTGTTTACTTGCCGGCCATGTGCCTCTCTACAAATAATAACAAAAGAACATCGGGATGCACAGCGGGCTCCATTTGAACTTACATCACCTGGCTCTGTGTGTGTCCTTCCAGAAAACTAAGTGCGCAATCTCGTCTCCACGTTAGAACCGAGTCTGACGGTTCCACACCATACTGTAATAAGGCCATTGAGCCCAGTAAGGGCAGTTATTTTCCAACCATTAAAATATACCATATCATTATAATTGATACTCTAAATATAATAAAAATATAAAACGGTTCTTTCAAAAACAAAATGCTGTTGAAAAATTCAATATACTAATCAAACAAATAATATACTGTGGAATTAACCCACCAAAGAAAATGGAAGTACGCCACTCAAGCACAATCTAAACTATTTCCCATAACCAGGGCCGGTTTTAAGCCTATTTGACCAATTTAATCAAATTGGGCCCCGCGCCGCAAGGGGGCCCCGCACACACGTGTGTTAGTTTTAAACTGTATACGATATTGGTAAAAAAGCTAACCAGTGTCGCCAAGCCCCAAGCCCTGTTTGAATACCTGGTAGTAAACAATCGATTCACTGCATTTCCTAATGTTTTTGTTGCTTTGAGAATTTACTTAACAATGCCCGTAACAGTCGCATCGGGTGAGAGAAGTTTTTCTAAACTAAAACTGATTAAAACATACTTACGGTCAACAATTTCACAAGAAAGACTAAACAATTTGGCGATGCTATCTATAGAAAGTGACATTACCAAAACCCTTGACTTTAAAATGATTTTGAAAGATTTTGCAAATAAAAAAGCCAGAAAAGTGTGTTTCTAAAAGGTCCGTGCATAAACAGTTTGTCTGTAATTGTCTTAACTTGTAATAAAAAATCAAAACTTTTATACTGTTTTTAAACTTTTAGTATATCAAGTAATTAATGCTTTTTGGCTAAGGCGGGCATACTACACGAAATATAAAACATCAATCTTCGACTTTGTAGAGTAGAGGGCCCCACTATCAATTTTCTAATTGGGCCCCGCAATTCCTAGCACCGGCCCTGCCATAACAATAGTTCTCAACTGTTCAGGGTACAGTACTGTACAGTACAGCGTCCTCACACTAGGCTGAGACAAAACAAATTCTTACTGCGCACTACGGACGTGTTAAGTTTTCTATTGTGTTAACCTATGAGATAAAACTGTCCAGGCACGAGGCAGGCTATGATGCCATGTTTAACTATACTGTAGTCTTGTCTCAACATATTTCTTATTTATTAGAAAATTAGAATTTAGACATTGCAGTAGATGAGTAGGCCCAATATAGATAAATTCTGGAGCAGGGTGACAATATCGACATTAAACTTGGAGTACTGCTCTCATATCTGGGGTGGCTCTTCTTCTGTCCAACTGTTAGATAGGGTGGAACCCCTTTCTCTTCACCGCAATGTTGCTTCACTCTCTCTCTCTTACAGGTACTTTAATGGGAAATGTTCGGTGGATTTGGCATCCTGTGTACCACCGGCAAGGCCGTGGGCTCGTAACACTCGTCTTGCCCGCCGTGTCCACCGTTTCTGTGTGGATGTCGATCACACGAGAATAACCCGTTATAGTACATCCTTCTTTCCTCACACAGCCAAACTGTGGAATGCTCTGCCTTCTTCTGTGTTTCCATACTCACACAATCTGTCCCACTTCAAAAAGCTGATTTTCCAGCATCTTCGTGGTGTAGATTAATGTAATCTTTTTCTTTTCTATTTTTAATTTATTTTTACTCTTATTTTTTCGCCCCCTAGGCCCCGCTGTGAGTAGATGCTCTGTGCCCGGGTGGATTATTCCCCGTAAAAAGAAAAAAAAGAAAAAGATTTTGCCAAGGCTTGTGACAGCGTACCCCATGAAAAGCTGAGAATTAAACTGGAAGGGTACGGGATTCGGGAAGTGTCCTAGAGTGGAGCGGAAACTTTCGGCTTGACCGCAAACAGTGTGTGGTGATAAATGGTACGAAATCGTCTTGTGAGCCTGTCACTAGCGGGGTACCACAGGGCAGTGTATTGGTCCCGTTGTTGTTTGTCTGTTTCATAAATGACATGCCAGAAGCTATACACTCCTCCATACAAATGTCTTATGGACGATTCCAAGATGTTTAGGGAATTTCCGAACCAAAGAGAGCGCGTAGAACTATAGAAAGATCGGTGACCGGTAATAAAGTCACAGGAAAAAAAAGTCACAGAAAAAGTCACAATTTTGGCTAGGAAAAAAAGTCACAGGGAAAAAAGTCACATTTAACGTAATAAAACTAAAAATATTATAAAACAGTTATTAACTGACAATACACGACTTTTACATATTGACAACACAATTTATATATGATGCACTTAGGTTAGGTTAGGTGACTTTTTTTCTGTGACTTTTTTCCTGTGACTTTTTTACCTGGATTCGAAAGATCTCCGGAATCTTAAAGAATGGTAGAAAAAATGGCTACTAAGACTCAATGTCACGAAGTGTAAGAGGATGCTCCTACATGTAGGTCGTACCAACGGGAAGGAGGCGTATCATATGTCCCAGACGAAGACACTGCATTAATAGAGACCGAATGCGAAAAGGACCTGAGTGTGTATGTTGACAATGAACTGAAGTTCTCGGGCCATTGTGAGAAGAAGGTCAACCAAGTAACTAAACTAGTAGGTCTTATAAGAAGGCCGTTCAGATATCTAGACGGTCCCTCGTAGCGATCCTTAAGAGTGAGGTGTTTTCCCGCCTGGTGTACTTTCACCCCGTCTGGAGTACTGTCACCCCGTCTGGTCCTCGAGATATGCTAGGGATTGTCAGTGTGATTGGAAATGTCCGAGGGCCACTAGACTGGTGCCTGCACTTCGGCACCTCAGCTATCTGGAAAGATTAGAGCGCCTGCTACTGCCTAGCTTATGCGACAGACAGGCAAGGGAGGACCTAATTGAAGTGTATAAATATCTCAAAGAGCACTACTCAGTCGAGTGTCCATACCTGGAGCTGGCGGTTGCCTGCCCCACAAGTAGTCACAGCTTAAGGATGAAGAAGCCATAAGTCCAGAAAACAGTGAGAGCAAAATTTTTCAGTGTTTGGACAAGTTATCGGTTCTGAGCAAACACAAGCAAACACACTCTGTCACGTTCGTAGAGTGATACGGTATATATAATTTGTAATAAAAGTTTAAAGTCCTGCTATAATAGTCGAGATAAGTTTATTTCTCTAAAAACGGGTCCGCCATTTGCAATGACGTCACCAACTTCCCTGCAGACGACGCAGGGATGGCGATATGAGTCAATTGAGAGGTAATGATATTGTTGTCTGGACTTTGTTTCGAGAATACATTGGGCTATATCTTTTTTTTTTTTTTTTTTTACTGGGATTAGCTCACCCGGGCACAGGTCACTGACCCACATCGGGGCCTGGGGGCGAAAACGTAATAATAATTACAATAATAATAATAATTAGTTCAAAGTAATTAAAATTTATAATAAATACAAAATTAAAAAATATATAATAATAACAATAATAATAATAACATAATAATAATAATAATAATAATAATAATAATAATAATAATAATAATAAAGAACCATATAGATATACCAAAATGAAAAAAGATCAATAGTGAGAAACGATATACAGTATGTACAGCATGTTGTGTTGTCAAAGTAAGAGAAACAATTGAGACCCTGCAATTTTATGTAAATGAGGCAGAAAGTCAATTCAGTAACCTGGGACTTGGTCACAATTTTCGTGATGTCATATGGCAGCAGGGTCTACCATTAGACAACACATTATGCTTCCAATATCTTCCCAGGCGGTAGTACCTCCCTGTTTGGTAGCTGCCTACTATCTACTACCTATTAATTATTAGATAAAATTTTACTTTAACTACCAGAAGTATTTTGATGTTTAGATTCGAGATAGGCTATATTGGGTAAATTTTAAGTTTTGGTCATCCCTGTACTTAGACATGCAGACTATGTTTTTTTCTGATGGTTTGCGATGTGAGATGAACGATTTTGACCTTCATTTCTAACGGAAATCACTAGCTTTGAGTTACTACCCCCCCCCCCCCCCCCCATAAACGGTGCATGTTAAGCTAACCTTATAACTTATAATATAACTTATCATACCCTAACTTAACCTAACCTAACATATGACCTGTATTTTCTTATGCGATCGTAAAATGTTTTGCGACAGAAATCCTGTGGAGATAATGTGTCTTAATGTTTAAAGTACTTAATCCCACAGTTAGAATCTTAAGGTTCTCCAGATGACCAAAACCAAAATAATACCTAAATTTTTTGGAATGTTTATACCTGTACTATGAAATTTGTGGTAGGGGCAGCATACTGTATACCCATTGAATTAGTTAATATGCTTAGTAATATTTATATATTCAATACAGCATTACTGTGTTACACAGTAAAGCACAATTAATTATCTAATAAAATTTATTTACAGAGCCGATCAGCCGAGAAGGTTGGACAACTCCCTCCAGGCTCCTGCACGGTGGCTCGAGCCAACCGGTGACGTCACAACCAATCACAGAGCTTTTCACAGTCACGTGACTCTTTAGCTACTTTAACCCTTATGTTTTATACTTTCTGGCCCAATTTATTAAAAAATATCATTACCATAGTGAATTTAAGCGTTTTCTTTTCCCATTGACGTGCAATCTTACGATAAAATTCTGACAACTCATCCAATTGGAACTTTTGGAACAACCTGCCAGAGAGTGTTGTGACGAATCCAGGTAAAAAAGTCACAGGAAAAAAAGTCAGGAAAAAAAGTCAGAAAAAAGTAAGAAAAAAAGTCAGAAAAAAAGTCACCTAACCCAACCCAACCTAACCTAACCTAACCTAACCTACGTGCATCATATATAAATTGTGTTGTCAATATGTAAAAGTCATGTATTGTCAGTTGATAACTGTTTAAAAAAATTTGTTTTAATACCTTAAATGTGACTTTTTTTCCTGTGACTTTTTTTCCCTAGCCAAAATTGTGACTTTTTTTCTGTGACTTTATTACCGTTCACCGCTGTGACGCACCGAGAGTGAGTTCTTTCAAGACCAGACTTGAACTCTGGAGCAGGATCAGATACATTCAGGAGCCAGTGCATGCCCAGTACTTGCCAACAGTGAGTAGCAGAGACGTGACCGATCGCCCAAGCAGTAACGAGCCGATCAGTGGCGAAGAGGATAAAAGTAAATAAAATTCAGTACCTAACCTAACCTAACCTGATTTAGGTAAAAAAAATTGCGATAGCTGTTGTTGTTATAATGTTACAGTGAAACCTCTGTTTAACGGACTATATAGAGAGGAAAATCCGTTACATTGAGGGTTTGTTATGTGAAATCTCCATCTTACGGATTATATGGCGAGAAGAGTCCGTTATATAGAGGTTTCACTGTATTACTGCGCTTCAACAACAGTCTTAAAGCGCGTAGCAAAGTTAGCAATAAGATAAGATAGGGAAGGACGATAACTTTACCGTATAAGACACTAATTTCCATGAAGTTATAAAAGTAATACAAAATAAGTTATTCTCCTTTTGAACCAGAGTCCGTGGTGTGTTGTAACGCTTAAATAAATTAACTATAACATATATAACAGTTTTTACACAGAAAACACGACAGAAAACAAAGTGCTTAGGATAACTAAACTATCCTATTGTGAAAGTTAACAGTCAATAAATATTGAAAATGAATGTTTTCTAGATAATTTGATTAAGAATACACGTTCGCTGGAGGAATCTGTCATACAAACACAAACAAATAAATAAAAAAAAAAATAGAGAGAGAAAACAATATCACATAGGTGAAACATTTTTAAACCTGCAATCTGAAGAATTTCTTAAAGGGAAATTTCTCGTCAAAGACTTCTCGAAGCGTTTCTAAGTTGGGGAGGTCCTGGCAGTCCACGAAGAGATTAAGGTCTTCATCAGCATAACAGGTGCACGGGACTAGCTCCTCTGGGTTCGGGCAGGGCCACGCCTTGACGCTGTAAGTAAGGGGAGTGACCTCTGGTGAGCCTCTCATCACTTGCAGGTCATGTACAGTACATACTGTGCCTACCTCCTTACCTTTTTTTCCTCCTACCAATCCTCTCTGTCTGTCTATGTCAGGTTACGTTATTTTATATTATGTTACGTTAGGTTAGCGTTAAGGTGGTTAAGTTAATCCAAAGGTGAAATAAGATGGAGTGTCTAAATTTCTGTTAATCCAGACTAAGGTATACACACCCGGGCCAATTTCAAATCTACTGACCCAGAAATGAATGAATGAGAATCGAATGTTTGCTAAAATAAAGTCAAAGACATCTAACGGGTATCATTAAGGTGACTGAAGTGTAGGTGGAGTCATTTGAGAACGACAGTAGTAAAGAGAGATACTCACTCATCTTGATACATAGAGTGTCCAGTAGGCAGGGTGACAGCTAACAACAGCAGATAGAGCAGCGCGTCAGGATTCTGCAATATAAATCTCAATTTAATATCACTTTTTGTTACTGAGTACTGCTACGTGTCAGATGCCAAAAATTCTTAATGATAAAAAAGTTAAACATAAAGACAAACAGAGAGGCATAGAGCTACTCAAACATATACAGACAAAATAAACACATCTAATAATAGCTTGCAGTGGGCTCATTATTCCAATAGCTTAACTTAACCTAACTAAATCAAACCTAATCTAACATGAAACTAAACCTATCTTAACCAAGTCTGACTTAAATCAAACTAACCCTAACCTATGTAAAATATATCCTAGTTTAACCTAAGCCTAACCTAAATTAAAACAAACCTAACTTTAACATAATCTAACCTATCTAAATTCATCCACACAATACCTAACCTTATCAAATTGAAGTCTCTGACTGACGAACAGTCTACACTAGAAACAATAATGGCGCATCCTGTCATATGGAGGACGTGTTCCTGTCGTCAAGGTCTGAAGAAAATAAGTCCTGTTCTGTAGTGTACGGAAATGCAACCACTCATACTCATGACGACACACCCCTCTCTCCCACCGATCCAGCTCAGTACATATTGAAAGAATAGAAGCGTGCACGTGTTTCCTTTATCCTTTAATTACTGGTTATAATTACGAAGTTTAGAGTGGGATTATAAACTTGTGAAATCATGCCTACTAATTATACAGTGTATGGTTGCTACTCAAGCTACAAACATAAGGGGAAAATTATTTTTCACAGATTTCCCAAGAATGAAGAAGTGACAAGAAGAAGCGCTTCCTTACGTAGAAGACAAGATTCTAATGATATTTACAGGGGAGTAACATGGAAAGTGTATTTTGAACGTTGTGTAAAATAGCATAAAATATTTTATTGTTTTTAATATAATTACATGCACCATTCAGTTGTTTGTGATCATACACACTGCAGTGCACAAATTTCAGGTTCGTGGTGTGTTTTCTCTTCCTTGGTGCCCAGTAAACGTTAAAACACCATAAGTTCCGGTATACAAGAAACAAGCTCATACTGATGGTTGAAAATGCTTGACCAAAATTATGGCACATCATTCATAAAGTCTTTGCCACAGAGTACCAGAAGTTTAACTCATACAGCTGCACTATTTATATGAATAATACTCATATGCATCTCTCTGGGGTATAACTCAATACTGTATTGTATTACACAAAATATTTTCTAAAGTGACATCATAGCGCCAGCACCATAAAAATCGTCACTCAAAATTTTATTTTAACTTTCACAAGATGTAGTACAGTATACCGCACCACCTACAACACTTCCTAACTGTAATACAAAAAAAATATTTAATATAATGTTTAACTGCACACGAATTCTGTCAAAATTGGTAAAGTTATGCTGTGTTTGATGTTTGTATAATTATTAGCTTTACAAATTGTTTTTATTCAACTGGTATTATTTCTGTATGCATATATTTCACTATACAATAAACTGAACTTGTTTGTAGTACTGTAAGTCTAACAATGACAATTTTTTTCTTAACAGGAGTTATATGACCAGATGATCACATTTTTTTTTACTGTCACACGATTTGAGAAATACAATATATCAGTATACAAGCGTTCTGAGGAGGGCGGGTGACGTCATAAAGCCCCCCCACATGCTCATGAGCACATCCTTTTATTCTTTAGACCTTATTGTGCGTACAGTACCCCACAAGGTACGAATCCATTTAGTGGGCGAATTTGTGCTACCTTGTAGTGGTGTGGGGGCTCGAGCGAATCACTTTCAAATACCTGGGATGGGTATTAAAGTTCTCATCTTGTAACCTCAAATAATGAGGTTGAAAGTGAGTCGTCACTAAACTGGCAAATTCTTTACTCCGTTTAATTAATCTTGTGATGATAAAAGGTTTGGGACATCCATTCTCATTAACTTCATCTCTTGCCCTTGAACAACCATGGACAGACAATAAGCGATTCTCGGGCGTTCCTGTTGGATCATCGTCAACTAAAGGTCCAACCACATTGCTTCCCGAGAGCTAGCAAGTACTGTCCAAGCAAAACAAAGCCTTGGACATTAAACACAACTGCAGAAAGTTTTTGAATAAACAAACACAAAATCAAGATTGGAACATGGGATGTGAGGACATTATATGAGGCTGGTAAGTATGCAAGTGTTTGTTGGGAAATGAAGAGACTGCAGTGGGACATTATGGAACTAAGTGAAGTAAGATGGACAGGTTCAAATAGCATTAGTGGTGAAGATTTTTTCTTCATATATTCAGGTTGTGAAAAACATGAGAGAGGTGATGGTATTCTTGTGAACCAGAAGTTGAAAAGCAGTGTAAAGGGATATTGGGCAGTGTCAGAGAGAGTTTTGTTAGTCAAGTTTACAGTAATGCTAAACCCATGGACTTGGTAATAATGCAGGTTGATGCACCAACAAATGACATTAAGGATGAAGTCTTAGTAAAATTTTATGAAGAATTAAAGAAAACAAAAGACTACATAAAGTTTAATTATTGTCTGATTATAACGGATGATTTGAACGCAAAAGTTGGGAAAGGGAAAGAAGTATCAGAAGAAGGACCCTAGAGGTTGGGTAATAGAAATGAGAGAGGAGAAATAGTAATTAACTTTTGTAAGGAAAACAAGATGATAATTACAAATATATGCATCTCACCAGTAAAGGGAACCATTTGATCGATAAATATATTACCCAAGACCAAACCCAGTGCCTCCAGGAATACAAGGAGACCTCTACACAAACACATGAACAATGCGGCGGTCGACAAAGTTATGAAAAATGACTCAGAAATTCAAGACGTGGGTTAGGAAAAATTATGAGCCGGGCAGGAGGATATATGCCACATCCAGGAACCAAGTAATGTCAGAATGTAGAAGGGCTGAAAAAGAGTTCCAGAGGCTGGTTGCAGGCGAGGTCAAGTCAAACCAAAAGGCTTTTACCGCTACGCAAAGTCGAAATTATAAAAGCGAGTAGGAGTATCGGACCTGAGGCTTGAAGATGGTAGTTACGCAGGTTCTGACCAGGAAAAGGCGAAGGCGTTGAAGAACTTCTTTTCCTTGGCGTTCACAAGAGAGGATGTGAACAATCTTCCTGCATTTGAGGTCAGACGGATTGACACAGTGCTGACCCACATTGTGTTCTTATAAGAGGATATAAGAATTAAACTGTCAAAGCTAAAGGCTGTAAATGCCTGGATGAACAATAGGTCCCCGATGACTGGAAAATGGCTTATGTGAGTCCTATATTCAAGAAGAGAGATCCACGAATAACTAAAGACTAGTGAGTCTGACCAGCATAGTATGTAAAGTACTTGAGAGCATTACAAGAGATGCCATTATGGAACATCTACTCCGAAATAACCTTGTAAAGGATTGCCAAAACTGTTTTATGCCAGAACGCTCCCGCTTGACACAATTACGTAAGGTACTGGATGCTTGGACCCAAATTTTGGAACAGGGTGGCAATAACGACAATATAAACCTAGATTTTGACAAGGCTTTCAACAGCGTACCCCATAAAGGGGTATATTATATTACTGTTTTGAAATAAAGACCATAAATATGAAATTAAAAAAATTCAGTTCAGGAAAAAATCGGAAATTTTCTAAACAACAAACAAACAAACACACTTTGGTTTGAAAAAAAATTATATGGAATAAAATGTTTTTATAAGGCCACGATACATAACATATCCAAATTTCAGCATGTTTGGGCCAAAAATAAGGGAACTGTTGCAGTTGGAAAAACTGTTGGGGAGGCGCTACCGAGTTCAGTGGCTAGGAGCGCTGTAGGCATCTAGGGGACGCTGTTCAGTTGGCACTATATCAGAAAATCTTTCCTAACCCAAGTTGAATATGTGGCCAAAGTCTCATAATTCTATACAAAAGTGTAAAATCAGGTCTATTATATGTGCTTATCCGCCCCACTCTATGTATATTGTGCATTTGCATAGTTTATATATATATATATATATATATATATATATATATATATACAGTATATATATATATATATATATATATATATATATATATATATATATATATATATATATATATATATATATATATATATATATATATATTATATATATATATATATATATATATATATATATATATATATATATATATATATATATATATATATATATATGTATGTGTCTACTACTACTACTACTACTACTACTTTTTTTTTATGTGGCCTCCAGCCTCCCCCAATAACCACACCTTCGCCGCCATTTTATTACCTTAAAACTAAATATCCTAATACATAAGTAGCTACCCTAGCTGTGTTGAGTTAGTTGAGCTACAGATCTATGCTGGATTCAGTGACTGTTGCCTCATAGTCAATATCTGCAACTGTTGTCGGCTTTGGGGCCGATGCTCTCGTTCCCCTGAGGCTTAGCAAAGCCGACCTAAGGAGAGAGAAGGACAGTGGACAGCTCATCCAGGCTGTAACATAACTTCTGGGCTGCTGCTTCTGTTCGAATAGCCCCTCCGCGAGTCTGGCGTAGAAGCATCTTGCACTTGGTCCCATCCCACCAGAGGTTGTGAACACTAAAAGAGTGAAACTGCCTTGATCAACGTTCTGAATTCTCTCCCCGTATGCCCTTATCTTGTCGTTCTCGTTTCACCTGTGTGCAGCATCTAGAGCTAAGTTATGGTGACATGCGGCCATGGGATCAAAAATCCTGATGTGGAGGAAGGCTCGTTGTCCCGGCATCCAGAATCCTCGAGCACTGACGTCAAGACGGGCTTCGTTGGATGTGTTTGAAGTCCTATGTTGGAAATTCTCACCGTTCAATGGAAGGAGGGTCGGCTCTACCCTGACATCGTAGCAGATTTTTTTCAACATATTTGCTGTGAGATCCCTTACTTCGTCATGCCACATGCATATGAAGCCTCTTTCTTGCACACCATGGCGTGATCGACGTCACAGGAAGAGCCACACACGCATTGGGAGGGCAAACCTTCTACTGGCCTCCCGTACCTTAGAGCATTGGCATCTGTAAATTCTTGTTTATTGAGACTGAAACCATTTGCCCTTATCGGTAACGTAGTCAGCCAGTTCGAGGCGCCCACCTCTTGCGCTATAGCTACTTATTTTTTCAAATTCTCTGGTACTTGCAGCAACAGTTTCTGCGACTTATCACTTTGGCTGTGCTGTCGTAATGGACCTTCGAATCTTGTTTACTTCACTGGTATCCACCTCCCCTGTTGCGTTCTGAGCTATTATGTGGTCCCTGAGAGCTACTGTGAGCTTAACTGAGTTTTGATGTTCGGTGGCAGCAATCTCCTCTGGATTGGTCAATCCCATTCCTCCCAGTCTCGGTGGTAGTGCAAGGAGTGATCTTTCTGCTGGGGTTAAGTGAGGGTGTTTCACTAATTTGGGAATGCAATTGACGCTGATAGCTTTTTCCAGAGGGTGGAGGAGGGGTCCGATATCAGGGATAGTGCGCATTAGGCAGTTCCAGCGATGCTTGACTCCATGGGTGAATGCCACAAAAGCTGCATGTGGCTCTGTGTTAGCAATCTCAGATAGAGCTTGGATTTCACTGACCCACTCATTCACCTTTCCTGTTACGTACTCGGTCTTGAAGTCCGTCGTGCCGATTACTGTCACCTTTCTTTGGTGAGCTCTAAGGTGACTCGAGAGGCTGATACGGAACCGCCAGGGACGTCCACAGATGTTGCACATCTGGGGGTTACATCTAGTGCAGGAGGGGCAGCGGCAGCATCTTTCCGGTGATGGAGCTTGTCTGCCTCGGTGTGCAGTCGGGCTAATTCAAAAGTATTGACACCTTCTCGTGTGATGCTCCTCCAAGCTTTACGGTGTGAAGTGATCGTCTCCCAGTACAGGTGAGGGGTCGATTTGGCACTTTTTCAGGCTTGTCTTAAGACTATCCTTATACCTTTTCAGTTGCCCACCAGCATTACATTTATCATTCGTTTAGGTGACTGTAAAGTAGCCACTTTGGCAGTCTACTGTCGTCCATGAGGGTAACATGGCCAGTCCAACGTAGTTGTTCATGGAGAATGGTAGCCTCGATGCTCCTACAGTTGGTGTCGGCGAGAATACCAGCATTTGTTCTCATATCTCCCCAGTGAACTTGGAGGATCAAACATAGACTACACTGGTGTAAGTTTTCAAGTGCCTTAAGGTGCCTCCTGTATGTGACCCATGTCTCGCTGCCATACAGCAGGGTGCAACTTTGTAGATAATTTCAGCTCCCTACAGCTGAAGACATGGGAACAGAGTTTGCCAAAGGTTTGAAATGCACATCTGATCTGGTGGTCAGGTGGGAGCCAAGATATTGAAAGTGGGTAACATTAGAGAGGGTAGTGCCGTTAACCTGGATGTATGATGGAGGTGTGGTTGAACCAGGGGAAGGCTGAAAGAGATTCTGAATCTTACATAAATTCACCTCAAGGACGAAGTGTGTATATGCTTCTGAAGTTCAGTGATGGAAGCAGCTGACACCTTTGTTCTTGCCTGGAGTCATCTTATGTTGAAAACTCCCTTCAACCGGTACTTGGATGTCCACCCCACCGGCTTAATTGGCACTGGCATGAGTAAGGAAGGCAGCCAAGAAAATGAAAAAGACAGCAGCGAGATCCCACGGTAGTTGCCACAGTCTGACAGGTCTCCCTTGTTCTTATAAATATTGAGGATGGAGGCGTCTTTAAGATCTTGGGGGATTTCCTCCTTCTCCCGTATATTCTCCAGGAGAGAGTGGAGACAGCTGGTAAGCAGAGGTCCTCTTGCTTTATACACCTCGGCTCGGATTCTATCAGGCCCTGTGGCTTTGTTATTTTTCATCTGCTTGATGGCAGAAGTTACCTCATCTACAGATGGGGGATAGCTGAGGTAGGTCAAATCTGGGTTCTGAGGGATTTGCTGGGTAGTCAGGACATCCACATTGGTGTTTTGATTGAGCAGCGAATGTAGTGCTCTTTCCAGCCCTGACGGATGCCTTGTTCTTCTTTAATTGAGGGTCTCTTTGCAGGTTTTTGTGATGAGAGCGTCGAGGATACCCCATTCGGTACTTGGATTTAGAATGCTTGTTGTTGGGTTGTTTATCATCCCCTTGTTGAGCTGCTTTCTGAAAGCACGTGCTATTGTTTGATCCTCGAGTCGCTTGGTGTTAAAGCCTCTTCTGGAGGTTTGTTGCCTTCGCCGTTTTGGGGCAACTTGAAGAGTTTGGCTCAGACAAGACAATGGTGTGTCACAGTGTTCTGAGCCATGCATGGTTCGGGTGATGAGGACATCTCGGCGATCTCTTTCTCTGAGTGTGATTGTAGTCAATGAGATGTCAATGTTTGCGTTGTGGGTGTTGCCACGAACTCTTGAACTTGTAGGCCTGCCAAAACAAGGTGCTGGTGATAGTAAGGCTGTTAGGATTACACTTGCCCACTCCGTTTCTCCCTGTGGTTCCTTACCATAAGTCACCATCTCTGCCAACTTTGGCATTCTTATCTTCTCTGAGGATAGAGGCTATAACTCTGTCAACGTCGGCAAAAGGCCTTCTTGATGTCATCCTCTGCATCCAGTGTTGGGGCGTATAAACTGGTGAAGAAGGCATAACGTGAGTAATTCAGCGGAACTCTGAGCGTCATGAGACACTCGTTGACCCCAACAAGCATTTCAGTTAGTCTATGTAGGATACATCGGCAAATGGCAAAGCCAACTCCATAAATGCAGTTAATTTCTGCAGCAAGCTTACCCTTCCAGATGAAGGTAGAGCTGGACCACCATTCTGTGAGCCGACCTTCGTTTGGGAGCCGAGACCCACTAATGGCTGCTATGTCGATGTTATAATTAGACAGCTGTTTTGCTAAAAGTGCGGTTATTTTATCCGGATGCTCATTTGTGCCTGTATCCAGAAGGGTTCTGACATTCCATGCAGCGTCCATAAGAGGTTGCATAATTTGTTTTTGCTTTAATCTGTGATTATGATTATGTTTTCGACTGCATTCGGATGTCCTTACTGGGTGCTGTAGCCCAGTCATTTTTTTTTTTTTAGGCAGGCTATGTTTAGGGCACCTTTCTAGCCCCATTCCTATGTGGGGTGAGCAGAGTGGCTTCTGGAAAGGGCTGCCCAGTCGCAAAGACAGAACCGATTTGCACTGCTGCCTAGATCCCAGTGCATAAACGACCATCTTATCTATGCCCCTATGTGCAAAGTTGTGACTAGAGATTCCTGGCAGTCATCTCTGCCTGCCTGTCTGCTTGAAAAGTATGGTGAGCTGGATGATGGCTGTACATGAGTTGATTTATGTGGTGAGGCCGGAGCGCAGGCTGCAACCACACATCTTGGCCTTCCTTTTCCTGATCTAGTGGTGCAGGTAGTCTGTCCATCTTGTATTTCCTTCATCCGCCAGTGTAGTCATCGGGTTCACGTGTTGGTCACCTCTTCTGCCTATTCTGCCATTGGGGTCTTACTGTCGGCATGTCTGCCTGATGCAGGGCTCCACCGCAGGTTTTTCGTTTGGGGTTTACTCCCATAACCTTATACCTACCAAGGTTAATCTGGAAGGCAGTGGTTGGTAGGCGTCAGAGCGTGTCCACATGCCGGTGGGCCTATGTGCCGTCCCTCTGGGGCCTACTGCTGCTCCGAGTACCCCTGCTGGCCTGGCCTGGGGCAGCGAGGCACCCAGTTACCGTGTGTTACCTCGAGGAATTGAATTTTAATTGAATTGAAACAGCTTATTTAGCCAGAAAAACACAGATACAGAGTGGATAATAATAACAATATTAACATGGCTGAGCCAGTTGAGAACCTGAGCTCTGTTTTAGGCACCTGATCTAATATACTATAGGACTAGGCGTGTGTCTGTTTGTGTGTGTAGGTGTCTGTTTTGGGCACCCGAACGGCACAATCGTTTTTCATCAAACTTGGTGGAAAAATCGCAAAGAATTCGTAGTGTGGAACAAACCTGGTCCCATATCGATGGTTTCTTTAGGAAGCCATTAATTAACCATTTTATTTACGCTGGAAAACGATGCAAGGCTTTGGACTTGGCGCACCCTCATTCGCTGTATGCTGTCAGCCCACGATTGCAGTTATCATACGGCTCCCTCCTCCTCCCCCCACTTTTTTCTTTTTTTTTAATGTTGTTTGGATTAGTAAAGGAAGGAAGATGAGTAAATAGAAGAATAAAGAAGGGGAAACAGAAAATACTTAGAGATAACAGGTGGGGGGAGCTGAGTTTCATCATGCGTCTGGGTGCACAGTTTCACCGTTACCAGACGACCTTACAGCTACAGTGTATACTTATTCCTGTGGGTGACTGTACATGGAAAAGTAGAAGAGATAAAAAGATAATAACAGGAATGCATGGAGAAGATGACTACAATAGACACAGGGTGAATATAGACAGTGAAACAGACAGGAGGTTGACAAAAATAGACAGATTCATACATACACAAATAGACAATATGGCAACTAACAGGATAGACAGACAGCTGACTGACTGGTTCACATTAGACAAACAGACAGACACAAGCCAACAACGGATAAGACACAGATTTGACAACACAAAGAGTACAGACGGGCCTACATTCAAACACCACGCTGACGAACAGACAGTTGGGATGGCAATAGACAGGACGGATAGACTTGAGACAGATTAGAAGGCATTTATAAATAAGAATAACACCAAATTGACCATAGCTGCGTCAGTGAGGGTAGGAGGTCTTACATCCACCAGCGTAAATAACAAGACGCATTGAAAACTAACACCCTCGCGTGGAAAGAACATCAATGGTCTGTCAGTCATGTGAGATGGGCCTAAACCTGATTAACGTAGATGATGACTATGATGACTTAACACAGGTGGTGACTTAAGCAGATGGTGACTAATCTAACCAGAATCAAGGTCACTTCTCTTCATAATACAATTTATCTGGGAATGATCATCGGTGATTCATAATAACTTTTATTTATTTATGATTTTAACCTCTCCTTATGGCGAATATTTTTTTAACTAATTATTCTAACCTTTATTCTATTCCTTCTTAAAGTATATTAGATACTGTAAGTATCACGACCATTGTATGTATATTATGTATGCTGGATTATATATCATGTATGTATATTATGTATGTGCTCCATTTATGTATTATTTATTCAGAACCTAACATGGCGCAGTGATCCGATCTTACTGGATAATTACGAGTGATAGTGCAAAGTTTGTGGAAAGCCGGTTATGGACTCTCTCTTGGGTCAACTCCCGCGCGCGTCACCTCTCCTCGAAGAATTTAGCAACTTTGAGCAGTGTCAGTGATTTTCTGTGAAGTGTTTAGTGCATTGTGTGTTCGTGCCATTCATGTGTGACCTTGTTCTAAAGGATTCCCAAGGTATACGGCACGTTCTGGGCATTTGTAAGGAGTAGAGTTCAGTGCACCCGTCTCTGACCGCGTCCTGAGGGTAACTGGACTGACTGGGAGTCGCCGCGCCTCTCCCTCCACCCCCTCACAGCGCCGCCTCCACCCCCCCCCCTCACAGCTGGGGCGGGACGCTCTACCCGCCCAGGACACACACTCACTCACACACATACATGTACTAACACTCGCTGACCGCGCGGCTTCCTTATATATATTTTATATATATAACCTACTTATCTGTGTATTTAATTAATATTTTGTCTGAAATCTTGTTGATACGACGGGCTGACCGGTCAACACTGATTTAAGACATAGTACACAGAGGAAGTAGTTATGTCTCACGCCTTACGTAGCCGTGGACCCAGAGCCTGGATGAGCCAGGCGGGTGATAGCCCCGCAGAGATGGATGACCAGGCCGGCCACGACGCTCCAGCCCCCACATCGCGCAGTCCCTCACCTCAATATTCAGCGTTGTCTCCAGAGATAATTGCTTTACTGAAGTTTATGAGAGATGAGAAACGCGAGGATGAAGCTCACAGACGTTTGGCGGATGAGCACAGAAGGCAAGCAGAGGCAGAACGAGACAACCAACGGAGATTGGAAGACAGTGAACGGTTTGAAGCCTTGATATCTCGCCTCACTGTTAACCAAGCCCCTGGCTCTAACACTGCCTCGGTACTGACTGGTTCAGATACCTCATCCATGCTTCCTTCACGCCCCCCAGCCCCACCTAAAGCAGCAGCTCAAACGCCGCCCATCTTGAAGCCTGATGAGACTTTCCAGACTTTTCGTGAATGGCGGCGACGGTGGACTGATTATTCTACAATGGTGGATCTCCAGAGTTTGTCACAGCCTAAACAACTCATCCAGCTGCGCATGTGCCTGTCCTTGGAAATTCAGCGTGTCTTGGAACATACGTTGCAGGTACCCCCAACCTCTTCGCTGTCTGTAGAGGAGGTACTGGACGTTCTACAACGGCACATCAAAGGACAGCAGAATGAAGCTCTGCGCAGGAGGGAATTGTTTAGCTGCAGACAGTTGGAGGGTGAGTCTTTTGATGCCTTTTACGTGCGTCTTAAGAGAGCCTCGGAAGAGGTAGATATATGTCCAGGCCACCACCAGCAGTGCGAGGAGACCCAGTTGAGGCAGGTGATCCTGATGGGTGTTAAGGACGAGGAACTTGTCCAACGCCTCACCTCCCTCGACTCTTCCTCTTCTCTTAAGGATGTGTTGACGATATGTCGCTCCTATGAGGCTGCCAGGTGTGCCACCTCTGCCATCCGTGCTCCCCCCACAGCTGTACGTGCTGTGTCCCGGTACAAGAAGGACAAGAAGTCTGTTCCTACGCCTTCGCCCACCACGTCCACGCCCGGTTTATTTTGCAACAACTGTGGTAAGCAGCACGGAACACAGGTGTGTCCAGCTGCTCAGTCTACCTGCAACAGTTGTGACCGTAAGGGCCACTGGTCACTCACAGTACGGTGCCCAGCCAAACGCGCCCAGTGCAATGTGTGCGGTCGTCTGGGCCACTATGACAAGTGTTGCCCTTCCAACATACCCAAGGGACCGCGTCGGCGGAAGCTTCAGCCCCCCTCCACCAGAGAGGGCCGCCCACAGTCTTCCAATCAGAGGTACGACGACTCTTGACAACGCTCGAGCCACATTAGGAATGTGTGCTCCCCCCAGCGTCCCAGGACCAAAGTCCCCCAGTACATCAGTGTCATTGTGACCTACCGCAGTGTGTCATCTCGTCTTCAGATGTTGCCCGACACCGGCGCTGATGCTACAGTCATCGGTCCCCAGCATTTGCAATGCTTGGGGCTCTCTCCAAGTGATCTAGGACTGCCCCCCAAGGATCTCCGCTTTATGGCAGATGGTTCACAGATGACCCCGGCCCTAGGTTCACTCCAAGCACAAGTCACCTTTGGCAACAGGTCGTGTCAAGCCTGGATTGATGTGCATAACGGTGTCCAGACTCCTTTGCTGTCCTACAGACATTGTCAGGAGTTGGCCATCATCTCCCAGGACTTCCCCAAACCTATTCTTGAGGTAAAACACGCCAACAGGGTGCAAAAAGGGAGCAGCAACGACCCTGCTGCCGCCCTACCCCTGCCTCTTGCCAGTGACACCTCTCCTTCGGATGCTCGGAAGTACTTCCTGAAGGAATTCAGCGACGTTCTGGTGACCAAGTCCGCTCTGGAATCCAAGCCTCTCAAGAAGATGGCAGGTCCCCCCATGAGGATCCACCTGAGGGACGACGCGAAGCCATTCGCTATTTACACCCCTCGACTGGTTCCCCTGGCCTTCCGCGAGGTGGTCAAAAACGAGCTGGACTCCATGGTCGCCCAAGAAATTATTGTACCAACCGGCGATGACCCGTCTCCATGGTGTCACCCGATGGTTGTCGTCGCAAAACCTAAAGGTGGTGTTCGGATCACCACTGATCTTTCCAAGCTCAACAACCAGGTGTCTCGTCCTGCGCACCCTTCTCCCACGCCCTTTGCAGCCATACGCAGCGTGAACCCGAAGGCGCGCTTCTTCACGACGATGGACGCCCTGTGTGGATACTGGCAGATAGAGCTTGCCGAAGAAGACCGACCACTCACAACTTTCATCACCCCGCATGGACGTTACAGTTATTGCCGTGGCCCCATGGGATTCGCCGCTACAGGAGACGCTTTCTGTCTTCGAGGTGATATGGCTCTACAAGGTCTGGCAAACTGCGTGAAAGTGGTCGACGACATACTCGTGTACGACGAGGATTATATGGATCACCTCTGCCGTATCTACGAGGTACTCAACAGGTGCCGGAAGCACGGCATTACCCTAAATGCCGACAAGTTTGTTCTGGCCAGCTCTTCAGTTGACTTTTGTGGGTACACCCTCTCAGGGAATGGTATCGCAGCTGACCCGGAAAAGGTCCGCGCCATTACGGATTTTCCCACCCCTGCTAACCTGACCGACTTGAGGTCCTTCATCGGTCTCGTCAACCAGTTAGCAGAGTTTTCGTCGGACATCTCCGCAGCTGCTCAACCACTTCGCCCCCTGATGAGCCCCAAGAGGACATTCCTGTGGACCCCCGACCACGACAAGGCCTTCCAGCAAGTGAAACAGGCCCTGTCTCGTCCACCTGTCCTCGCCACGTTTGACCCAGCCTTGCCGACAGTTCTGCAGACAGATGCCTCACGCTTGTATGGCGTGGGATACGCCCTACTGCAGGATCATGGTGGAGGGCAGTTCCGGCTCGTCCAGTGTGGCTCGCGTTTCCTCTCTGACACTGAGACGCGCTACGCCACTATTGAGTTGGAGCTGTTGGCTGTGGTTTGGGCGATGTCCAAGTGCAGGTTTTACCTCATAGGCCTGCAATACTTTCAACTAGTGACCGACCATCGCCCGCTTGTCCCGATCCTTAACCACTACACGCTAGACGCCGTTGAGAACCCTCGCCTCCAGCGTCTGAAAGAGAAGCTCTCGGCGTACATCTTCACTGCAGTGTGGCGTGCTGGTAAGGAGCTCTGCTTCCCTGATGCCTTATCCCGCTCTCCTGTCAGCCGCCCTACTCCAGAAGACCATGTACTCGACGCCGACCTCGCTCTTTCCGTCAGGACTGTGGTCACTCTCCATGCCGTCCAATCCCTTCGTTCGGACCTGTCACCAGATGACGACAAGGCAATGGAGGACCTTCGAACAGCGGCCCGAGATGACCCTTCCTATGTCCGACTCGTCGAGTGTGTGAGGAATGGATTTCCTAGCAACCGCTACGATCTTCACAACACCCTGCTCCCGTATTGGAAACTCCGCGATGAACTCTACTGCGACGGAGACCTTGTTCTGTACGGAGCACGTGTAGTTGTCCCTGCTGCATCACGTCCCCACGCCTTGGCCCGCCTTCACGACAGTCACCGTGGAGCTGAGGCCACCAAACGACGTGCACGACAGACTGTGTTCTGGCCCGGCATCAACTCCGATATCTCCAATGTTGTCCGTGCGTGTGAGCCCTGCCAAGTATTACAACCCAGCCAGCAGCAGGAACCCTTCATGAGTGACGACAACCCCACCCGCCCCTTTGAGTCTGTGGCGGCCGACTTTTTCTGTGTGTCAGGAAAGTCCTTCCTCGTTATCGTCGACCGTCTCTCTGGTTGGCCGGTTGTCATCAAGTGCGGTAATGACACGACGTCTGCCGCCACCATCAGCAAGTTCCGCCACTACTTCCGTGACGTGGGCGTTCCTGTACGCCTGCGAACCGACGGAGGGCCTCAGTTCACAAGCCGGGACTTTGCTGTGTTCCTCGACCGATGGGGAGTCCGGCATGTGTTGTCATCGCCCCATTACCCGCAGTCCAACGGCCACGCTGAGGCTGCTGTCAAATCCCTGAAGCACCTCATCCTTAAGGTGGCCCCTTCTGGGAACATTGACTGCGAGGCCTTCGACAGGGGTCTTCTTGAACTCCGCAACACACCTAACTACACCGGACGCTCCCCTGCCCAGGTTTTGTATGGACGCCCCCTCCGTTCTTGTGTCCCTGCTCACCCTCAATCATTCTCCAAGGAGTGGCAGGCCAAGACAGAGAATTGTGATCGCCGAGCCGCCGAACGTGTTCAGGACGTCGTCGCCCGCTACAATGACCACGCCCGTTCTCTCCCCAGGTTGAGTGTCGGCACCCAAGTCCGTGTTCAGGACCCGACCTCCCTACGTTGGGACAAAGTAGGCGTAGTTATGGGTCTCGGCAGGTCACGGGACTACCAGGTGCGGTTACCCAGTGGTCGTGTGTGGTGGAGGAACCGCCGTTTTCTCCGCCCCGTAACAATGCCTTCTGCTGGCCCCGCCACCAGTGTTGAGTCCCATACCCTTCCCAGTGATGAAGTCCCTCGACGCTCAGAACGGATCCAAAAGAAAAGGTCCGCTCAAGACTTTGCTATGAGCGTATAGGGGGGAGGGAGGTGTATGTATATTATGTATGCTGGATTATATATCATGTATGTATATTATGTATGTGCTCCATTTATGTATTATTTATTCAGAACCTAACAACCATGACCATGATTATAACCACGACCATGATTATAACAACCACGACCATGATCATAACAACCAAGACCATGATTATAACAACCACGACCATGATTATAACAACCACGACCATGATTATAACAACCACGACCATGATTATAACAACCACGACCATGATTATAACAACCACGACCATAATTATAACAAGCACGACCATGATTATATAGCCCACGACCATGATTATATCAACCACGACTATGATTATAACAACCACGACCATGATTATAACAACCATGACCATGATTATAACAACCAGGACCATGATTATAACAACCACGACCATGATTATAACAACCACGACCATGATTATAACAACCAGGACCATGATTATAACAACCATGACCATGATTATAACAACCAGGACCATGATTATAACAACCACGACTATGATTATAGCAACCAGGACCATGATTATAACAACCATGACCATGATTATAACAATCACGACCATGATTATAACAACCACGACCATGATTATAACAAGCACGACTATGATTATATCGCCCACGACCATGATTATATCAACCACGACTATGATTATAACAACCACGACCATGATTATAACAAGCACGACTATGATTATATCGCCCACGACCATGATTATATCAACCACGACTATGATTATAACAACCACGACCATGATTATAACAACCATGACCATGATTATAACAACCACGACCATGATCATAACAACCAAGACCATGATTATAACAACCACGACCATGATTATAACAACCACGACCATGATTATAACAACCACGACCATGATTATAACAACCACGACCATGATTATAACAACCACGACCATGATTATAACAACCACGACCATAATTATAACAAGCACGACCATGATTATATCGCCCACGACCATGATTATATCAACCACGACTATGATTATAACAACCACGACCATGATTATAACAACCATGACCATGATTATAACAACCAGGACCATGATTATAACAATCACGACCATGATTATAACAACCAGGACCATGATTATAACAACCACGACTATGATTATAACAACCAGGACCATGATTATAACAACCACGACTATGATTATAACACCCATGACCATGATTATAACAATCACGACTATGATTATAACAAGCACGACTATGATTATATCGCCCACGACCATGATTATATCAACCACGACTATGATTATAACAACCACGACCATGATTATAACAACCATGACCATGATTATAACAACCAGGACCATGATTATAACAATCACGACCATGATTATAACAACCAGGACCATGATTACAACAACCACGACTATGATTATAACAACCATGACCATGATTATAACAATCACGACTATGATCATAACAACCATGACCATGATTATAACAATCACGACCATGATTATAACAACCACGACCATGATTATAACAACCACGACCATGATTATAACAACCACGACCATGATTATAACAACCACGACCATGATTATAACAACCACGACCATGATTATAACAACCACAACCATGATTATAGCAACCACAACCATGATTATAACAACCAGGACCATGATTATAACAACCAGGACCATGATTATAACAACCAGGACCATGATTATGAAAACCACGACCATGATTATAACAACCACGTCCATGATTATAACAACCAGGACCATGATTATAACAACCACGACCATGATTATATCTACCACGACCATGATTATATCAACCACGACTATGATTATAACAACCACGACCATGATTATAACAACCACGACCATGATTATAACAACCACGACCATAATTATAACAAGCACGACTATGATTATAACAACCACGACCATGATTATAACAACCATGACCATGATTATAACAACCACGACCATGATTATAACCACCATGTCCATGATTATAACAGCCACGACCATGATTATAACAACCACGACCATGATTATAACAACCAGGACCATGATTATAACAACCACGACCATGATTATATCAACCACGACTATGATTATAACAACCACGACCATGATTATAACAACCACGACCATGATTATAACAACCACGACCATAATTATAACAAGCACGACTATGATTATAACAACCACGACCATGATTATAACAACCATGACCATGATTATAACAACCACGACCATGATTATAACCACCATGTCCAATGTCCATGATTATAACAACCACGACCATGATTATAACAACCACGTCCATGATTATAACAACCAGGACCATGATTATAACAACCACGACCATGATTATATCAACCACGACTATGATTATAACAACCACGACCATGATTATAACAACCACGACCATGATTATAACAACCACGACTATGATTATAACTCCCTCCACGATGATTATAACAACCACGACCATGATTATAACAACCACGACTATGATTATAACAACCACGACCATGATTATAACAACCAGGACCATGATTATAACAACCACGACCATGATTATAACAACCACGACTATGATTATAACAACCACGACCATGATTATAACAACCATGACCATGATTATAACAACCATGACCATGATTATAACAACCACGACCATGATTATAACCACCAGGACCATGATTATAACAACCACGACTATGATTATAACAACCACGACCATGATTATAACAACCACGACCATGATTATAACAACCACGACCATGATTATAACAACCACGACCATGATTATAACAACCACGACCATGATTATAACAACCACGACCATGATTATAACAACCACGACCATGATTATAACAACCACGACCATGATTATAACAACCACGACCATGATTATAACAACCACGACTATGATCATAACCACGACTATGATTATAACAACCACGACCATGATTACATCAACCACGACTATGATTATAACAACCACGACTATGATTATAACAACCACGACCATGATTATAACAACCATGACCATGATTATAACAACCAGTACCATGATTATAACAACCAGGACCATGATTATAACAACCAGGACCATGATTATGAAAACCACGACCATGATTATAACAACCACGTCCATGATTATAACAACCAGGACCATGATTATAACAACCACGACCATGATTATATCAACCACGACCATGATTATATCAACCACGACTATGATTATAACAACCACGACCATGATTATAACAACCACGACCATGATTATAACAACCACGACCATAATTATAACAAGCACGACTATGATTATAACAACCACGACCATGATTATAACAACCATGACCATGATTATAACAACCACGACCATGATTATAACCACCATGTCCATGTCCATGATTATAACAGCCACGACCATGATTATAGCAACCACGACCATGATTATAACAACCAGGACCATGATTATAACAACCACGACCATGATTATATCAACCACGACTATGAATACAACAACCACGACCATGATTATAACAACCACGACCATGATTATAACAACCACGACCATAATTATAACAAGCACGACTATGATTATAACAACCACGACCATGATTATAACAACCATGACCATGATTATAACAACCACGACCATGATTATAACCACCATGTCCATGATTATAACAGCCACGACCATGATTATAGCAACCACGACCATGATTATAACAACCAGGACCATGATTAACAACCACGACCATTATTATATCAACCGCGACTATGATTATAACAACCACGACCATGATTATAACAACCACGACCATGATTATAACAACCACGACTATGATCATAACCACGACTATGATTATAACAACCACGACCATGATTATATCAACCACGACTATGATTATAACAACCACGACTATGATTATAACAACCACGACCATGATTATAACAACCATGACCATGATTATAACAACCACGACCATGATTATAACCACCATGTCCATGATTATAACAACCACGACCATGACTATAACAACCACGACCTTGATTATAACAACCAGGACCCTGATTATAACAACCAGGACCATGATTATAACAACCACGACCATGATTATAACAACCAGGTCCATGATTATAACAACCACGACCATGATTATAACAACCACGTCCATGATTATAACAACCAGGACCATGATTATAACAACCACGACCATGATTATATCAACCACGACTATGATTATAACAACCACGACCATGATTATAACAACCACGACCATGATTATAACAACCACGATCATAATTATAACAAGCACGACTATGATTATAACCACCATGTCCATGATTATAACAACCACGACCATGATTATAACAACCACGTCCATGATTATAACAACCACGACCATGATTATAACAACCAGGACCATGATTATAACAACCACGACCATAACTATAACAAGCACCACTATGATTATAACAACCACGACCATGATTATAACAACCAGGACCATGATTATAACAACCACGACTATAATTATAGCAAGCACGACTATGATTATAACAACCACGACCATGATTATAACAACCATGACCATGATTATAACAACCATGACCATGATTATAACAACCACGACCATGATTATAACCACCAGGACCATGATTATAACAACCATGACCATGATTATAACAACCAGGACCATGATTATAACAACCACGACCATGATTATATCAACCACGACTATGATTATAACAACCACGACCATGATTATAACAACCACGACCATGATTATAACAACCACGACTATGATCATAACCACGACTATGATTATAACAACCACGACCATGATTATAACAACCATGACCATGATTATAACAACCACGACCATGATTATAACAACCATGACCATGATTATAACAACCACGACCATGATTATAACCACCATGTCCATGATTATAACCACCACGTCCATGATTATAACCACCACGACCATGATTATAACAACCATGACCATGATTATAACAACCACGACCATGATTATAACAACCACGACCATGATTATAACAACCACGACCTTGATTATAACAACCAGGACCCTGATTATAACAACCAGGACCATGATTATAACAACCAGGACCATGATTATAACAACCACGACCATGATTATAACAACCACGACCATGATTATAACAACCACGACCATGATTATAACAACCACGACCATGATTATAACAACCACGACCATGATTATAACAACCACGACCATGATTATAACAACCACGACCACGATTATAACAACCACGACCACGATTATAACAACCACGACCACGATTATAACAACCACGACCACGATTATAACAACCACGACCATGATTATAACAACCATGACCATGATTATAACAACCACGACCATGATTATAACAACCATGACCATGATTATAACAACCAGGACCATAATTTTAACAACCACGACCATGATTATAACAACCATGACCATGATTATAACAACCAGGACCATGATTATAGCAACCACGACCATGATTATAACAACCATGACCATGATTATAACAACCAGGACCATAATTTTAACAACCACGACCATGATTATAACAACCATGACCATGATTATAACAACCAGGACCATGATTATAGCAACCACGACCATGATTATAACAACCATGACCATGATTATAACAACCACGACTATGATTATAACAACCACGACCATGATTATAACAACCATGACCATGATTATAACAACCAGGACCATGATTATAACAACCACGGTAAACTGTACCACCAGACTCGCCACCGGGCACGAAGGTCCCATGATCACTTGTATATACCATACATTTATATCAAAGAAGTGTTATGTAACATTTAGTGTCATCTGGAGTAGTACAATAGCATGGTGGTAATAAGAACATCTCATAATGTTACCACGATTATCACTTCAACATTTATTAATTTTAGTTTTTATTTATTTTTTAGTTTATTTGATTATTTTTACATATAATTTAATTACAGTCTTAATGGTGAAGAGGCTGTGTACTGGCAGGGGAAGACTTCGGCAAGGCTACTTCCCAGTTCACCACAACGGTTAGCCAGCGAGAGGAAGCAAGCAATGCCTGCACCTTAGCACTAACATAATACTGCCACACTGGACACATTACACCACCCTGTGTACACATTTCACATGCTGAACTTTATAGCTATATTGTCTGTATGCTATAGACTCTATACACATGCTAGATCAGTGTGAACTTGTATGACAATTTTACTGAAGAAAATTGAATTGTTCAAGTGTGTGTGTACCGTACAGTGAAGCACATAGTGACTTACCATATTGATGCCTGCGAGGTCCTCGTCTTTCTTGAACACAATCAACAGAGTGTCTGCCTTCAGATGCGGTGGACTTGCTTTTTATCTTGTTATTAGCTGTGGTGCCGGTGTGCAGTTCATATTGGCTCCCACGGCACTTATGGCACTGCAGATGTGGTATTGAGTGGTGGCTCTCACGGAACTTATTGCGCCACGATGCGTTCTGGTCTTCCGAAGGGATTCTGCCTTCGTCATGAATGAAATAAATGCGTCATGCCAAATACAGGGTATTCGGCGAGATGTCTTAGTTCACAGTCATATTAGGTGTCAATTTCAAAGGTTCTTGCGGTGAAATTTCCTCGTAAGAGAAGATCTATTCTTTCTTCTGAAATTTAGAGACAAATATCATACGGACCTTTAATACTCTAGCCTTCGAACTACCTCGAGGGTAATTCACGGCGCTAACATTCACGATAATGTTGTCAACTTCCATTTTGCGATGTGTACGTTGTGATAATTGCCAGGTCCCGGTGCTGTATCTTGATAATGGATGCTTCAATTTTCACACCAGTATGTTCACGGTACTGTACCTGGCTTATTTATGTCTGTTTAATTAATTAATAACACCTCTGGGGCGAGGTCTACCATAACGTCAGGTCGTGGGAATCCTCGCCCATCAACAAGTGGGGACCATTATGCTCTTGAAATTTTGACAACATCATGACGTATATTTTATGGGCTTTATCTTGGAACAGTGATTCTGTTCTGTTAAAAGGCGGAGGGATTGTAAAGGTATTTAATGAATTACTTGCATTCATCCAGCATTTTTTTTTTTACAAAGTCCCCCATAAGACAATGTCCAGTTTTCAAATGTTTCCTCCCTTGACCACTACAATGAACTATGATACAATCCTAATTTTTATAACCTTGTAATCACATTAATATTTGTTAATATATTAATACAGCTTAAAGTTCCTGTAAAGATTGCAGGAAGAGGAATGATTTATTTTTTAATGTTTAACGTTTTTCGGTTTCCTTGTGAAAATGAGCTGAACGTAATGCTCTTTATAAGAAAAGAAAAAGCATTACGGTTTTGGGAGTGACCGATTGTTGCTTGCATAGAACTGAATTAAAATGAAACTTCCGGGCAGAAAATTTGTCGAGCCAGAAGAAATATTACGTTTACATGATACAGTATAGAAATTCCGGGCAAATCCCACGCTTGTGCATCATAATAATATTAATAATAATAGCTGAACTTTTGTTTCTCAGAAGCGCAAGTTTTTCTAAAGAATTTACTAGTGTTCGAAGCAATGCAAAGTCAAGGACCTGAGAGTAAAAAGAAATATCCCCCCCCCCCCCCCCAAAAAAAAAATCACAAAAATTGACAGATGGACTTGTATCATTCGTAATTCCTTCAGTTGTAAGACTTCTTAAAACCTGTAATTCTCCATCATCGTGACCTTTTTCAGGATATAATCTTTCATATACAACCAGAAGATTTGGCATAACTTAGGGTTTGGTGCATGACAACGGCACAAATCCCAACCCTTCCTCACCTTGCCAGGGCGGGCTGTCAACTGGCAGTCTGGCACACCGCTGCCTGCGTCTGGTGGTGATTGGCGAATGACGATCACTATTGCAAGATAGTCGTCAAACTATCAATTAAAAAACATTATTGTGGCCTTATGGATAAGTAACTCCCGATACATTGATAATATATTGATGCATGACTACTGTACTGTATTAACATTTGATAACCAGACGTACTGTAGCATAGTTGTTATTTATATACGAGTTTATTATTTAAAGAAAGCGAACAACCTTGTTCCGGTGTTAACTACAGTACTAGTAATTCTCTACAGCCCAAAATTCATATAAATCACACACAAAAAATAAAATATTTCGATGTATTTACTATTACATTATGCAGGTAAATTAAAGACCCAGTTTTGGTTTGTTAAGTTGAGTGTTAACACTACCGTTTATGTCTTTAAGTGAGGCGATCAGCTGACAAGGATATTTTAATGCACAGCGCCGCCCTACACTGTGGTTTTGGGAGATAATAATATAAAAATGGCACATGCAGTGTTATTAATTGTTTGTTATAACACCATTAAATGCAAACATTGACCAATTAAAATTATAGGGTGTCAGAACTTTTATTTCAAAATACGGGACACTATATTTGGAGAGGGTGACAAAGATAAAAATATGATTGTTAATTTTTATTTGGAGAATTAATAAAGTTATACAAACGATAGTTTACAGCAAAGATCGAAAACCATCTTTATAAATGTTTTAAAATTATATTTAAGTCTGGACTAATTTCCCTTACATTCTTGGTCAGAATGTTCAAGCACCAATAAATGTGTGTAACAAACATCTCAATATACTACTCAATAACCCTTCGCTTACAACAGGGACAAAGGTCAAACTGCCTGACCTCTAAAATAAAAACGTGTGACCATGCTGGCTTCCACGCCCCTAGACACGGCAGTCCGACTCAGGTCTTATAGGTGGGAACACCGTTCCTCAAATAAAGTACAAAAACTCAGCTGTGGTTAAAAAAAACTCCGCCACATACTTTCCCATGAAGATACTATTATGCTGAGGCATAATTTGATATTATAATGTTTGTGAACTAGATGTTCTGATTATTTTCTATTCCAAGCAGCAGTTATTTGGAGATTTTGTGTATATATTTCTGTATTACATTTGTAAAAATATTTTAGTATGTATTGCATCATTTTTTTTATGATTTACTTACGTATTCTAAGCCGAGAAAATTCTAGAATTCTCCAGGTGTGTTTCAATCCGACCTCCAGCGTCTGGTCATCGCAAGAATGTTCTAGGCGTCTGACGAGACATTTATAAACACCTGCGAGCAGACTATAAGTCAGTCGATTGTTTCTGTTCAGTGTGAAATACAAGCCTAGTGATAATTGTTGTATTATCGTGAGAGATATAAGTGTAAAAACTAAGGAATTGTACACTGGTAGTGTGCTGGCTGTATATATTTGAAGTGTGAACCCCAATTGTGAAGACGGATCCTGTGAACAGTTTTGTGAAGATTTAGTGATGATTAAAGAAGGCTCCAATTCACAAGTCTGTTTCTGTGACCTGGTGGAAATCTACCTGCCTGTTGTTTGTTTGTATACTGATACCGATCGTCGGGAAATTACCGGAGACTGGAGGGACAGCCAGTGGTAATTCGACGACACTTGTGATATACATGTCTGTTTATACGACCTGGCAGCTGGTAACCAGTGGTGAACGCTGGGTAAGCGGGGAAAGAAGGGTCCTAACACTGATGTTAAGGGTGGGATAGCCTAGCAGTGAGATATTAATCAAGATGGAGGGTGGAGGTGTCCAGACCAGAAGCCAGGCCAGGCAAGGGGAGATTTCCATGGCTGATCTCATGCAATTCCTACATCACAACGAGAAGAACAGAAACATGAAAATATGCAGCTGCAAGTGAAAATTCAGGAACAGCTGCAAGAACAGAGAAGAGCAGAAGCAACAACTACAGCAGCTGCAGGAAGAAATCGTCAAGAAAATTCATGAACGGGATGAGGCTCTGCAAGTGATGTGTAACAGATGAGATGACGCGTTTCATGAGGTGCAAGTTGAACTAGGAGCGACAAAGGAGGAACTAGGTGAAAAATTGAAGCAGCACAAACAAAAAGTGAGTGGTGAGATGACAGAGGTACGTGAAGAGCTAAAGAAAGTCAGTAGCAGGGTATCAGCCATGAACTAGTGACTCCTATAATTGTGATGGTGTGCGTGAAACATCATTTGTGCACTCTCAGAGTGGAGTGAATTGTGTTAGAAATGATGGAAAATACAATGAGCGCGTGGAAAAAAGAAGTGTGGAGTTAAGTTACAGAGCACCTGAGTTCAGATCCCAATCTATGTCAAGTGATGTGATGAACTATCCAAAAGTGCCAGTGAAGAAGAAACCACAGGAATTCGACGGAAAGGTCTCATGGAAAGCATACCAAGCACAGTTTGAGTTACTAGCTGAAGAAAACGGGTGGGACGACAAGCAGTGTGCAGTACAATTAGTCACGAGTCTTAAAGGCGCTGCTATGGAGGTTCTCAGCCAGTTGACAGGAAAAGAGCGTAGCAGTTACATGTCTCTGGTAAAGGTATTAGAACGAAGGTATGGAACCAAGCACCAAAATGAGGTTTACAGAGCCAGATTCCGTACTTGTACCTGTAATCGAGGTGAAACACTGCAACAGCTTGCTTGAGACCTGGAAAGTATGGCTCATAGGGCGTACCCTGGAGCATCACCTGATCTGTTAGCCATGTTGTCGAGGGACCAGTTTGTGGACGCATTGGACAACACGCAGCTCAAGATTCAGGTGAAACAGTCCCAACCTGCAACTCTACAGGAAGCTTTGGCTAGAGCCCTGGAGTTGGAATCGTATGTGAGGTCAAGTTTACCAAACTGCAGGACGGAATCTAGCTCTGGGTTTAAAACACGAAAGGGCTAAGTACAAAAGGCAGAGAAATTTAAAGGAGCCTGCTGGTATTGTGAGAAGATTGCGCACAAACAAGAGGACTGTTACAAGCGGAAACGAAAGCGAGAGAAGGACAATACAGAGAAGAACGTGGAGAAGAGAGGATGTTGGACGTGTGGAGAAGATGGACACTTCAAGAGTAAGCGCCTACAGAATTCCGAGAGGGAAAAAAGAGCAGCCCACTCAGGCGAGGAGACTAGAGATGGCTGGTGCTAAGGGGCAACTACCAGCCTGTCTCACCAGAGCCCCACTGTTGACAAAATACAACCGAGCCACTGTAAGCAGTGTCCAGGTTGAAGGTGAGATCGATGGCGTAAGGTGTCCGTTGGTGATCGACACAGCCTCGGAGCAGACTTTTGTGAGGCCAGACGTGGTTAGTCATCGAAAACTGCCTGAGACGTTGCAACAGCTGTGCGGGTAACTGGACAATGCACAGTGCTAAAGGGACCAGTGGATATCAGCATCGAGCTAGGAGGGGAAGAATAAACCCTACAAGTTTATGTAGCAGATATAGAAGACCCTTGCATCCTGGGCCTGGACTACCTTCTACCTCGCAAGTGTCAACTGGACCTTGGCTCGAGGCATTTGAGATTAAAGGGAAAGCGGGTACCGCTGAGGTCTGTGAAACATGCAAGTGCTAAGATTACAGCTAGGCAGACAAGATATATTCTCCCAAGAACAGAGGTGCGGTTGCCCCCCTTGCATACCCGTCTGGGAGTGGTGGAGCCTGATTGTCAGCAGTGTTGCAGGAGAGAGGCGGTTCCCAAGAAGTGTAGTCGCACTACAGTGGAGGAGGATCCAGCCGTTGCTGGGGAAGGCTTTGAGAAGCTGCAGCTGGAAGATCAAGACCTGTAACCAGTGGTCGAGTGGACGAACCAGAGCTCAGTGCTGCCAACCTGGGAGACGATCTCTGGAGCAAGTCCGACGACTAAAAACTACTGGGCGTAGTGGGATGCTCTTCGGCTGAAGGATGGTCTGCTGCAGCGCCAGTGGGTGACTGCCGATGGCCTCAACAGGTACTGGCAGACAGTACTTCCCCAGAAGATAAGGCCAGAGATTCTGAGGGAGATGCGCAACAATCCAACCAGTGGATAACTGGGAGTGAAGAAGACCCTGAGTCGCCTGCGGCAAAGGTTTTACTGGGTTGGCATGCGTAAGGATGTGGAAGAATGGTGCCGGTCATGTGATATGTCTGCTGTGCCAAGAAGGGACCAAAGCTTCACCCGGGTGCCCCGCTGCAGTTGTACCAGGCAGGTGCACCAATGGTCGCAGTGGATATTGCAGGACCTCTGCCACTCACTGCAGATGGGAATAGGTACATCTGTGTGGCCATGGATTACTTCACTAAGTGGCCAGAAGCTTATGCCATCCCAAATCAGAAGGCCACGACTGTTTCCAGGGTGCTGGTGGACCAGTTCTTCTGTCTGTTTGGTGTGCCCCACGAGTTGCACTCGGAACAGGGCAGAAATTTTGAGTCAGCTGTGTATAGCGAGTGCTGTAAACTGTTGGGCATGAGGAAGACTAGAACCACTCAACTTCGGCCCAGTCAGACGGAATGGTAGAAAAGTTTAATTGGACAAGAACTGGCCAAGTACTGTGTTGAAGGGCAGACAGAATGGGACCAGAAGCTGCCTGCTCTGCTGATGGCATATCGGTCGGCTGCCCACGAGTCAACTGGATACACACCGGCAAAACTGATGCTGGGTCACGAACTGCAGCTACCAGTTAACCTGCTGACAGGAGGACCTCCTGATGAAGAACTTCCTGAAGAAACCACCAGTTACGTCAAAAACCTCCAAGAAAGGTTGACGGAGGTCCACCATCGAGTTCGAGGAGCTCTGGAGTTCTGGGGTGAAGTGATGAAGCGCAACTATGATGTCAAAGCACGCCAGGTCTGTTACAAGGACGGTGATAAGGTCTGGCTGTATAACCTTCTGCGAAAGACAGGTCAGTCACCGAAGTTGCAGAGTCCATGGGAAAGACCATGCACTGTAGTGGACTGCCTTTCAGAGTGTGACCTACCGGATCAGGGGAAGAAGGAAGCTTCAGCCGAAGGTAGTCCACGTCAATCGTCTGTGGCAGTATCATGGGCCAGGGCAGTACACCTGGAAGACTCCGAGGAGCAGGCACCTACCACCGACGAGGACCAGACCGGAGATCCTGGAAGAACTCAGGGCCGTGTCGATGCAGGGAACCCAACCATGGGCCAGGAAGTGGAGCACTGTTCCCTCTTAGCAGAATTGGACGTGACAGGAGAGGGGGACCAATCTGAGGATGTGACTGAGGTTGCTGTGCCAAGGGAGGACTCTGAAGACATCCCAGTATGTCGGCGGCAGCAGCGGAAGAAGAGGAGACCTACCAAGTTTCAGGATTATCATGTATATAGGGAATGAGTGTGTCGGGACGACACAAGGATTAGGGAGGGGTAATGTTATGCCGAGGCATAATTTCGTCTTATAATCTTGTAAACTAGGTGTTTTGACTGTTTTCTGTCCCGTGCCGCAGTCATTTTGGGCAAAATTAATGCAATTTTCGTGTGTATATTGATGATATTGATATATTAATTATGTAATAATATTCTAGAATGTATTGCATCATTTTGTTCTGATTTACCTCTTATTGTAAGCCTAGATCATTCTAGAATTTTCCAGGCGGGTCTCGAGCCGACCTCCCGCGTCTAGACATCGCTAGAATGTTCTAGGTGTCTGACGAACCGTACATACTTATATACGGGCTGCCTAAGTCAGATAAACAAAACCGTCCTTCAACACATACTCACAAAACTGATAAAACAACTTACACAGATCTTTAACGCCTCACTAGCAACAGGACACCAGGGCCGGATTCAGGAGTGGGCAAAGTGGGCAGCTGCCCAGGGCCTCCACAATCTGGGGGCCTCCACATATTACATCAGACCTTGGGCTTAAAGAAGCCTATACATGCATTCTTGGACAAAACCATTGTTTGAGTAAAGGTTTATCTGAATAATAATGCAAAGAATCATCTCTCTGTAATAACTAGTAATATATTCTTTTCTGTGAAGTCTCTTGAAAAATTTTTTCATGTGCGGTAGTAGCTATATCAGAGCTGGTCGACTTGAAACCACATGAATGACTCCAGTCATGTCTCACTTTTGTGTGTGTTGTGAATTTGTACACTATCAATGAATATGCAGTTAATTAAAAATTTCTCAATGTTCTAATTTCCTCAATATAACTGCATATGGCTTCAAAATTCTCCAAAGAAGTGTTCAAATTTCTAAATTTTCCCGGGGGGCTTACAGCGCCCCCCGGAACTCCCACATGTTTAGGCTCGCTTCACTCGCCACCCCACCCTCTTGGGTAGTTATAATGAGGGGGGCCTTCACAAAGAAGCTGCCCATGGGCCTCCACAGGTCTAAATCCGGCACTGCAGGACACTTCCCCACGGGATTCAAAACAGCCAAAATCAGACTCATACCCAAACCCGGAAAAACCCAACAAGGACGAAAATTACAGACCAATATCCCTATTAGAAACCCCAGGCAAAATGCTAGAAAAAATAGTCAATAACAGACTCAGAAACTATCTAGAACAGGAAAACAAATATAGCCCCAGACAGCATGGATTCCGGAAGAACCGAGGCACAAACACGGCTATTGCACTAATTTACGAAACAATAGCTAATCCCCTCAGCAATAAAACCCAGTGCAATTTCTTTCTCAGAGATGTATCAAAAGCTTTCGATAAAGTGTGGCCAAAAAACATGACAACCCTTCTCTGCAACTTCTTAGACAACAAACAAGCCTGGACAAACCTTCAACATACACAGTGGAGTCCCACAGGGCAGTAACATTTCACCCACACTGTACACAATATACACAGCAGACATACCAGACCCAAGACAATCGGACTACATAGCATACGCTGACTATATCACGCAAATAATACAATATCCAGGGAGATCTAAACAAATGATGGCCATAAGAACAGGAAGAGAAATTGAAGCAATTAACAACTATGAGAGAAAATGGAAAATCCAAACCAGCATCCAGAAACTAAAGATTATATACATTGCAAAAATAAATCCATACCCAATCATAATAAAAAATCAACAGTTACCATTATACTGCCAGACTGGGGTCACTACTTCTAAGGGGAATACTTAGCTCTAATCTTAATTTCTAAGGGTCGCTGCCACCAGACCCCCTCTGGACAGTATGTAACTCGTTAGCTAGCGTGCAGAGTGGACTAGGCATTGGGTTAGGTTGTTCATTGACCAGATCGATAAGGGGAAAGAAGGGTGAAACCATAACATGTCTTAATTAATTTATTCCTTATAAAGCATACTGGTAAAAAAACATACAAATGAATTGGCCTTCCTCAGAAGAACA
This sequence comes from Homarus gammarus, assembly GCA_958450375.1. NCBI lineage: Eukaryota > Metazoa > Arthropoda > Malacostraca > Decapoda > Nephropidae > Homarus > Homarus gammarus. Next base: position 149,969 of record CAUDMG010000554.1, on the reverse strand, counting down.
ACGAAAATGTTGGTTACCCAGATGGGCACCAGACGTCTTACATTAATGGCGTGTCATCCACATACTCATTGCATAACAACCTGTGACCTCCTTACCTCGGTCATTCCTTCTTACACTACCCCTTAACACATCAGACTGCTCCACCTGTATGGAATACAGCACCGTCGGTTATCATACATAGTAGCACCATCTCAACACACCTGCTACACTCCCCCCCTGCAGGTATGGGACTCCTTGTAACTTTTAGGTATACACAACGGGCACCTCGTTCGCACACCGCCCTCGGTGGGTAAAGACGAGGGCTTCACCCAGAAACATACCAGTACTCTTTCTACGCCTGGTATTATAGGTCGCTCCAAGTGACGACCGCCGAGTTTCTCACGGTCTCCTTATTTGTTACTACTCATTTGGAGTGGTGTGCTGGGAATCCACAGGTTCACAGTGGATTGGCATAGCTGGGAGTAGTCACCACCTGGGGGGACGCTCACAGGGACAATGGCTGCCGCGCAGCAAGGCACTCCGACCGCATGGGACCTGAGGTGACTGTAGAACGGAGGTGTACTGAGAAATAATGCCTGACGGGCGGTTATCACACCCCTAACACATTACTATTACACTTATACATCAGGCAATGCTTTAAACTGTTATAACTTCTATATAAGCCTTAATTACAGGGCGGGATATAGCCCGATAGGACACTGACCTGAGGTGACGGTAGAACGGAGGGTACTGAGGGCAGTGCCCCGCCGCTCGTCACTGCATAGGCCTACAGTTTCCAATCTTTAATTTTTACTTTTATTTCTTACGGTTCTCACCTGAACACTTTCCGGTATATTGTCACTCATGCCTTATAAACACATATTTTAATCCTAAATTACACACTAAGGTAAGGTCCTGGTTTGCTAGTTCGTGGGTAAATTCATTGGGTTATAATGTCAACGCGGCACTCTCGAGGCGGGTACAGGACGCTCCCCAAAACAAAGGCCGAATGTTCATGGCATGGGTATATCCACTTCACTTAAAACTGTAGTTAGGGATCCTCCTCTCACACATTGCACTATTTGAACACAGACATAAGATTCTCTGATCACTGTACATGTCGTGGGTATATGTCACGCGAGGATAAGAGGTGTATTAAGTTCACACCGATGCATACAAGATATTTCCTTTCAAGTATAGTTTCTGGGTCACTTCCAACACCTCACATAGCTCTGATACATTTATCCTTTTTCCAGATCATGGTTCTCATGTATTTTCATATGATATCTGTGGAAGTTATGTTCGCTACATTTTCACAGACGTAAATAGTATGACCTTCAAGCCATGATCCACACTTAGTCCTACAGTACACTAGTCCGGCTCAACTGGGCTTTCCCAATCATCTTATGGATACCCTGAATTCTCCTTAATGCTATGAATACATACAATTGACATTATATAACTGTACCTGGGTACAATACAACACATGATCTAGTAACATTGAGTAGGTGAGTTATCCTTTATCAATGTTTCCCGTTTTCTGAGATTCTACAAGCGCAGTGGATTTGAATGTTATGTAGCATAATATGAATTAAATGAGGCTTTTAGGAATGACAATGATGTGCGCAGTACACCATATGCAGAAAGTGGAAAAACACTGGGACTCAAAATCACCAGAAACGGTATACACCAACACACTAGAGAAAGATTGACGAAAGCCAAATTACAACTAACCAAACTCCGTCGCCTTAGAAAACTAAACACCAAAACACAGCTACATCTATACGAATCACTCGTCAGACCACACCTAAACTAACAAACTCAAGCACTAAGAAGAACAGCAAAACATTGGCCGCCATACAGACAAAAAATACGAGACATACACATCGAACATAACATAGACAAGCAAAAGCGGTATGGGACAAACTAAACCGCACACAAGACCCTATTTTACAGGAACTATTACAGGTAAACAACAATATATCACACAGCTGGTGGCCAAGAAGCATCAACATTAACACAATCAGCCCGGAACCGTTATACGCGAGAGAATAACACCACTCATATAACCGAAAAGATGGGGACTATTCTGCCAGTTCACACAAGGACCTGGTGGGCCCCCCTCCCCCCTCCCCCCCTCCCCCCCATAATCACTAAAGATGAAGAACAGCCCTTCAGTTACACAAGGACCTGAAGGGACCCTCCAAGAAACAACCAACACGAAAGACCATCACCACATGCATAACCTTAAAGGTGGGGATTATCCTGTCAATTACACAAGGGCCTGAAGGGACCCTTCAACAAACCCTAAAACAGCACATTCCCTTGGATCGCACTTTAAACCAGCTTAGCTTTGTTTATCTAACCTCCCTTGCCCCTGGAGGACTGAGGGACGTCTGTCATTGGTTAAGCCACAAACCAGCCTCTGCAAGGTGGAAAGCCCACCTGCTATCATTCTTCTTCTGTACTTCCCACTTCTTAACTATACCTTGCCCTAAATCACCTTGTTCACCTCAGAGCCACGGCTCTCTTATCTCGGTGTTCTGACTGACTGACAGGGACAGTTAGTCGCTCGCCTCTATTTCTAGTGTAAAGACTAAGCCTAGCAGAACAACTGAAGACAATTGTTTTGCAAATATTGTGGAATTGTTGTGATTAATATAAAGTGACAAAACTAAGGAATTGTAAACTGGTAGTGTACTGACTGTATATTTGAAGTGTGGAGTTAAGCTGTGAAGACATTGCCCTGTTAGCAGTGTTGTGAAGGATTACTGTTTATTAAAGAAGACTACAGTGCACAAAAGTGTTTCTGTGACCTGGTGGAAATCTACCTACCTGTTGTTTGTCTGTACACTGATATCGATCGTCGGGGAATTACTAGAGACTGGCGGGACAGCCAGTGATAATTCGACAACTCTTTTGAGACATCGACTGTTTCTGTTCATACGACCCTAGCTGCTGGTAACCAGTGGTGGAAGCTGTGTAAGCGGTGAAAGGAGGGCCGTAACAATGACTTACATATAAAAAAATAAATAAATAAATGTCATGGGTTGCGTTAGGCTTACCCACGCAACCAATTCCAAAGTTTGTTTTACTAGAGATAAGACACCCGGCGAGGCATAACTGGGACATATATTTTCCATTAGTGGTATGTTAGCCAGCCTTTGGGGGGGGGGGGGGGGCAGTGAGACAGTGTTGAACTGTTCATCGCTTCGCACCCAAAAACCTCATTTTAAGTAGTATCCCCTTGGCCATGGGTTAGTCAAGACGCCCACCTCCTCCCTCCTGAAGGGAGCGAGACACCACACGGAGTCCTCCACCTCCACTCCGTCCTGTGGACCGTCGTCGACACGAGATTAAGCGTGTTAACCTAGGTTGTTATCCCCGTGGAAATATCACCTGTGGATGCCTGGTTGCAACAATCGTAATCCGGGCTGGCCTATCAAACCTACAGTAAATGGTTAATCAATTTACTCTTAGAGTTCTCCTGCACGACATCCGTCTACAGTGACCGTGATCGACAAGAGACTAAGTGTGTTAACCTAGGTTTGTTATCCCCGTGGAAATATCATGTGTGGAAGCCTGGTTGTGACAAAAGCAATCCAGGCTGGTCTATTGCACCTAAGTGGTTAATTCAAGTCACGCTTACCAGTGACGCGAGACTATGTGTGGTAACCCAAGAGTACTTTTTGTTGTTATTGCCCGTGGAAGAATTTCTTGTGCGGAAGCCTGGTTGCAACAAAAGCAATCCAGGCTGGCAGTAAATTTATCACTTGAAGAATTAAGGCTCTGTTAAGTCATACCCATAGTAGAGTAATCACATGTGTCCCCAACTTGAACATTCCCTCTTTTAGAAGATTAATTTTATTACAGCGTGAATGTGAGTGAGTCATATATCCATGCAAATTGTAAATCATTGTATGGAAGCTGGACAAATAAATGTAAGTGCAATTATCTGCCCGTATCTGTGATCTTATCTTATTATTACTAAAGGTAATGACTGATTGGTTATGACAAAGTATAACCAAGAACTTAGATGGATGTTGAAAATTAATGGAATTCATTAAATCATCATTTATCAAGTATAAATCATGGAATGTCGAGTGGTGGAGTGAACTTCTATGTAGATACACCATAATCTCCTGTAAGTAACCAGTGTGAAGGTATCAAATTCTAAAGTAAGAAATAAGAAACACAACAAATTATAATCTTTATATAATATAATCCACTCATATTACCACCGATATACCATAAAACCATGACAATTGGCGCCCGATCAGGGACACAGACCGCGGATAATTGCACTCTTGTCAGCAGTTTGTGCAAACGCATATATTGTACTACGAAATGATTACTAGTACATTTGAGGGGACCCTAAGAAATATTGAATCTGAAGTTAAAGGTGGAAAATATAGAAACAGAAGAGGACTTGTGATGTTTGCCAGAACCAGCGACGGAGGGCGCGCTTTACCTGCACCCCTGTGGCCTCTCACAGTGATCCCCGAACCCTTGAGAGGGTGGCGGCGGACATTGTGGTCAGTAAACCCAGTTCCACATCAGCCAGCTGATTCAGTACGAGGAGGTGGACTGCACACTCAAGGGTGAGTGACGGGAAGAGTACCTCCACACCTTTTGGGGTCCTCATCAACGGAGGGACCCAGTTCCACCTCAGCCTCTCGATTCACTACGAGGCGATGGACAGTAAACCCAAGGGTGAGTGATGGGCAGATTTACATCCTCATCTTGGTGGACTTCAGCAAGAGGCGGTGGACAGTAGACCCAAGGGTGAGTGATGGGCAGAGTACACCCTCACCTTGGGGGTCCTCAGCGACAGAGGGACCCAGTTCCACCTCAGCCGGCTGAAGGAATCCTTCTCTTCACCCACCGGGGGAAGTTCATTCGACATTGCAGAGCGTGTCTAGGACCTGACCTATGTGTGGGAGTGTCCATATATTCCGGTAAATTCGAACCTCCACTCATCTGACGACTCTTCAAATGTTATGTAAACCCTTTCACACCTCTCTACACTTGAGAACATAACACGACACCTGTACCACCTAAACAATAGGGTGTGTCATACGGAGGCGAATTTTTTTTTTTGAGTTTGAAAAATCGGCCCATGGTATTAATGATGTAGTTCTATGTGCAGAATCATGTGATATCTTCAGATTTGAAAAGTTTTCATTTTTTGCTAGGTAAATTTTAACTTGAAATCTTATGAAAATTCAGTATTCCCACCCTTTTACCAACACCACTAAATAGCTTATTTAAAGTAAAGTAAATGTATCAGATTAATTTATTAGGATGAAAATGATCCAGAATAGTGAAACGAATGATCTTGACACATTTATTAAATTTAATATTCCTTTAGAAAACAAAATCATCAAATACAAAAACCGGTTTTACTACTACGACCCGGTGTTGCTGCACACCATAGAGAACATGTCTTTCTTGCTTCTGTTTCTACTCATCACCTCCCTGCTGACCACCTGAGCTCGGATGTAACCTTCCCTCCTCTCCTGGCTGTACACGTGACTGCTGGCCTCGCTCACTTGCTGTACACAACGCTCTATACTCTGGGTGTGCGAGGGCCAGGCAGGGACATGCATGGGGTTGTCCAGGAAAGCTCTGACTTGAACATTGGTGAGGCTGCAGGTAAGAGGGGGCTCACTGCCAGCCTGGATGTTATCCAGATCTATGAGATCAGTGAGGGTCTTGGCACCTAGATTGACTTCAGGAGTCTTCCTGACCCTAAAGGAATCGTCACCAACTGATTCGTCATGCCCAGATCCTCTCATAAGTCTCATATCCAAGATCTTTTTGACTGCCACTCTTCTCTCCTCCTCATCCTTACTGCAGAGCATTGTCTGCAGAACTGCCTCGGGATGAGCATACCAGGAAGATCTCCTCACAGTCTGCTCCACAATCTGAACAACCTTCCTTGGCTGACTCCTCAGGAGCTCAAGCTGGAAGAGAACATGCCTCGTACCTTCGGAGAACGATGACTTGACCTTGGTGTTGAACCAATTTGGCAAGTAGACACTCACGATGAATTGGACAATAAGTCTCAGGTTGTGAAGCTGGTTCCCTTTCAGTTTATGATGAGCGACCCAAATTCTGCAGAACCTGAGAGCCGTTGTGAGCCACCTAGAATGTGAGACTGGACCTATCTGCAGGTAAGCAAGTCTATCAGACATGACCCCAGTTTTGATGGCACTGCAAATCATGTAACCATAGTACTGGTCAGTACTCAGGTCGTCAATGACAGTATGTGCAAGCTCAACGAGTGGAGGGCCAACTGTGATTTTTTCAAAGCTCGGATTTATTTCTAACTCAGTGGCAGAGTCCAGCATCTTGCCAAGAGGACCAGACCATCTGTTGTTTGAAAGAGTCTTGCCATCCAGCTCCTGGATCAGATGTCTGAGTGGCAACTCGTTGGTGTGGAGGTCACAAACAATCCAGACCAGCTTCCTCCCAATCTTCCGCTCTATCCACTGTATGACCCCCCCTTGCCACCCTGTGTTCGTGTTGGTGCTGTCCCCTCCAATGGCCTGCAGGGTCTGGTCTACGTTCCTCTCTCTGAGCCAGTTCACAATGTTATCTGCCACTATCTCAGCTGGTTTCCTGATGTCATCTTTCTCTGGAGTGAAATGCCACAAATACTTCCATCCTGGTTCACTGCAGCAGGAGTAGTGTTCCTCCTTCACCATGGCAGGGAACAACTTGTCAGAATCTCCAACTTTCATGAACACTTTAGTGTCATCCCTTCTCCCATCAAAGAACAAACAATTGATTCTATTTTTTCTTATCCCCTTATCAAACTCCTCTTCTAGGTTACTGACAAGTTTCTCCTGAGCTCTCCTTACTTTGTTATGATCTATCACCAGGTGAACATCATCAGGTGTTATCAAACCACCGTCAACCCAGGCAGCTGTTGCTATCTCTGCAGTTTCTCTGAGACCAGTGTGGTGTCGCATGCTGGCCAGAGCTATGCTCGGGATATCTTTCCTATTTCGAATCTTATGCCTGGAAGGTTTGGGATCATTATTTTCTGGGTTAGGGACGAAGTCACCATTCTCCTGGTCAGCACTCGGATCAGCCATGGGGAAGTCATTAAACTCTCAATCAGCTTGACTCCAATCATCGGCCTTTTTTACCTCACCCTGGGCCTTCTCAAGTCTCTTTTCCTCGGCAACTCTTCTCCTCTTCTGTCTCTCTGTGGCAGCCTCCTGTCTCTTGGACTCCGGAATATCTTGGCTAGACATCATGAGAGCCCCTATACTGCCAGTCTCTTCTCTCTGTGCTTTGACAAATGCCAGATCGATCACAGGAATCTTCAGTTCACGCTTGCAAATACAGGAGATGTGGGCCTCGGATTTACAGTCACGATCGCATCCAAACTCAGGACAGAGAACAATTGGGCACTTGCAAGTAATTATGTCAAATAACTGGTCCAGTTGCTTGGCAAAGCTGTCCTTAACTGCAAGTTTTCCTCTCCCAAGAGAGATATCTCTTGCCTTTTCCCAACTGGCTAGCAGTCTCTCACTAATCTTCTTCTGACTTGTTATAACTGGAGGCTTGAACTGAGCGTTAGCCAGAGTGTACTGTGCCAAGACAGCTTTGGTCATATCACTGGCAATGTCTTTGTTTGTGTAAGTTCTTTGGTCCTTTTCACTGATTTGCTTGATTAAAACACCGTATCTCAAAGCATCTCTCAATGTAGGCAACTCCGACTTCAGGAGCTCTCTCACAGACCCAAGATAGTGACTGAGATGGCTGGATTTTTGGTTCCTCGTCCTGACACAAGCAGCCATCGCAAATATTATCAACTTATAAATGCATCAGAATCTGAAACAGAAAAAAATATTGTTAGTTGGGTTGTTAAAGAATGAAGTCAGAAAGCAATGTTCACTATTTAATTGTAATGCACTAATACAGCTGTACGTTAGATTTTCGATAAATTTCACGCTAAAATTTACCTAGCAAAAGGTTGCAAAATATTGAAACTGAAATTATTTTCTGTTTATATACACTAAAATCTACCAAAAAAGTGATGGGCCATTAGTTTTAGCTGATCTTCCCTCCTATGACACACCCTACCTAAACAATGTCTACATACCCTACACCATACAACATGTTGCTGTAACATAAATGTAGCGTGTTTACGCTTATCATGTACTATTGCTCGGGAATTGTCACCCTCGCCTCGGAGTTTCCTCCAGCCTGATAATCTAAAGTAAATGTTGAGGTTTTCCCTCAGTGGCGATTGGCAACTACATCCCTTGCAGTGTTAGTGTCACACACACACCACAGTGTGAATGTCGAATTGTGTGTCTGGGCTAGGCATTCTCTTGATTGTATACAGGTGCTGAAATTTTTATTCTCCGAAGAAAATTTTTCTTAGTAGGGGCGATTGTCATGGGTTGCGTTAGACTTACCCACGCAACCAACTACAAAGTTTGTTTTACTAGAGATAAGGCACCCGGCGAGGCATAACTGGGACATATATTTTCTATTAGTGGTATGTTAGCCAGCCTTTAGGGGGGGGGCCAGTGAGACAGTGTTGTACTGTTCATCGCCTCGCACCCAAAAGCATAATTTTAAGTAGTATCCCCTTGGCCATGGGTTAGTCAAGACGCTCACCTCCTCTCTCCTGAAGGGAGCGGGACACCACCCGGAGTCCTCCACAGCCACTCCGTCCTGTGGACCGTCGTCGACACGAGATTAAGCAAGTTAACCTAGGTTGTTATCCTGTGGAAATATCACGTGTGGATGCCTGGTTGCAACAAGAGCAATCCGGGCTGGCCTATCAAACCTACAGTAAATGATTAATCAATTCACGCTTAGAGTTCTCCGGCACGACATCCGTCTACAGTGACCGTGATCGACAAGAGACTAAGTGTGTTAACCTAGGTTTATTATCCCCATGGAAATATCACGTGTGGAAGCCTAGTTGCGACAAAAGCAAGCCAGGCTGGTCTATTGCACCTAAGTGGTTAATTCAAGTCATGCTTACCAGTTCTCCTTGCCGCGACAACCGTCTGCAGTGACTGTCAGTGACGCGAGACTATGTGTGGTAACCCAAGAGTACTTTTTGTTGTTATTGCCCGTGGAAGAATTTCTTGTGCGGAAGCTTGGTTGCAACAAAAGCAATCCAGGCTGGCAGTAAATGCATCACTTGAATGATTAAGGCTCTGTTAAGTGATACCCACAGTAGAGTAATCACATGTGTCCCCAACTTGAAAATTTCCTCTTTTAGAAGACTAATTTTATTACAGCGTGAATTTGAGTGACTTATATATCTATGCAAATTGTAAATCATTGTATGGAAGCTTGACAAATAAATGTAAGTGCAATTGTCTGCCCGTATCTGTGATCTTATCTTATTATTACTAAAGGTAATGACTGATTGGTTATGACAAAGTATAACCAATAACTTAGATGGATGTTGGAAATTAATGGAATTCATTAAATCTTCATTTATCGAGTATAAATCATGGAATGTCGAGTGGTGGAGTGAACTTCTTCGTAGATATGCCATAATCTCCTGTAAGTAACCAGTGTGAAGGTGTCGAATTCTACGGTAAGAAATAAGAAACGCAACAAATTATAATCTTTATATAATATAATCCACTCTTAGACCAGCAGGGTGTGTCATAGGAGGGAAGATCAGCTAAAACTAATGGCCCATCACTTTTTTGGTAGATTTTAGTGTATATAAACAGAAAATAATTTCAGTTTCAATATTTTGCAACCTTTTGCTAGGTAAATTTTAGCGTGAAATTTATCGAAAATCTAACGTACAGCTGCATTAGTGCATTACAATTAAATAGTGAACATTGCTTTCTGACTTCATTCTTTAACAACCCAACTAACAATATTTTTTTCTGTTTCAGATTCTGATGCATTTATAAGTTGATAATATTTGCGATGGCTGCTTGTGTCAGGACGAGGAACCAAAAATCCAGCCATCTCAGTCACTATCTTGGGTCTGTGAGAGAGCTCCTGAAGTCGGAGTTGCCTACATTGAGAGATGCTTTGAGATACGGTGTTTTAATCAAGCAAATCAGTGAAAAGGACCAAAGAACTTACACAAACAAAGACATTGCCAGTGATATGACCAAAGCTGTCTTGGCACAGTACACTCTGGCTAACGCTCAGTTCAAGCCTCCAGTTATAACAAGTCAGAAGAAGATTAGTGAGAGACTGCTAGCCAGTTGGGAAAAGGCAAGAGATATCTCTATTGGGAGAGGAAAACTTGCAGTTAAGGACAGCTTTGCCAAGCAACTGGACCAGTTATTTGACATAATTACTTGCAAGTGCCCAATTGTTCTCTGTCCTGAGTTTGGATGCGATCGTGACTGTAAATCCGAGGCCCACATCTCCTGTATTTGCAAGCGTGAACTGAAGATTCCTGTGATCGATCTGGCATTTGTCAAAGCACAGAGAGAAGAGACTGGCAGTATAGGGGCTCTCATGATTTCTAGCCAAGATATTCCGGAGTCCAAGAGACAGGAGGCTGCCACAGAGAGACAGAAGAGGAGAAGAGTTGCCGAGGAAAAGAGACTTGAGAAGGCCCAGGGTGAGGTAAAAAAGGCCGATGATTGGAGTCAAGCTGATTGAGAGTTTAATGACTTCCCCATGGCTGATCCGAGTGCTGACCAGGAGAATGGTGACTTCGTCCCTAACCCAGAAAATAATGATCCCAAACCTTCCAGGCATAAGATTCGAAATAGGAAAGATATCCCGAGCATAGCTCTGGCCAGCATGCGACACCACACTGGTCTCAGAGAAACTGCAGAGATAGCAACAGCTGCCTGGCTTGACGGTGGTTTGATAACACCTGATGATGTTCACCTGGTGATAGATCATAACAAAGTAAGGAGAGCTCAGGAGAAACTTGTCAGTAACCTAGAAGAGGAGTTTGATAAGGGGATAAGAGAAAATAGAATCAATTGTTTGTTCTTTGATGGGAGAAGGGATGACACTAAAGTGTTCATGAAAGTTGGAGATTCTGACAAGTTGTTCCCTGCCATGGTGAAGGAGGAACACTACTCCTGCTGCAGTGAACCAGGATGGAAGTATTTGTGGCATTTCACTCCAGAGAAAGATGACATCAGGAAACCAGCTGAGATAGTGGCAGATAACATTGTGAACTGGCTCAGAGAGAGGAACGTAGACCAGACCCTGCAGGCCATTGGAGGGGACAGCACCAACACGAACACAGGGTGGCAAGGGGGGGTCATACAGTGGATAGAGCGGAAGATTGGGAGGAAGTTGGTCTGGATTGTTTGTGACCTCCACACCAACGAGTTGCCACTCAGACATCTGATCCAGGAGCTGGATGGCAAGACTCTTTCAAACAACAGATGGTCTGGTCCTCTTGGCAAGATGCTGGACTCTGCCACTGAGTTAGAAATAAATCCGAGCTTTGAAAAAATCACAGTTGGCCCTCCACTCGTTGAGCTTGCACATACTGTCATTGACGACCTGAGTACTGACCAGTACTATGGTTACATGATTTGCAGTGCCATCAAAACTGGGGTCATGCCTGATAGACTTGCTTACCTGCAGATAGGTCCAGTCTCACATTCTAGGTGGCTCACAACGGCTCTCAGGTTCTGCAGAATTTGGGTCGCTCATCATAAACTGAAAGGGAACCAGCTTCACAACCTGAGACTTATTGTCCAATTCATCGTGAGTGTCTACTTGCCAAATTGGTTCAACACCAAGGTCAAGTCATCGTTCTCCGAAGGTGCGAGGCATGTTCTCTTCCAGCTTGAGCTCCTGAGGAGTCAGCCAAGGAAGGTTGTTCAGATTGTGGAGCAGACTGTGAGGAGATCTTCCTGGTATGCTCATCCCGAGGCAGTTCTGCAGACAATGCTCTGCAGTAAGGATGAGGAGGAGAGAAGAGTGGCAGTCAAAAAGATCTTGGATATGAGACTTATGAGAGGATCTGGGCATGACGAATCAGTTGGTGACGATTCCTTTAGGGTCAGGAAGACTCCTGAAGTCAATCTAGGTGCCAAGACCCTCACTGATCTCATAGATCTGGATAACATCCAGGCTGGCAGTGAGCCCCCTCTTACCTGCAGCCTCACCAATGTTCAAGTCAGAGCTTTCCTGGACAACCCCATGCATGTCCCTGCCTGGCCCTCGCACACCCAGAGTATAGAGCGTTGTGTACAGCAAGTGAACGAGGCCAGCAGTCACGTGTACAGCCAGGAGAGGAGGGAAGGCTACATCCGAGCTCAGATGGTCAGCAGGGAGGTGATGAGTAGAAACAGAAGCAAGAAAGACGTGTTCTCTATGGTGTGCAGCAACACCGGGTCGTAGTAGTAAAACCGGTTTTTGTATTTGATGATTTTGTTTTCTAAAGGAATATTAAATTTAATAAATGTGTCAAGATCATTCATTTCACTATTCTGGATCATTTTCACCCTAATAAATTAACCTCATACATTTACTTTACTTTAAATAAGCTATTTAGTGGTGTTGGTAAAAGGGTGGGAATACTGAATTTTCATAAGATTTCAAGTTAAAATTTACCTAGCAAAAAATGAAAACTTTTCAAATCTGAAGATATCACATGATTCTGCACATAGAACATCATTAATACCATTGGCCGATTTTTCAAACTCAAAAAAAAAAAATTCGCCTCCGTATGACACACCCTATTAGACCAGCCCGAAAACCAAAACCATGACAATAAATAATAATAATAATAATAATAATAATAATAATTCTCAACTGTCATTGAAAGAATTGACTATCTTTTTTTAAACCCTATACCTGTATATTATTTCTTTACAGGTAAATTCATATTATTAGAACAACGAGAGAAAAAGAAAAGAGAATGTTAACTAATAAGGAGGAAATGATTACTGTAGCTATTCACACACACACACACAGGTTTTCCTCGACCAGTCATTATGGACGGATACTGATTCAATATTACTGAACTAATCCCAGTTAATTCACCATCATTGTTACTCATTCACGAGAGATATGTTCATTTGTCGTTCCCCTGAATTAAGACAATATCTTATTCTGTTATAAGTAACTAAAACGTGGGGCACTGGCCTTAACCCGGGTAATTCAAATGCTTAAATGAAAAGCAGCAAAATTCTTATTAATGATTGACTAGCTAATAGGAATATTTAATATTTAACATTTGAGAACTTTTGGAAATGTGGACACAGGTTTCAGGTTAATTGATATTCTACTTGAAGCTGAATACTTATTATAGTTTCGAACACTGTTCGACGACTTTATCTACAAATACTGTACTGTAGACAAGGGCGGATCCGGACCCCTTTTCACCAGAAAATTCCAAAACTGTTTTTTTTTAATGCAGCACTGTACTCAGGCATTATAGTAGTAAAAAGCATTTACTATTGACTTCAAAATGTCTTCAAATATCAAGTGTGCATGGCTTCAAAATGGTCTCAAAATGCTCATGATTTTGAGTCGCATTTAAAAAAAAAATTCTGGGGAGGCTTACAGCGTGTAGTGGACCTCTCCCCTACAACTGCGTATCCGCATTCCAATGCGACAGTATCCTAGCAACCAGCGAGCTGCTCAGGGGGGGGGGGGGGGGGTCGCCACCTGCTACATCTACCCTAGCCACGGAGTCAAGCAACCGGCGAGTTCCCACGGGTCTACTTCCGGCTGCTGTGTATATAAGCTCTCAGTCTCTCCATTGAGATTCATTCTGCCCTACGTTCCTGAACAAGCAACACCTCCTCCGAGGAAACTCCTCGCTGTCCTCCAGCTCTCATTCAACCTGGAGGACAGCAACACGCAACATATCCTCTAACGAAGCTCCTGCACAGATACCTCCTAAAGCACGCTACTCACCGAACGTGTCTTCTGAGCAAGCTTCTCACCACACGGCATCTCCAGCACCAGACTGTCTTGTATATAATAAATTTTATATAAGAAAGCCACCACCTAGAGTTTCCATCCATCCATCCTGAGTGCTAGACAACATAATATCACGAAACCCTACAAATGGTGACCCCCGGAAAAACGCACTCACACAGGATGGAGGACTGGCGGATCTCTCTACCGACTTTCAACCACAACGTCGAGGACTGGTTAGATCATGTGGAAGCAATCCTCATCGACTCACAAGCTACTGACGAGCAAAAGTACGGTGCCCTGCTCTCCTCCTTGCCCACGGAAGTCGCCACGCATGTATCACGGACTACTTCCAACCCTCCAGAGAACAACAAATTCACCACCCTGCGGGACGCCTTAAAAACGCATTACCGACGGACCCGCCCCAGTCTCCTGCAGAACCTATCTTCTATCTCCCTTGGAAACTCAACTCCAAGACTCCTCTGGGAGGAGATGTGTAGGCTGAACTCCCAGCACGCAGACAGACTTCCCGAACCTATCCTGCGCCAGCTTCACGCACAAAAGCTCCCCACACAAGTAATTATCACCCTGTCCGCAGTAGATTACTCGACGACACCTGAACTGTACGCAACCACGGCACATAGAATATTCAACGAGTGCGCAGCTGCGTGCCTGGCGGCTGCGGACAACCCAACGACCACACCAGTATTTACCTCCGAACTTGTAAGCCGGGTCAACACCCCTCAGCCGAGCAATACCTCACAAGACATCAGGGACCTGTTGCAAACCTTGAGCCGCAGTATGAACACCATTGAACTGTTCTGCTCCTCCATGCCTGCTGCTGGGCCTGTTCCTAACCCACGCACCGTGCCCTATAATCCCCGACGCGCCCTTCCTGCCCCGGAAACCGCCGCCAGCCCCCAGCACAATGAATATACCCTCTGCTGGTATCACCGGCGTTTCGGCCCCAATGCTCAACGCTGTGAGCCCCACTGCACCTACTCGGGAAACGGTAACAATGGAGGTTGGTAGACGTCTCAGCCCCCGTCCCTTCAGGCGTCTCACTACTACGTCACCGACCGCACCTCCGGCACGAAATTCCTCGTCGACACAGGTTCATCAGTCAGTATCATCCCTCCCTCATGACAAGACACGTCAAGGCAACCCTCTTACGACTTGTTCGCCGCCAACAGTACCCCCATCGCCTCCAACGGCACACGCACCCTCGCCTTAGACCTCAGTCTTCCCAGGACTCTGCTCTGGTCGTTCGTGGTGGCAGACGTCTCTCAACCCATCCTTAGCTTTGACTTCCTCACCTTCCACAAGCTCGTCGTCGACCCAAGCCACCTCTGCCTCCTCCATGAGCCTGCAGCACACACGTAGCCACCGACATTATCACCTGCCTCTCGCCGTCCAACGAGTTCTTCCCCCTGCTCGAAAAGTTCAAGAAACTTTTTTCACCACGAGTCTCACCTCCACCACCTGTAAAGAAGGGGGGGGGGGGGTAGGAACAACATGCTAGCTGCCACCACGCAAGGGCTTGGCACTCTTACAACTTACATTGATACTCTGACCTGGTAGCGTGACGTGAGAGGAAGGCCCATGGGTACATGTAAATATAGTATCGAGTATTAGGGAGAGAACAACGGTGAATACTATAGGTGAATCATAGACCCACATACAAATACAATGTTTATTAAACACAAAAATGGTTGCAGAAAAGACGTTGTATTCACCCAAAACAGGAACTCCTGGTACCATGCCCTCAGACTCAATTTACTTGCACCACTACTGGGTGTACCCACACCAAAATGCACATAAACTCTTACAGCACCTTAGTACCAATAAAACCAGTGGCACCTGCCAGTACAACACTCAATACACCAGGGGCAATACTCCAGCGGCCGCCCTGGGAGTCTCATCACCAAGTGACACCTTCCAACAAACTCAGATAATTCTGGTGGATTAACACCACCACACCAACAGCCCCACTGAGTTATGTACTGTACTCATCCACCAATGATGGGGTTGGCAGTAGTTTGGGGGCTTGAAGATCCGGGTTCACCACAGGGGCAGGGCGTTAGGGGAATTCTACCTCCTATGGGGCCCATGGGTGGTAGTGGAGCTTCTGACGGTCGGGGTTCACGGGGACACCCGTCTCCACTGGACCTCAGACATCTCCCAAGACTAGTGGATGCGTCATCCACGCTACAGACACGGCCTAGGCTGCGTTAGGGACCTGTGGGAGGGAAGCGTGGCGGCTCACTGGCGTTGTTAACGAACCTCAACGTTTCAAAGGGACATTAAGTAAGGACATAAAATACTTAACTCAAAGCACATTAACTACGTTACCTTAACACTTGTAATCAAACTATTAATTAGGTCAAATCACTTAAAAATGGCGAATTACAACACGGAGAAGGTGGAGTGACCTACCTGTGGGAGGGAAGCGTGGCGGCTCACTGATTTGAAAACCAACCGCCGCCTTCCACCCCCTCTAAAGTCACAGATTCCACCTACTCAACCATTTCACTGAATTATGTTTGAAACTGAGACTACGAACTCAGTTTCATTCCCTACTATTATCTTTACAAACAATGCTCTGACTGAGCAATCAAAGGCAAGAATTAAATTAATGACAAAAGGTTGGATGGCAACAGGTCCCAACACGCAACGCCTTGCTACAACACCCGATGAGCAGATTTTAAAAGTTCCCTTCAGAATATTAACTAATTCCTCAGTTAACCTCCCTACCACAATTTCACTATGATTATCAGAGTCTCTGCTAATCACAGGTGGAAAAAAAAAGGTTTACAGGTTCTCGGTAGCCGAAAGAGTTTACAACTACAGTAACAAACATACGACATCTCGATGACGTCATCAAAGAAACAGGGAAAACGGAGGACATTCCCACTAGGAGACTCAGAAGGTTTTGTGGACGTGTAAGCATAATATGGATCATTAGTTTAACAGGTTATCCATCATTACGATCATGACACACCTACGTCGAGAATTTTCCACCACATCGAGACCAAAGGACCTCCAGTCTTCTCACGCCCCCGCCGCCTGCGCCTTGAGCTCCTAAACGCAGCCAAGGCGGAATTCAACAGACTACTACAAGACGGCATCATTCTTCCTTCTAAGAGTCCCTGGGCATCGCCTCTTCACATGGTTCTTAAACCATCATCCGGCGACTGGAGGGTGTGTGGCGACTACAGATCCCTGAACCTCGTCACCAAACCTGACAGGTACCCTATTCCGCATGTCCAGAACTTCCACCACAAACTTAATTGCAAGACAATCTTCTCGAAGATCGACTTGGAGCGTGCCTTCCACCAGATCCCTGTAGCACCTGCAGATACCCAGAAGACAGCCATCACCACTCCATTCAGACTCTTCGAGTATACTTTCATGAGTTTTGGCCTACGCAATGCAGCACAAACTTTCCAGAGGTACATGGACCATATGCTTCGTGACCTCGATTTTGTCACCATCTACATAGACGACATCCTTGTCGCATCTTCGACGCCTGCCGAGCACCATCACCACCGACAACTCCTCCTCCAACGCCTGCAGAATAACAACATGAAAGTTCACGCTGCTAAGTGTGTCTTTGGAGCCTCCTGCATCGATTTCCTCGGTCACAGAGTCTCGCCTAGTGGCATCCAACCCCTACCACAGAAGATAACTGCCATGAGGGAGTTCCCCAAACCTGAAACGGCGAAGAAACTCCGAGAATTCCTTGGTTTAGTCAAGTACTACCACGGCTTCATTGCCAACGCTGCCACCGTCCTAGTTCCCCTCTACGACCTTCTCAGGGGACTCCCAAAGAAGTCTCAAAAGCCCCTCGTATGGACTCAAGAGGCTGTTACGGCATTCACTGCTATCAAACAGCACATCACACGCCTTACCCTCCTGGCCCACCCTGCTCCTAACGCCCGGACCACTCTCGCAACAGACGCTTCTTCTACTGCAGTGGGAGCCGTCTTACAGCAGGAGATCAACGGAGTTCTCATGCCCGTTGCATTCTTCTCACAACGACTTCAACCACCACACCTCAAGTACAGCGCCTTTGATCGAGAACTCCTGGCCATATACCTGGCTGTCAAGCATTTCCAGCACTTCCTCGAGGCCCGTCAGTTCACCATCTTCACTGATCACAAGCCCCTCGTCCACGCCTGTACTTCAGCCTCCTAGTCACATACACCTCGTGTCCTGCGCCTCTTGGCGTATATCTCGGAGTTCTCCAGCGACGTCCAACAGATTAAAGGCAGCCACAACGAGATCGCCGACGCCCTCTCTCGTTGTATATCCAACATTCTTCCCTCATCTCCACCCATGGATTACTGGCAACTCGCCGCGGCTCAAGAAAATGACGAAGACCTGGCAGCATACAAGACATCTCCCTCAGGCCTCACACTCCAAGAACTCCCAATCCCCGGCACGAACATCAAATTATGGTGTGACGTATCCTGTGGGCAGCCTAGACCGTTCGTGCCTCCTGTCCACCGCCGAGCTGTTTTCGACCGCATCCATGGTCTCAGCCACCTGGATGTGCGGGCCTCCCAGCTCCTCCTCACGCAACGCTTCGTCTGGCCCGGCATCAAGACCGATACTAAGAAATGGGCTGCCCAGTGCCTGGCCTGTCAGTCCTCCAAAATACACCGTCACACAAGGGTCCCTTTAGAAACCTTCCCTATACCCAAAGGACGTTTTCAAGTAATGCACCTCGACATAGTGGGACCTCTTCCATCATCCTGAGGTAGAACCTACATCTTCACCTGCATTGACCGTTTCACCAGGTGGACAGAAGCCATCCCCATACCCAATGCTACAGCAGAGTCTGCCGTCCACGCCTTCATGTCCGGTTGGGTTTCCTGCTTTGGCCCCCCCCCCCCCCCGCTACCGTCATGACTGACCGAGGAGCCCAGTTTGAGTCACAACTTTGGCACAGCCTCCTACAGTTC
Source organism: Homarus gammarus (assembly GCA_958450375.1). Lineage (NCBI taxonomy): Eukaryota > Metazoa > Arthropoda > Malacostraca > Decapoda > Nephropidae > Homarus > Homarus gammarus. The sequence continues at coordinate 131,160 of CAUDMG010000554.1, read as the reverse complement.
CTCGGCACGACTAGGCAAAGCACCACTACATACCACCCTCAATCCAACGGCATGGTAGAGCGGTTTCACCGGCAGCTGAAGGACGCACTCAAGGCACAGCACGACCCTTACAGCTGGACAGATGCGCTACCCTTAGTGCTCCTCGGCATCCGTGCTTCACACAAGGAGGATATGGACTGTAGCCCAGCAGATCTCACCCTAGGCGAGCCCCTTCGCCTACCCGGGGATTTCTCACTCCCTCCTGACCTCCACCAAACCACTCCTGCCGTTCGTCACGACTTACTCCAAAAGCTACGACAAGCAGTTGCTGCATTCAGAGCTACTGCTCCACGCCAGCCTCCTCGGCGCAATGAACACAACCCTCCTGCACTACTCACGGCTGAGTATGTTTTCGTCAGGCATGATGCTCACCGCAACCCACTACAACGCCCCTACGATGGACCCTTCCAGGTTGTTACCCGTTCAGCAAAGTTCCTGACGATTATCCGGAATGGCAGACACGACACCGTCAGCATAGACCGAGTCAAGCCGGCCACCTTACCCGTTAAGCCCCCTACCCAGCAGCACTACCAACAAACTACGCCTGCACCAGTCTACCCGCAGTTGCCACCGGCAGCAACACTCCGCCCACGACATTTCTGGGCACCCTCTTTTCACCCTCAGGTACCCCCTGCTCCTGTCCTGGACCCTGCTGCCGTAGTAGAACCTACTCCTATCATAGACCCTCCTCCTGTCGTGAACCCTGCTGCTGTCATAGAACCTGCTCCTGTCATGGACCCTCCTCCTGACATCGCCCCTGATCCAGTCAACCCAGCCAGTGCCCCTGAGGACGCTGCCCCAGCCACGATAGAAGCACAACAACCATTGCCTGTACAACCTTCGCTAATCCACAACCCTCCTTCTCCCCCTGATTCTCCCACAGGTTCTGTTTACTGGACGGAGTCGTCACCCGTAGCGGCCGAGTCGTCCACACTCCTGCCCATTATGTCTCATATGTGAGATACAACCCTGGTGACAACAAGTCTCCTGCAGCGCCTGGAGGGAAGGGGGAGTATTGCAGTGGACCTCTCCCCTACAACTGCGTATCCTCATTCCAATGCGACAGTATCCTAGCAACCAGCGAGCTGCTCGGGGGGGGGGGGGGGGGGTCGTCACCTGCTACGTCTATCCTAGCAACGGAGTCAAGCAACAGGCGAGTTCCCACGGGTTTATTTCCGGCTGCTGTGTATATAAGCTAGCAGTCTCTCCATTGAGATTCATTCTGCCCTACGTTCCTGAACAAGCAACACCTCCTCCAAGCAAGCTCCTCGCTGTCCTCCAGCTCTCATTCAACCTGGAGGACAGCAACACGCAACATATCCTCTAACGAAGCTCCTGCACAGATACCTCCTAAAGCACGCTACTCACCGAACATGTCTTCTGAGCAAGCTTCTCACCACATGGCATCTCCAGCACCAGACTGTCTTGTATATAATATATTTTATATAAGAAAACCACCCCCTAGAGTTTCCATCCCTCCATCTTGAGTGCAAGACAACATAACATCACGAAACCCTACAAGCGCACCCTCCCCCCCCCCCAAAAAAAAAACAGTTAGGTGGGCTCTCTGCGCTCGCCATGTTACCCCAACCCATAATTTCTTGGACCCCCCCTTTTGATATTCCTACATCCGCCCCTGGTATAACTATGAGATGAAATAAACTGGGGTGTCTAATCTTCAGGTGAAATAAACTGGGGTGTCTAATCTTCAGGTGAAATAAACTGGGGTGTCTAATCTTCAGGTGAAATAAACTGGGGTGTCTAATCTTCAGGTGAAATAAACTTGGGTGTCTAATCTTCAGGTGAAATAAACTAGGGTGTCTAATCTTCAGGTGAAATAAACTGGGGTGTCTAATCTTCAGGTGAAATAAACTTGGGTGTCTAATCTTCAGGTGAAATAAACTGGGGTGTCTAATCTTCAGGTGAAATAAACTTGGGTGTCTAATCTTCAGGTGAAATAAACTAGGGTGTCTAATCTTCAGGTGAAATAAACTTGGGTGTCTAATCTTCAGGTGAAATAAACTTGGGTGTCTAATCATCAGGTGAAATAAACTAGGGTGTCTAATCTTCAGGTGAAGCAAACTGGGGTGTCTAATCTTCAGGTGAAATAAACTTGGGTGTCTAATCATCAGGTGAAATAAACTAGGGTGTCTAATCTTCAGGTGAAGCAAACTGGGGTGTCTAATCTTCAGGTGAAATAAACTGGGGTGTCTAATCTTCAGGTGAAATAAACTGGAGTGTCTAATAATTTTTTTTTTTTTTTTACGGAAATTAGCCCACCCGGACACAGGTCAAACAACCCACAACGGGGCCTGGGGGGCGAAAAAAAAAAGAACAGAAAGAATTTGAAAATAGAAAAGAAAAAGGTTATACTGTGTTTAATCTACACCACGAAGATGCCGGAAAACCAGCTTTTTAAAGTGAGACAGATTGTATAAGTATGGAAACACAGAAGAAGGCAGAGCATTCCACAGTTTGGCTGTGTGAGGAAAGAAGGAGGTACTATGACGGGTTATTCTCGTGTGCCCGACATCCACAGAGAAACGGTGGGCACCGCGGGCAAGACGTGTGTTACGAGCCCACGGCCTTGCCTGTGGTACACAGGATGCCAAATCCACCGAACATTGCCCGTTAAAGTACCTGTAAGAGAGAGAGAAGCAACATTGCGACTAAAGGAGGAGAGTTAATACGACGAAATGCCTTTGATTCCACCCTATCTAATAGTTGGACAGAAGAAGAGCCACCCTAGATATGAGAGCAGTACTCCAAGTTAGGACGAATGAATCCCTTGTATACTTGGAGCAACTAACTGCTCAGGAGTGAAGTAGCTACGGCATCTGTACAGCATTCCCAACTTTCAGGAGGCAGCTTTAACTATTTTAACGATGTGTGATTTCCAGGACATATTGGAGGAAATGGTGAGGCCTAACATATTTATTTCAGAATTTGGTGAAATAAACTGGGGTGTCTAATCTTCAGGTGAAATAAACAGGAAGAAATATCATGTGATGGCAGGTAGTAATTTTATTCTTTTTCTTTTGTTTTTTTTTAACTTCATTTTGTGTATCTTTCTGTGTTCATTAAATTTCACCTGACAGTTTATTTTAGAGAACATAATTCCTACCCTGCATCCTATTATCAGTAAATTGTTCCATTAATTTTTTTAAAGCATTATCATGATTTTCTCAACACTCAAATACTGTAGCAGTAGATTATATGCCACTTAAGAATTAACAAGTAAACCCAAATCTGACTTATCTAATATGCCCTAATCTTATCTAATCAAATCAAACCAAATCTAATGAAAACAAAACTGAATGAATCTAAGCTAATCAAACCTAACCTAATCATTAGGTTAGGTTAATCTTAAGGTGCAATAAACTAGAGGCTAATCTTCAGGTGATCAATAAAATTATCTTAATGCTAACTGCTTCTACAGGTAAAGGGTAATTTAGACTACTTCTCCTCCAAGTCTTCTAATATTCTTGTGATAGCTGTTTGGGTATCACACTGATTGTTTTAATTAAGTTCTGGAACTCTTAAGTGGCAGGGCTTGATGTAAACACTTCTTGGCATTTTCTGTTATATTGTTGACTTGCAGGTAGTATATATACAGTATACAGACAGGTACAATCTGAGAGAATATATTGTGAATTCTCTCCAGGAAAGTGTTGTGAATAACCCTGAGTTAATTGCCCAGCTTCCTTGTCCTTTGGTAGTAAGTAAACTGCCACTACCTGGGTGTGCGAGAGTGAGCCAGTGTTTGCCATATCAGCTGACCCTGGTTTGACCCCTTGAGAGAGATACAAGCCAAGTGATCTAGTCATGAATAACTTGGTGTTATTCATTTGGGTGCATTTATATAAAGCAAAGGTGCTGTTACATTCTAAAACAGTGATAAAATATGTCAGGTGGAAAGTATTATCATAAAAAAGTATTTCTTCTACACAAATAAAGGAACCTAACATTAAAAGTCACCCTAATGATGTAACCCTTAATACCATATTTTTAACCACATGATAAGAAAAAAATTCCCCCCATAACTATGAACTGGGCCAGAGAAATAATAACAAAGAGTAAAAGTATAGTAATTTATTACTCACATATTTGTAACCATACATTAAGAATTACAAATATTGAAGGAAGTCCAGACAAAAGTCAGATGAACAGGAAGTGTTGCCTGTAATTCATACAACTAAACCGAACATTCGTACTCTTGAGTTGTGCTTATATTCACATTTGTGTCCTATAGTGCAAGTTGTAATTTTGTGACCTTGACAATTTTCACACAGGCAGTCTACCCACTACCTACTTTTAAAAAATAAAATAACTGATTACTGTAAATGTCATTTACTAATTGCAGAAAATTTTAATATATCTATTATGGATATTAAAAAAAAAATGCATAAAGTAATGAATATATACTACCACTTTTTTAATTAGTGCCTTTTGCTGCCGACACAGTACAGTACAGTACAGTATATATAAAGTGATATCTCCGTTTGCAGGAACAATTGGTGCAGAGCTCCTTCAGGTAACGTAAAAATGTTCTTGGAAGTACTGTACCAGAAATTGCCCATTGCATCATTTCTCGAACACGGATCAATATCCCCCGTCCCCGGAATTTTCCGGTTTTCTCTGAATTTCTGGAAAATGTGCTTGATTTTCATAACTCAAACATGGAAAAAAATCCATTCCCAGAATTTTCCGGGTACTGGGAAAATTTTCACGGAAGTTTCCAGAAAATGAGCCCCTCGAAAAATCATTCCCAAAGCCGTAATTTTCCGGAAAATTTTGACTTTGGGAACAATTTTCCGAGAAAATTTCAAGTCTGGCTATCGGAGAGTTCCGGGTTTGAGGGATTCTGGCTAATGGAGATATTATTGTATATATATTATTCACCAGCAAAAATATCATTAGAATCAACTATGATACATTAATAAAATATGAGATGCAATTCCCATGGATGTGTCTAAACTGAGTTGTTAATCTTCAGCAAATGCTCAAGTGGTGTATTTTAAAAAATAAAAATAAAATAGGATTCATAATAACTATGAAACCCTTCCACTGCACTCAAGTGATGTCATTTTTACTGATTTCATCTGGTGATGTTATGTAAGAATATCAACAATTGTAAACTACAGTATATCTTTCACTGAAATACATACAGTATTTGAAACGTTATCTGTGATTGAGCCAAACAAACAAATGCTCTTGACACTTACGGTTTTCCATCAAGTGTATTTCATAGTTTATCAATAATGAAACGTTTTATGTATCAATCCAAAATCAACACCAAACCATAATACTGTACAGGTATACCGTATTTTATTTTAATTTCACTACCTTGTGCCATGAACATAAATCACTGAAATCCGAGATTATTTTTTTTTATTCTAAATTCCAGTATATTTTGCACGGAAGTAAATTAACGTAAAATACCCGACTCACATTCACAGATCTCGTCTCCCATTCTACAACAGCTTTTATAAACCAAAGACCAAGAGACAGCATAACAAAACAATGGATGTACATATGAAAGACAATCATTATGGAAAATAGAACACTGCCTGTACTGTAATTTGCTTAATGGGAAAGCATCAAAGAATATCAAATACTCTCATGAGAAAATAAAAACAACATGAGAATTGTTTTATGGGATAACAAAAGATAATAAGTAATAATTTGAAGATTACTAAAACAAATGTGTCTGGAGTGTATCAATAAATTCTACAGTGTTGCTAATTATGGACTATACTGGAAGAAACAGCACTGAGACCAACAGTACAGAAAATGGTACTGTAGTAACTTAGTGAAACTTACCAACATAGTGCTGGTGAGGAGCATGACTTTATTGCTGACGTCATCTGTTTTCATGTCTACATCAATCAACTATTTGATGTGGGAATCAGTATTCCATTATGCATGAATCAATACAGAAGAGAATATTGTACAGTGTAATTTTAGTAAAGGGTTGGTTTGTTTAAAAATTTGGCAATAAATAAAGTACCGGTAATTGTAACATAATTGTATGCATACACAGGAGCCAAATATACAGTTAAATTATTCCAGTTGATATTATTCATAAGGTAACAGATGCTCCTTGTAATATACTGTACCACCATACCTATAGACTCAAGGAAAATAATCAACTATGAGCTTAATAACTTGTAAAAACAAAAAAATACCAATAAATGATAATGTCTGCCAGCCACTGTGTTTGAAGCATGTATAAAAATTAACAGCATCATCACAATATCTTAAATGAAAACTGGGATATATGAAAGGCCCAGTAGTTGATTAATCCTTGTATATTTTCGAGGTGAGAGTAATTTCCAGCATAAGATGACAGAAACACTGAGCTCGAAGGGTTTGTGGCCAGTACTAATATATTCCAGAACTTTTTTCTAGGCTACAGTCACTACAAATATTAAGGTACAAAGCAAATTAGGACAATCATCTAATGCTTTACATTTTGTACAAACATTACTACTTTGAGGGATATTTCATCTGGTTATATAAATGGAACGTTGCTTACTTATTATGCCACTTAACTGGACTGTTTCAAAAGCAGGATATCACTACCTAAAAGGCTTTCTTTCTCTAAGTTTACCTCTACGGCTCAACGTATCATATTAGGCCCGGCAAACTGACTTATTCTGAATGAGTAGGAGAGGCAGATATATACAAAACAGTGTTCAACAACAGCACTACAACATAAAGAACTTCAAGAGGCATGCCCTGGTGCCACCGTAATGTGGGGGTCGAAGTAATACTACAGAAACAAGCCGTAACTGAAGACACTAGATCCAGTTTCTGATGCCAAATGCTCTAGAACAGAAAAATTCTTTAACTGTATGGAACCGCGAGTTTTCATAAATATGCTCCTGGACACGAGTGAGCTCCTGTACAGTCTACAATCCAACAGTTCTGGCAGAGGGCAATATGAGGCTTTGTTTTACACTGTCCAACCATAATCCCACATATTGTACAATATACAGGTGTACACTCCACTGTGCCTGTAATTTTCATACACAGACGATGTATTAGCATAATGAGAAATATATATACCTTGTGAATATGTATTTTGGGAATGTTTAGAGCAAACATACATGTCTACTACACAAAAGGTTTCTTGTGGTTTTCAATTTTATCTAATGCATATTCATTTGAAATTGATTTTGAGTATTACAATCAGAATCAAAAGCATCATCAATGATTTCTGCTCATGTATCTGCAGCATTAATACATACACAACAGCAGTATACTGTACATACTGAATGTGATTCTTGAATGTCACCAGATCCACAGTATAGTTCACATGTATATTTTCAACATACAGTTTCAAAACTTCAGAGTATGACTGATGCATTTTCAAAGCATCTCTCTGCTTCACACAAAAAGCACTGTTGCAGTGTCAAAACTGACATTTTTTACATTTCATTTAAATGAGATGTGGTCCTCCTCGGCATTATATTCCAACATAACCGAGAGTAAGCGAAGGTCCTTCTTCTTTAACTCTCTCATGTGGATTACTTTATCACTATTTGCTCGATTGATTGATTGATTGTGGTAATTACAGCCATGATGACGCAACAGCTTAGGTCATATGTTGCCGACTATTTGCTCAACGTTATTAACACTTGCCGAGAATCTTCGAGTCTCACTTCTCCTTCTGACGAGAAAATGTTGCAGACCAATTTCATACCAATACTGAATTATGGATTATAGCAATACTGTACCCTGTACTGAAATTCTGGACATCTTAAGAAGTTCATGAGAATTTAAGGGATATCTGGCATGTAGATCAAGTTTATGAAGAGGTTACTGGTGTAAAATTAATTACTGTATGTGAGCATAAGGTTATTATAATGTTAGGTTATAGTATGTAGTGAGAAAACTTTAAAATTCATGGACAGATAACCATGTAATCAAACTAGTAGAGATGACTGGTTGTTCTAAAGGGAGTATTCTGGTGATACTCTGATATCTAAATATACTGATAAGTCTACAGAGTAAGAATCTAGAGGGTTACAAAAATGTCTTAAGAATAGTGCTGAAAATAGTTTGAACTTGCTGAAAACTGTTATTTGATATTACAGAGATAGTTGAGGGCTACTGTGAGTTGCTGAAGATCATTTATTGGGAAGAAGAGAAAGAAGGTTCTTATTACAGTTGAGATGATGTGATGACCATCCAGGTGTACTCAAAGGCCGCAAATACTTAAAGCCTTGTACAGGTTAACAAAATCGTGATGAGTTTGGATCCTCCAAAATGGGAAATCAAGCTGAAAAAGAGAAGAATAAAGATCATCATCAGAATCAATTTAAGTGATGAGTATTTAATAAAAGAGCATAAACATTGTCTAGTTATGGCAGAAACAAAAAAATCTTCAACAACTTTGGTACCATACTGTTTATTTTTGCTTTATCATTACAGTATTTGGGTTATGAGTGAAATGAGAGTACAGGGTATAATGATATCTCTGTTAGCCGGAACAAATTGGTGCAGAGCACTTCCGGGAATGAGAGATTTCCGGGTAACGAGACCACCCTCTCAAAGAAAGAAAAAATCCCCATCTCTGGAATTTCGTAACTGAAAAATGTTCTCGGAAGTTTCAGAAGTTGCACATTCCACCTTCTCTCGAACCAGTAAAAATATCCCTCATCCCCGGAATTTTCCGGGTAACGTAAAAATTTTCTTGGAATTTCCAGAAATTGCACTGATTACACAGGACAACAAATTTTTTATAATTCCCAGTTGCATGAGATTTCTTTACTGTTTCTTACCATTTTTGATCTGCTGATTTCATATTTGAAACCAGTTTTGTTCTGCATGCTCCAGTTTTCATGAAATTTGAGGTTTTACATTCTAGCCGTTTGCGGTCAAATTAATTAATTACACGATTATGGTATCAATAGGGAGATATAATTTTGTCTGTTTTTTCTTTCAGATTTGGTCATGGCTACAAAGAGAAATCAATGTGTGAACAAACCTGATGCCTTCTGTTATATTTGTGGATACTTCACGCTTATTCGTCAGAGGCGCAATATAACATCGTTTGTGAGGCGCGGCTATAAAGCGTACTTCGGACTTACTCTTGGCGACCAAGACAAAAAATGGGCTCCACATGCTGTGTGTCATAACTGCGAAGAAATGCTGCGTGACTGGACAAAAGGAAAACGTAAGGGCTTACCGTTCGGAATTCCCATGACCTGGCGAGAACCGAAGGACCACACAACTGACTGCTATTTTTGTCTGATCAATACGAAGGGTGTTGGCAAGAAAAACAGACATAAAATATCGTATCCTAGTATCCCTTCAGCAATTCGACCTACTTTGCACTCTGATGAGCTACCAGTTCCAGTTTTTAATGGGTTGTCTCCAGCTGAAGAGGAGGGAAGCGACAAAGACCAAGAGAGTGAACATGAAACTCAAGAAATACTTGCAGATTCCGACGATTCTTCTGATGGTACACCAGAGTCATCAACCCCTCAGAAGTTTAGTCAGCCAGAGCTGAATGACCTTGTGCGTGATTTGGGTCTCTCCAAAAATGCAGCAGAAGTTCTAGCTTCTAGGTTGCAAGAAAAGGCTCTACTGAACCAGACCACAAAAGTTTCAGACTTCAGAAAGCGGGAACAGGATTTTGTGCCATTCTTTACAGAGGAGAATAAGTTTGTTTACTGTCATAATATCCCGGGTCTTCTCCAGGAATTAGGGATTCCATTGTATAGTCCAAATGACTGGCGATTATTTCTAGATAGTTGTAAGCGTAGCCTGAAGTGTGTGCTACTACATAATGGTAATGTCTATGCAGCTGTTCCAGTGGGTCATTCTGTGTGCTTACGAGAGGAGTATAATGACATTAAAACTGTGATTCACCTGCTAAAATACCATGAGCACAACTGGACAATTTGTGTTGACCTCAAAATGGTGAACTTCCTTCTTGGCCAACAAAGAGGATTTACAAAGTATCCCTGCTTTCTTTGCATGTGGGACAGCCGAGCTAGAGACAGGCATTGGAACCTGAAGGAGTGGCCCTTACGTGAGACTCTGGAAGCTGGTATGCCAAACATTGTCAATGATCCAATCGTCAGTCGAGAAAAGATCATATTTCCTCCTCTCCATATCAAGCTGGGCCTGATGAAACAGTTTGTCAGAGCATTAAATACTGATGGTGAATGCTTCCAACACATAGTCTCTGCTCACCCTGCTTTGTCATTTGAGAAGATAAAGGCAGGTGTGTTTGATGGACCACAAATTCGTGCACTTGTACGTGATCAAGACTTTGTCAGAAAGATGGACGACAAGGAAAGGGGTGCATGGCTTTCATTTGTGGCGGTAATGGAAAACTTTCTTGGTAATAAAAAGGCTGACAACTATGAAACCCTTGTAGCAACCATGTTGTCAGCCTTTCATGACCTTGGATGCAATATGAGTGTCAAACTCCATTTCCTATATAGTCATCTTGATAGATTCCCTGAGAACCTAGGGGCAGTAAGTGACGAGCAAGGCGAGCGGTTTCATCAGGATCTCAAGACCATGGAAGACCGCTACCAAGGGAGATGGGACAAACATATGATGGCAGACTACTGCTGGAGCATTAAACGAGAGTGCCCTGAGACATTTCACAAACGCAAGAGCTTCAAGCGCAAATTCCTACCTGGCTAAAATGTGATTGGGCTTTGTCTCCTCATAGTAACAAATTTCTTACCTAACAATGAGTTTTATACAAATTTCAACCTTTGTTTTAGATGGAACATGTTTCAAATTGTGTTGTTGAATAAATTTAGAATATGTAATATTTTATTGTTTATTACCCAGCTAATTTAATGACAGTTTAATGACATATTTTTCAAGATAGACGACGAGGTCAATAAGACGAAGACGAAATTTTGAAATTTCAAAATACCTTGATTGCAAAAAAACTAGAGCTTACAGAAAGAAACTAACTTCAGATATGAGATCAGCACACCCAAATTAGGTAGAATCAAGTGTTTATAGCAATGCAACAAAAACTTTGTTGACCAGTGTTATCATCCCCCCAAACCCAGAAAAAAAAATCCCCATTCCTGGAACTTTTCGGAATTTTCAGGGTATCGGGATAATTTTCTTTGAATTTTCCGGAAAATGTGCCCCTCGGAAAATCATTCCCAAAGCCGGAATTTTTCAGAAAATTCCGGGTTTGGGAATGATTTACCAAGAAAATTTCAATTCCGGATATCGGAGAGTTCCGGGTTTGAGGGATTCCGGCTAACAGAGATACTTTTTACTGTTTAGAAAGAGGTTCTGTTTTCTTGGTTAATTTAATATAATATAGAGCACAGTAAATACAGTACATTCATATAGAGCAGTAATGTAGTCCCGGCCACCAACGAGCCCAATCACAATTTTAGATTTTATAGATCACCCAAAAATTAGCTCCCAAAGTGCTCACTAGCCTCTAATTTAACCACCCCAAAACTACCTGAGAGATATATAATCTCCATGTGGTCCATAAAAACTAAAATTGCAACTGGTGTTGTAGGTGATGTCGATTACATCACTAATATTCTGTATAGATAAGAAAATAAAAGTACTAGTAAGGTTATTATTGGCTTTCTAGATTCAAAACAAATGGATTGACAACTTTTTCTGGAAACAATTTTACAAATAACCTAATCAGTTTACTTAATTAATAAGTAACAGACTTTAATTTTGATGATAAAAGTTTGCAAAAAAGAATTTTAGTTGACACAAGTTCTTTCATTTATAGTAAAGAAAATATGCTAATTCTATTTTAAGATTTTTGCTTCTACAGCTTATTTTATAATGTCAACAATGACAACAATAAACAATATAAGATGATTTGTTTTTGACAAACTGGTGTCCAATCCCAGATACAGTACTGTCTACAGTATGTGTTCATGACCTTTCTTGAGTGGGTCCCATGCTAAGATGCCACTCACCACTGTTGACATGATGTGCGTATGACCAGAATGGACAAAGGATAGGGAAACCACATCTGTATCCCGAGAGAGACTCAGTTACTCAGAATGGAAGTGGTATATGGGCGGTAGATCACACAGAGGAAAACGTCAAAGGTCTTCATTTTTTTTCTATTGTTTTCTCCATTCTGGTCATATGCGCCTCATATATCAGTAGCAGCGACTTGGTGTGATCAGTCACTGACGGTGATGAAAACTGTATAAAGACCTGACACTGGCACTGTTTGATTCCACACTACTCCAAACATTACTGAGCTGGATTATCAGGTGTGATCTGCTGATGCTAACACAGTCGTCATCACTTGTAGTTTACAACAGTATCACCATGTCAAACTTTCCTCATAATTAACAATTTGTTATTTTCATTCAAACCATTTTGGCAACAGTTAAACTTACACTGAAAATCTTGTCCAAGTTTAATCCCTATTATTTTTACTTATTTTCTATCCTACTTATATCAGTCAATGGCAAATCCCAGACTTAGATGTAAAACAGCTAAATAATATTTAATAAACTATATTCAAATACAAAAATTATTTTTAACTGACTTGCTTGGCAGCCATCTCCTCATCTCTTCCATCGCCCACAACAACATACACCGGCTTCCGTCCAAATCGTGAAGCAATTCGTTCAAAACAACTCTCTTTTCCTGTTGAGAAAAGTTCATTTAATGTCATAAGTTTTATAGATCATAAAGTTATAAGAAATAATACCGGATTGAAAAAAAAAAACTGCTAGGAATGTGTTTATTTTTTTCACAACGATTTTACAAGGATTCAGCATCATTATACGACAAGAGATGAGTATATTCAGTCGATTGTAGGCAGTGAATTTTTTTATTCTTGTTGTTCAAGATGAACTAAATGGTAGACCACTTCTGCTAATGCATTTAAACGGAGTGACAGCAGAAGATGGAAGAAGTTGTCCAGGTCATTCCAACACTCATTAAATATACTGTAATATATTGCACACCTATATGTATATGTCAAGAATTAGAGACACAACCACTGCCAAGAGTGTTACAGCAATGACATTTTATTTATTTTTTTTTAACGGGGATTAACCCTCCCGGACACAGGTCACTGACCCACATTGGGGCCTGGGGGGCAAAAATAGATAATAATAATAATAATAATATAATAATAATAATAATAAAACAAAAATAATAATAACCATAATAACCATAAACAAAATGAAAAAAAAATATAATTCAAGAATGAGAAATGATATACAGAATGTATGTTGTTTTGTCAATATAGGAAGAGAAAAATTTGTAACCCTGCAAGTGTGTGTAAACGAGGCAGAAAGTCAGATCAGCAACCTGGGACTTGGTCAAAATGTTTTGATGCCATATGGCAGCAGGTAATATCATTAGACAACACATTATGTATATGTATACTATAGATATTGGATGTATTATATGTACTAATACTGTACACATGTGTAGACATACATCAAAGCTCACTTACCAACTTTAGTTGCCGAATAGATATTCTCTATAGGGAAGACTGACCCTAGACCATATAGTAAGACCTTGGCTAGTGCCGGCACAAGCTGCGTGGTGGTAACTAGGACGTTAACACAGTTGGGTCTGGAGGCAATAAGCTGCAAACACTTCATGGATTCAGTCAGCCAACTATCAGTCAACGTCTCAATATCCTGGCGGACTCGATGCCACTTTTCCCTGTTTTCTGGATCCAACAAACCTTAAAAGAAATGTTTTCTTTTAATTTCTGATTATTGACAAATTTATTACTGAAAATATAAAGAAACTTGCAATATATTAATGTGTGTGTGTGATCAATACAGTGTATACATACGGTAAATCTCACAAGTATGTCGTCTCTGTGCAGTACTTTAAGAAGACATTTCAGAGGGAGTAACATGTACTGAAGTAAGAATAAGTGTACAGTACTGTAAACAGTACAGCATAGGGGAGTAAAGGTGGCATAATACCTGTCTGGTAGTGCATAGGTGTATAAAAACTATTACAGTGTGTGTGTGTGTGTGAACTTAACCCTCTCGCACATGATGACGCGATTCGCAAATCGAGTCACAAAACTTTAAAAAAAATTGCCCCAAATCAAATTTTCAGCAGACTTGTCTCAAATTTTGATGCGTCATAGTAGCAAGTAAGTTCTATCAAATAAACTAATTGGCAACTCTCGACTCTGTCTCGAGGCCTATAGGAGGGGAAGAACGGAACGATAAATGTGCAGTATTATCACAGCAGTAGGACCCTGAGCCGTATTTGAATTTTCATAACTGTGCGGGCTGCCTCAACTCCTGGATTGCAGTGCTTACCCTATTACCTGAAATAATTTATTTTTAGTGTTAGTGTAGTGAAGTGATGGCTGTGTAATGTTATATTTTAAGGAATATTGCAGTAAACAGCATCCACAGAATTCCAGAAATTCACTACGCTCAATCACTATAACTCTTTTCTATGATAATTTCCTTATATTACATTAGGTTAGGTTAGGTAACACATTCTTTTTTATAATATTCTTTGGTTGCTGTAATCTGAAATTTTACCTTTTTTCATATTTTCAGGGAGTGTTTAGTTTTCAAAAGCCGGTACGGTATCGGGTTATACAACCTCGTTGTGACTCGAAAAGTCTCTGAATGAGGATGATTTTCTAGACTTACATGAATTTTATCAGTACCATTCTCTTCGTTATAGTGTTGGCTACAAGATGCAATATAATTTATATTGATATAAAACATAGGCACAAAAATAATTTAAAAGGAAATAAAAATATGGTATTATTTTACTTTCGGACATAGCGCACCCAAAATTTATAAACTACCCTGTACTTAAACATTTAGATTTCCCTGTTCTGAGCATTTTGAACCCCATATATACATGGCGAAAATAGATAATAGTGACACAATTGAATTTAATCGATTTTAAGTAGTTTTTAGTCTTCGTCTGTGAGGTATTGTCAGTGCATCTCGCATGCGCAATGTTGACTGACGTCATCCAGTCGTGACCAATGAGGTATCGATATCACCACACGAATTTTTTCGACCAATCACATTTGATTTTTTATCAAAGGAAGCAGCCTTGGTACGATTTTAATTTCATTGACCAGTTTCACAATGGCCGTGGTGAAGATTGGTTGTCGTTTGTGCTTCCTACGTTTATTTTAAGTTTATTGCCGAGTTTTACGAGAAAGACGATTATTATATCCAATTTTTACTTATTCCCTGGTCCTTCCATTTCTAACTAAGGTATTGTACTTCCGGACATGGCGCGGCCCAAAGTTTATAACTACTGAAACATTTAGGTTAGTTTAAGCTAGGCCTATCGGTAGGTCTAACCCCCAGCTAGGAGTTACCCGGTAGGTCAGATGACTCGTTTTCGTTTTCTCCCCCACCCAAAAACCCTGATTTCTCAGGCTCTCCCCCATTATTGTTGGGGGGGGGGGGGGGGGGGGACAAAAACGAGCTATTTCCACCAAAACTAAAGGTCAGATTCGTTTAAAACATACCAAAATACACTGGTAAAACATATTGGTCAACCTCTAGGGACTCATGCCCTAAATTAAAATTTACCCAAAATATTTTACCATTTGAGAATATTTTTTTGCTATTTTCTCATAAACTATTGGTCATATCAGAAATCTGATTACTGAGTTGGAAAGGACATGAAATTACGCTTATAGCAGTGTATAGTACTTCACATTGGCTCAGACAATTTGAGCTAGGAGGTTGTGAACATATTGGTGTGTATTTTTTTCTCATGTTTATAAGTGATGATAAATAGCTATATACTGGTATTATTTTTTGGCTTATGCTGCAGAGCAATCAGTTACGAAGGCAATAAAAACAAGTTTTGGGGAGGGAAATTGATAAAGCAAAAAAAATTATTCACCGTGTGCTGTCTCGCTATTTTAAACCCCAAATCTTAAACATGAGTAACCTTTTTTTCAAGGAGAATTTTATGTTGGTTTATGTTTATACAGTAGATGTATGTATGTATGTACTGTCTCGTTCAAGATTTTTTGAACACTGCTGGAGACAGCTGGCAACTCAAGGCCATTTGTTTACTATAGTGCGTAGTATAATATAATGCGAAACAGCAAAGCCCTACAATTAAATTAAGCAATGGGGACTAAGTAACCAATCACCGATCACTTTTACATTTATTCGTAATTTTTACTACATACTATAGTAAACAAACGGCCTTGAGTTGCCAGCAGTCTCCAGCAGTGTTCAAAGAATCTTGAACGAGACTGTACATTACTGTATGAATTTTAACACAATAAAATCAGATGAAATTAAATATCAGAGATTGTATGACTTATATTTATGTGTGTAAAATCCATTTAGACCTGTTTATTATTATATAGTATTCCTTAGTATATTTTGTTCATAAATCATTATGAATGTATTATTAATTATTAACAAATACAGTTTAACTAACTTTGCACTCCATTAAGTATTGAATGGTTTCAACAAAGGAAAACTCTTAAAAAAAAAAAAAAAAAAAATTCTACAGGATATGACATAATGGCTCACATGAAAATTTGGTACCATTGATTATTATCTAGCCTGATGATTAAACACGTTGTGCTAAACAAACATAACCCAAACTAACCTAATGCTAACCTATCATCAATGTTGAATGGCTATTTTCCACACTAACCTAACCCCTTTGGCATGATGACTTAAGCCCTTCAATATAGTTTATCACCTTCTGTATGGCGCCTTAACACTGGTGCTGTACAGTACTCAGGGGGTTAAACTATCATACTCAAAGCTGTATACTTACTACCAGAATTGTTTCTGCAGCTGTTGAATAATTCCTTGATCTTCCGGTACCTGAAAGCAAGCTTCCTCATCCAGTCAACACCCCCTCGAACTCCTGTACCCAAGCATAAGGAGGCGTTACTGTTGGCTGCGCTGAAGCCGTCCGTTGCGAAGTTGTAATTGCTAAAAAAATAAATTAAATAAAATAAACACCAAAATAAAAACATTGGGTGAGTGGTGGCAAGATTAAGAGATAATGTAGCAAATGAAATGTATCACAGAAGTTAATGGGATGCTAAGAGATGATTGGGATTACCTGAAGATGTCTCTCCCTATTATATCACTTGAATATTAACCGTCCTAATGCTACCTGGGGGATTAGGGTAGGGGTAAGTTATGTTAGGGTAGGGTAAATTACGTTAGGGTAGGGTAAATTACGTTAGGGTAGGTTAAGTTATGTTTGGGGTAGGTTAAGTTATGTTCGCATGAGGATGGTTAATCATGAGGTGATTCGATGACTGATTCCTCCAAAATAAATTGTGAGAATGTGCAACTGCTTTATTAATTAAATTTCAGATGAAAGGTTGAACTCAAGTTTAAGGATACCACTGAACTGTGTTAAATGTGTGTGAGTTTATATCACTCCCCACCATTTAATATTAACAGCAAGACTGACCTTAGGTCTTGTCCATTGTCGTCAGATGATACGTCGTCTATATGGACCTGGTCACACTCCTGCAGGCAAGCCAAACATCAACACATCATACAAAACTTCTAAGAATACCATAAACTAACCTACCAACTCGTGTGGCAGGAGTAAAAGTGAGTTATCTAAGGATGACTCCGTTGCATGCAGGGAGGCCAGCAGTGACCGGTAGAGTGGCCTGCAGGTTGGCCCGGCACTGCACTCATCGAGTGAAGGTGACACTCAACCACTTTCATTTCCCAACTGTATTAAGTACCCACCAAGCAGTGTTTCCAGATTTGTTAGGAAAAAATAATTGATTTGCTACAAAATTGTGCTAAAAGTAGCATAATTATGCTAGACTTGTGCTTTTTTCACTAGCTCTTTAGTTCATGTTACTTTTTGTTGGAAAAAACGTGTTACATTATTACTGACACCGTTTTACTTAATCATATTTCAAATACATCATTAATAAAAAAGGGAATTCGACGGACATTACACTTTGGTAACATAAACGCAAAATCAACGTAAAAAAATATACTAAAATTTCAAGTACACGATTTTTTCTTACAATATTCATTTTAAAATTGGATATTCCTTGGTAACCATTTACAGCTAGGTGGACTGAGAATGGCCCGGATCGAACCAGCAACCCTTAGGGCGCTTAAGGCAAGAGACAACAACTGTGCCCACTCAGAGGATTAAATACCATAAATAGTATTTAAGGCAAACATCTACTTTTATCCAATTTTGTTGCCATTTCTAATTTCTCTATAATCAAGATCACTATCATTCAAATAATCAAACTATCAGGTGTGTAATTAATGATGGCAGTTACCTCGCCACCGTTCAAATTACATGCACTGTGCCCTGTTTCATTACTAAAGCAAAAACATCCATTTTATAAGTGAAAGTAAATTAAGCCGAGAGAAACTTACTTCCAAATCGTTGAAGAAGAAATGTGTATCTGCCAAGTCAAAGATCAACTTCTCCATGTGGTAGCCTAGCTGGACGGCATTAGCTGTGTCCTGAAATAAGAGCAAAATGAAGTGAGGTTTGCTTTTACAAGAGATACATACTCTTGAGAAGCTAAAACTGGGCCACGAGAGCCTCTCAACACAGTGATGACTAGTGAAGATATTGTGGCTCTGAAAGTACGTTATGAAATTTATAAATAACAAGTCTGTCATGATAATGAGACGTTTAGGAACTTAACTTCATGTTTGTGTTCAACTATAGGACTGAACTTAATATATATAGTCTCAATTTTGAAATCCATCCCCAAAAATCAATGACATAACACAAGCCACCAAAAATATTTACAAAAGCGTCTGTTACATTGATCTCTACAGACAAGGGGGGGAGGGGCATTATGGGGCCTTATATCCTCAATTGCCGGAGCCACTCCCAAACGTTGACATACATAACACAAGCTACACTTGCACAGACCACTTCATGTACGCTGTAAAAGGTCTTCGTTGTCTCAAGTTATTTTGTTCCGCCTTAAGATGTGAAGGTGACGTGGTTCTTGTATTGTCTTGATATTTGACTAAACAGAAGAATGAACGGTTGTACAAGGCTATAAGGATACCGACCTCAGTCAGTCTTGTTCCGATGCCTCTTATAGGAAGAATTATCGGGTCACCTGAAGGTTGGGTGCCCCAGTTTAATCATCAGGTGAAATAAGCTGGAGTATCTTATCTTCGAGTGATCTACAGTTACTGTATAAAAAATTACCCCTACCAAGCTATATCTTGTCTTTCAAACATAATCCTGTCATTCTTTCATTTCCCCTCGCCATGCCCTCTGGCAGAGCGAGCTGGGTGGCAGGTGGCTCCATTCAGTCTAGGGGGGAGGGCAGGCAGGCGGACGCCCCGGGTGCCAACCACTCATTTACCATCACTCACCTAACCTCACCTCGCACTTCTCTCAAAAGACGAACCTGAGTTATTTTCAGCAACGTATTTTTCAGTGTGAAATTATATAGTAAATTTTAACAGCATTGGCGTTGTTAAGAGAAAGAATAATATAAGGTAGGTACAGAGGAGATAAAAAATATACTGCGGGAAGGAGGGGAGAAAGGCACGAGGGGGGGAGAGGGGAAGAGGAGATGGGGGGGGGGGGGAGAGAGGTGGTGGAAGGAAGGGTACTCTCCATAAGCTAGGATTTACAAACGGTCTTATACACATACTTGCAGTAATCGCGGCTCCAAAACTCATCAGTGTACTGTATCTCAGTACAGTTGGCTAAATGAAGTGTCCTGAATAATACCACAGCTTGACGGACGTTCGACTGGCTATCTTTAACGTCGGTAACTCCACACAATACCCCCGATTCACCTCATCATCGGACAAGCCCAGATACCAATGATATGACGCACACACGAGATTTGTTTTGCTTCACAATACAGTGGAGGAGCAGTGAGAGTTATGTGGCAGGCAAACACGTTCACGTCACCAGTGAGTTGCAGTAAAGGTGGAGGTGACTTAACCCCGGGGGCATAGTTTTGCGTATTGCTTACCTAACACGGAATTAATACTCATAGGAACTTAAGCTGTTGGGATTTTGTTAATATATATACGGTACATATGTCAGTGGCATTTGGTTGAGTGGGAAAATTGTCAAGTGGGTATTTTCTCCGGTGGGATCTCGTCCTTGCACCGCCTTAACCTAGCACGTTCGTCCCTCACCGCACCCCAACAAGACTCGCCTCTAATCTCTCCCAGATTTTCTAATTAGCGTTAAGTGGCTGCCTGGCGCCGTCTTGCTGCTGCCCAAGTTTAACTGATATTGTGATATTGTTACTTGAACCAAACTCTAGCTTACGCCTTCACTACTGAGCTTACGGTTAATGAATTATACAAGAGGAAGCACTGTGAACGTTCAGCAACCTGCTCGGTAACTCAAGCCAGCATTTGTGACCGATGATCACACCTTTAAATGTTCACAGATATATGATTCTTGGAAATGTATCACAGAGGCACATACTTCACTCATTCCTCTTACCATAATTATAATAGCTGCAGGAACTCTGGGTAAAGGCTCCTGTGGGTTCTGAACACCAATAGGGATCTAATACAGTGGATAACACAGAGGATCTCAGTAATAAAGGAACACAAGATTACATCATTTTTATTTTTGCATCATAAACACATACTGAGATGCACTTGAAGCAATATTGTTCTGGAACATTGGGCTTTTAATTTAACACCACTAAGAACGAGAGAGAGAAAGAGATCTACAATATTGAGCCAGTGTTGCACCACCTGCGTGTGTTGGGGCATGACAGTATCCATCCCCTTAGCTGGCTAACTGGCAACACCTGGACTCGTGGTCCACCTTACCTGCCCTCGTGCCCACTGTACCCATCAACGACAAAATCTTACCAGTCTCCCCACGAACAAAATACAACAACCAAAAAAATTAAAATGGACAATATTCCACCAGCTGAAGGTTCTTCAGGTCATAAAAACTTTGTTAGATTAAGTGATGCTCCATCACCTGTATGGTAAACTGGTCCTCTGTTGTCACATAACATGTATATAGAAAGGGAGCGACGGTGTCTGATTGACTGATTCTCTAGCCATTGAGAGACGATGTTGTTGGTGCTATAATGTATTACTACTCTTCAACAACTACGTTATTAAGCGTGTATTTAGTATTTTAGGTTGAAAATAAAGAGATAAATCTTTCTGGAGTGAGGTGAGTCGCAAGTGAAAGACAACAGCACACGAGAGCCAAAACTTTTATTTCACAGTGAAAATATACTGTAGATTACCGAATGCTACATAGGGTTAGGTTATTAGGTTAAGTTATTGGGGTAGGTTATTAGGTTAAGTTATTGGGGTAGGTTGTTAGGTTAAGTTATTGGGGTAGGTTGTTAGGTTAAGTTATTGGGGTAGGTTGTTAGGTTAAGTTATTGGGGTAGGTTGTTAGGTTAAGTTTGGTTAGGTTTTGTACCTCCAAGATGGTTGTCCCTGCTCACCTCCACCACACGTGCTTCTCTGCTCACCCCAAACATTCCTCATCATTAACTGCGATCTTCACATAGACAACCAGCAATAATATGGTTACTAAAATTCAATTCATGTCAAATTCAGCGACAACACATGTGTAGGCGGATGATGTAGGTTGTCGCTAATCAGAAACTCCCATTCATTTGATTCGTTGTAAGGGGAAAATCAGTTTTACGTAACTTCGCGTCTATGCCAATGTATTTCTTTTCATACGTCAGAAGTGAAATAATTGGGTCTGTTGACGTATTACCGTCAAAGTGAGGTGTAATTCAGAGGTGGGTGAGAGCAGGGGATGAGGGTGAGCCTACGCCTTATATTAGTTTTCTGAAGAATGACAGGGGAGGAATGCGAGGAGTCTAACCTTACTGTCAACATGACATGACTGATTTGCCAGCACCACTATTTTTACATATTGTGTAATTTATATTGCCTGGAAATATTCATGGCTGGTAAGGTCAAGTTACTGTCAGTGTGGAATGATGTTGTAGACTGAAGAGGACTGTCCAGCAATCAGCTGTGAAGCCATATCTTGCATCTGTGAAATTATTTTAAAACCAACTTTATAATTCATATGGAACATCAGCTGGCTCTACATACAAATATAAACGTATCTTTTCACCATGTTCCACTTTGCTAGTCCAGTGTCTCAAGAGTTCTCCTTGCTTCCTCATTATCATTATCCCCTCGGTTCTCCGCCTCCCTCTCCCACTCCTCCGCTATACTAACAAACACACACTCACAAAATAAACGAGGGCTGGGCCTGTGACACGTCCAATATGTGTCGTGAGTGTTTAGGCTAGTGAGCGGAGACCATCTTCCCGCCCTTAGTGTCGGCGACCTCACTATGTTCGTGGCGGGAAGAATGTCGCCTTACATGTCTCCCCGCCCGTCATCGCCTACGGTAGAAGGCCGCGACGTAGTAGAAAAAGGAAGAAGAAAGGTTAGATTCGCAGCTCCTGGTGACTATTTCTCAGTAGGTGTATGTGCGGGAGTTGGTGGTTGCGGTGAGGTTATGTCCTGTTTTTGACGGCCAGACGGAGTGGTGGACGCACCACGCTGTGTGTAAACAAACTAGCCTCCTCACTACGTATGTTTGCGCCTTAGTGGCCGCTGGTTTTTGCGTTTTGTAAGCGTAATTATCTTCTATGAGGGCGAGGTGCGAACACTGAGATCTTTCCATTAGTTAACCACGTGATATAACAAAGCAAACAAAGTTGATTCAAAAGAAAACAAAACTGTAAATTACGATTAAAAATAATTCCTTATAGGCAAATAAAAAAAGTCCATTTAAAGCTTTTTGTTTGATAAAAGAAAAAGGGTCGCGCACCACTGGTAAAAAGGGGAAACACAAATAAACTGAGCAGTTGCGTGTGTCTGGCGGAGGAGGGGAAGAAGGAAGGAGAAAGAAAAGGAGGGAGGAGGGAAGACAGGAGGTTTCCGCGTGAAGACAAACAGTTCTTACTTACTACTTACTATGAAGAAATGGAAGTCAACATAATGAAACAGTGAACAACAACAAAACAAGGGAGCGACTGTCGAGGTTTTAGATATTTGTTAAAGAGAAAGAATACTGTTATTCAGGGGCATAATTTAGTATTATAGATCTGTGAACTAGGTGTTCTGATTATTTTCTATTCCAAGCAGCAGTTATTTTGGCAAGTTTTGGAGGCTTTTCTTGTACTGTATATGTTGATGTATTATTTATGTAAGAATTTTCTACAGTGCATTCAATCATTTTTGTTATGATTTACCTACGTATTGTAAGCCTAGAACTAGATCATTCTAGAACTTTCTGGGCATATCTCGTTGTGACCTGCAATGCCTAGAAGGCGCTAGGATATTCTAGGCGTCTGAGGAGAGGTATATAAGCACCAGCGACCTGCCTTGGGGTAGAGTCGCCTGTTTCTGCTTTGAATGTGAAGAACAAACCTAGTGACAACTAAAGATAATATTGGTGTTAAAGTATTGTGGAACTGTTATGAGCGATATAAAGTGAAAAGACTAAGGAATTGTACACTGGTAGTGTGCTGACTACATATACGAAGTGAGAAGTCCAGCTGTGAAGAAATTATCCCGTGAACAGTTTTGTGAAGATTTAGTTATTATTAAAGAAGTCTATATGTCACAAGTGTGTTTCTGTGACCTGGTGGAAATTACCTACCTGTGGTTTTTCTGTACACTGATACCAATCGTCGAGAAATTACCGGAGATTGCATTTTGAGAACAATTTGGTGGTTACAAAAATGCAACAGGAACAAAGGTCAACGAAAAAAAATGTTTTCGTGACATCGGCGCCTGCAGCAGTGAGAGCTAGGGACCATTATGATAATATGATCTCTTGCTACTATTATATAGTAATAAAATTATGATACTAACAATAATAACACTGGAAAGGCTATTTAACCGGGATTTCCCGGCTGTATAAACTAGATGCTACATAGCCAGAATGTTAAGTTAGGGTGGAAGTCATGTGTCCTGATGCGTGAGTCAAAAGGTTTGGTTCAATAGATATTTTTTTTGTTAGGTTAGATTTAGTAAAGAAAATGTTCCTCCGCTCTTTTTGGGGGAGTGTTCTTGAGAAAAGGAAGAAGTTTTCTTTTATTGAAGTTTCCTATTGTTGTTCGTTAACCCGCGCATCTCCTGAAATATTACTAGGTAACCTTTTTAAAGTTTTCGGTAACGCTTAGGTTAGGTTAGCTTGGTAAATGTAAAATATGAGAATAGCCAACACGGGCCAGCACTGACTATACCCACATAAACCTAAAGAACCTAACCTGACGACTCTTATAATATCAGTATGCGTGACTTTCCCTCCTCCTAGTCACAGGCCTGGCATTTGACATTATTAGGGACCTGCCACTCTTTGCCATAAACAGATAAAATGTACCGGGAACTTTCCCCCCACACACTCATCATTCTCTCACTTTATGTAACTTGACAGAACCTATGACCCTTCAGGCTTTTACGCCCTTAATGTACGAGTCATAAAGGCAAGTATGAACTTTTCATACTTCCCTGTTGGGCGCTGTAAACGCTTCTGCGCTTCACCTTGCACAGGATGTAAGGGGGTGCCCAATAAACTAGCCCCCTCGGGGGCAAATCTGAATCTGAGTATGCGTGACTTTTCCAACCTAACTTAACATCCTGGTTACATAATCTCTACTCTGCCTAGCCGGGAATTTCCGGCTAAGGTACCACTTTGAACAATAATACCGGCATTAATAAAAATAATAAATAATAAAAATTAGTTACATTATTCAAATTTAATATCCCCTAAATTATTACGTTTATTTAGTATATTGCTAATATGAAAAAATCTGGAGTTCTCGTTGTACTGTTAAATACCATCTATAATTCTATATCATCATTAAAAATAATCCTGAGTTCATAGCAGATAATATATATTTGTGTGAAGGAGGCAGCCATAATTCGTTTATCCAGATTGAAAAATAAATAGATGTTCTTCACTAAAATCGACATACAAATTCACATTTAAATTAAACACGTGCAAAATGTAGGTATATAAACAATGTACATGGCAGGGTAAGTATATAAACAGTGTACATAAACAGTGCAGGTATATAACGTACAGAATGTACAGCGCAAGAAAACAATGTACATATTATTGGTATACAAATAATGTACACAGACAGAACAGGTATACAAACAATGTACACAGACAGAGCAGGTATACAAATAATGTACACAGACAGAGCAGGTATACAAATAATGTACACAGACAGAGCAGGTATACAAACAATGTACACAGACAGAGCAGGTATACAAATAATGTACACAGACAGAGCAGGTATACAAACAATGTACACAGACAGAGCAGGTATACAAATAATGTACACAGACAGAGCAGGTATACAAACAATGTACACAGACAGAGCAGATATACAAACAATGTACACAGACAGAGCAGGTATACAAACAAAGTACACAGATATCAGGTACACAATTTTTTTTTTTTTTTTTTGGGGGGGGGGGGGGGCACTCCCCTACATCCTTGTGTAAGGTGAAGCGCAGAAGCGTTCACAGCGCCCAACAGGGAAGCATGCTAAGTTCATGCTTGCCTTTATGTCTCATGAGTTAAGGGCGTAGAAGCCTGAAGAGTAAAGGGCGTAGAAGCCTGAAGAGTCAATGGTTTATGTCATCAAGTTATTGGAAGCTCCAACAACTCCCTGAATACGAATTCGCAACTTTTCGACTTACAACAGGTACCTACTTTACAATGTACACAGACAGCAGGTAAACAATGGTAAAGGTTAAGTCGATTTAACCTAAGATAACCTTACAAAGGTAAACCAATATTAATATCCTAAATGGTCACATATGTTGTAGACCATCACGAAATACTGAAATATAATAATACAAAAAAAAAGACAAAGATGTGTTAAAAATAAAAAGACGGCAAGAAAGAAGAGGAGGAGGGAGAGGCGAGGAGACGATGGACCTCTGAGAAGCCAAAAGTCTGGTTGTGGGTTACTTGCGGGGGGGGGGGGGTAAGGAGGGTGCAGGGGGACGATGGTGGGGGGAAGGAGGAGGAGGAGAAGGGGGATGGAGGAGGACGAAGGAAAGGAGGGATGGAGGGAGGGGTAGCGACTAGGGAGCGCAGTTTCCCACGGCTAGGCTGCGACGGTTACCAGAGAGGCGGTGGTGAGGAGGTGCTCTACCATCCTGACCCTTCCTGCCCTCCTGCACACGACTCATGATTGCTTACCCTCACTACCCACCTTCACCAACAGATTTGCATCTTTCCCTCATCTGGCACACATAAGACATTTTTCCTGTAAGGACGTTGATTAAAAATAAATTGTTTTGTTATTGTGAAGTTCACCATCTTGGAATAGTAAAGTAACTCAAAATAATGAGAACTCTTTTCTGACTTGGTAAAAAAATTACGCAAATTTCTCCTTTTCTGTTTTAACTCGTCTTAAGATTTTTATTTTTATTTTTGAGAAAAACAAATTAATAGATCTAGATTTATCATTTCCTGGAGGTATATCATGAATATTGTGTATTTCTCTTTTGGAAGAAGTTTCATTCTGGAATTTGAAAACACTAACAGAAAAATATAGACAAATGGCATTATTTATAATATCAAACACACGCTCAGTTTACCTCGAGCACAGTTCCTTTACTTCATAAAGATTACTACAAGAGCCTCACATTTTACATTGAATTTGGTTTCTTAAATTTGGTCTTGTTTTACAATTTTAATGAACTAATTTAAACTATTCTTAGCCTTTTTTCTGTGAATCTTTTGTTTACTTTTTTAGTGTCTGCTTCTGTCGACTGAATTATTTGATATGTTTTTAATTTATTTGTGTTAAAGTAATTGTTTGTTCCTGTTTCATATAAATCCTTCCTTTAGACTTTTCTTTACTATTTAGTTCCTTCCGATAGTCATTTGTTTACTCTTTAGTTCCTTCAGAGTCTATAGTTTCCTTTGTCTTATTCTAGACTAAGGCAGAAATAGCAACTCGATAAGACTCGAGAGAGGAGGAACTAATGACGCAGCCTGAAAGACGAAATAGATGATGTAGAGGGAGAAGATAAAAGGAAGAAAAAGAAGAAGGGAAGGTGGATAAAGATAAAGAAGAAGGCAGAAGCGAAGGCTGGGGTGTATCAGCTATCCGGCGAATGACGTAATGTGAATGAGCAAAAGTAAAAAGGAGAAGAGGTGGAAGGGGAGGATAGGAGGAGGAGGATAAGAAAGAAGAGGAAGACAAAGATTAGGTGATAAAGTAGGTGATAAAGAAATATAAGAAGAGGAAGATGATGGCGAGAACGAATAAGAAGATGAAGCAAGAGGAGGAGGAGGAGGAGGAGGAGGAGAACTGGGGTGCGTTAAATATCTCGAGAATGACGCAGACCCCAGAACGCCGCCTCGCCTCCACAAGAACAACAGAAGTAACAACAACAAACGCAATGCCACCAGAAAAAACATTACCGGGTCAGAGTGGGAAGCTGCTGTTGTTGCCGCCGCCACTTGTGCTGTTCCTGAACCAGAAGCACCACTTAAACAGCAACAGCATGACCACAGTATAGGACAGGAACATGACGAGAGAGTAACATTAGAATGAAAACAGTAAAACGGTTACAAGCAATGAAACAGCAACGGTATTAACAACAGCACAGTTATGACAGCAGTAGCCCAACCCAGCAATAACAATAACAACTTGAACAGTAGCAATAACTGCATGAGGCATAACAACAGCTGCACCAACAACAACAGCTTAGAGTTCATCAACAGTAACAAGAACAGCAGCGACACAACAAATGCATCCAAAATTATTACAGCAGAATGGAAACAACGACAGCTATACTGTGGAGATTCAACATCAGAAATAGTAGAGAATCAGAAGCAAATGCACCAGCAGTAGCAGAAGACGTAGCCTATGTGTGTCAGTAAGTAGAGCCAGCAGAAGTAGCAGGAACAGCAGCAGGAACATCAGCAGAAGGCGCATGTGTGACAGTAAGGAGAGCCAGCAAGGGTTTGAAGCACCATGTGGCTCTACTACGTAAGTGAAGAAGAATTAATGACTATAATACCAACGAGTAACTGGAGGAGAACCTGGGAAAAAAAGACAAGAATGAATGAAAGCGAGACTCGTCATCCTTGAAAAAAAAAAAGACTTAAAGGGCGAGAAATCTTATGTGGACGAAGACGAAGAAATGATAACATCGTTAATGATACATTTTAGCGATATAATGATAACGAAAAGGTCAAGTCTAGATAACGAAAACGCAAATAAGTCAAGATACCGAATACGAATATTAACACATTGAAAAAAACGAAAGTGAAATACCAAAAACAAAGGAAGAAAAATACAAATAAAAGAAGGGGCACATAAGGAATTTGACAAACAAGGAAACACAAAATAAGACAAAACGAAAGATTTAAGGAACATATAAGAAGTTTGATAAATAAATTGCAAGAGAGTGAAGCAAAACATTGATAATAACACACACAATAACAAGAGAAATAGAAGATAAACTATGTGTAGCAAGAGACGAAGGAGAGACTTTTGGGAAGAACAAAAACAAGAGAAGAGGAAGATGGGAAGATCGACCAGCAAGGACGAGAAGCAATTCGAAGCTTCCTCAGAGACAGCTGGTGGAGACGACGAGGTCACCAGGACTACAACTACACGGCGGCCACAACAATAACATGAACAACAATGATAATAACAACAGCAACAACCACAGGAAAATAATAATAATAATAATAATAACAACGACAATACTAATAATAATAACAACAACAGTAGAAGCAGTAGCGAGTAGCAGCTCCGGCAGTAGCAGAAGCTGTAACAATGATTACAACAAAAGTAACTTAAAACAGCATTAACAAGAGTAGGACAAGAGTAACAGCTTCAGTTGGCACTAACAACAGCAGCAGTAGTAGTGTGGTGTAGGGAGTGCCACTGGGTGCGGCAGCTGATGGCACTCCGTGGGGGGTAAAGTCTGACAGGGGCTCCACCCACCCACCCCATAGTGAGGAGGGGGAGGGGTGTCAGGCCGAAGGGACGGTCAGAGAGAGAGACGGGGGTGTGAAGGAGGAGGAGGAGGAAGAACATAATAAAGGAGGAGGAAGAAAAAGAATAGAGGAGGAGGGGGTGTTAAGGGATAGAAGGTATAGGGGGGCAGAAGAGAAGAGAGGAAGGTGTACGGGGAGAGAGAGAGGAAGTAAGGAAGAGAGGGGAGGGGAGGGGGGAAGTGGTAGAGGGAGTAGTAAGTGGAAGTCCTCATGACAAGTGGTTCACTAGCACCCTCACACACTTGTTAATTACAACCTCTTGTGGTGGGTTCAGAGTCCCTCCATGCGACGACCACCCGGCCCGTTCCTCCGCCTCCTGCTGTCTCCTGTCCCTGGGACATAGCGGATTTTATGAGGCGCTTAGTCGAGAGATGTACAGTCATCTTCACTAGTGCGTTTACAGGGGCTCGTCATGTAAACACTCCACAAATCATTACATTGAGATATGTTTTAATATTGTTTTAATTTGATTTCATTGTATGTTTACTATTGCGAGTTTCCTTTCGACGAATGTAAACAAACACAACAACGCCAACACACTGCACAAAACCTGACGAGCTCCTGTGAACGCACCAGTGAAGGGGACTTTATATTTAGGGTGCAAAATGCATCTTGTCTCTAGTACTGGGAGACTCACTGCCGCCATTTTAAGGTGAAAAAATGGCTAGCAAGAACTGGCAGTGGGTTTACTATCAATGGTGGGGTTAACACACACACACACACTTGGCTTCTCAAAGGGAGGAAGTGTTATTTGTATATACTCCAGGTTACTATTACGACCAGATTGTAGTTCTCACCCCAGGTTGCTAGGATGATCTGTGTCGCTACAAGACGTCAACAACTTTCCTTTCCCTAACGCTCCTTTTGTCTCGAATTTAGTACAGTACTCAAACTCCAGTGGCTTAGAGGTGATCAGCTGCTTCGACTTAAAATAAAATTAATGCCGGCGGATCTTGATTTGACTCGTTGGATCTTGATTTGACTCGTTGGATCTTGATTTGACTCGGTGAATCTTGATTTGACTCCGTGTATCATGACTTGACTCGGTGGAGCTTGATTTGACTCGTTAGATCTTGATTTGACTCGGTGAATCTTGATTTGATTCGTGTGATCTTTATTTGATTCGGCTTATCTTGGTTTGACTAGACTGACCTTGATTTGACTCGGCTGCCCTTGATTTGACTCAGCTGATCTTGATTTGACTCGGTTGACTTTGATTTGACTCAGTGGTTCTTGATTTGACTCAGCAGATCTTGTTTTGATTCAACCGATCTTATTTTGATTCGACGGATCTTGATTTGACTCAGCAGATCTTGATTTGACTCAGTGAATCTTGATTTGATTCGGCGTTGTCTTAAACATTGATTTGAATCTTCGCTTCAGGTAATCAACAGGTCAGATTCAAATTTGATACACCACTTGTCGGTTGTAATAAATTAAGTATATATCTTTATTTTTTATCGATTCAGAAGAGCAAATAAGAACACTACGGTGACAAAGAGAAATGACAATACTATACATAAAAATAAATATAATAATCATCAAAATATATATAACATAAAACTCATAAGAAAAAAGTATTAATATCACGAGTTAAATGTGAAAACAATCCCGAAATAAGACAACTAC
The DNA here is from genome assembly GCA_958450375.1 of Homarus gammarus. Taxonomy (NCBI): domain Eukaryota; kingdom Metazoa; phylum Arthropoda; class Malacostraca; order Decapoda; family Nephropidae; genus Homarus; species Homarus gammarus. The sequence goes on along the minus strand of CAUDMG010000554.1, from coordinate 100,500 downwards.
CAATGTTAACCAAAAGCCACGTCCCTACCTGGCTTCCCATAACACCGAACACGGGATATTTCTCGCAGACCGTCATCAACCTACAGCTTATTTCACCTGATGATTAAACACCTTAACCTTACGTTACGTGGGGGGGGGGTTAGGTGAGGTTAGGTTAACATTTAGGGTAATTAATCATCAGGTGAAAGAAAGCTCTTAGAGTGTCTAATCTTCAGGTGATCTAAAGGAATGCCCATCATACAACAGTAAGCTTTCATAACACACCTACAGAAAGACCCCCACAAGACCAGGCAGAGGAGAACAACCAACACTCACTTCTCTCTCTCTCACACACACACACACACACACACACAAGGACGAAACGAAAACGAATCCGCCTTGTGTGAACCATGACGTGCTTGAGACCTTCTGGACAAAGCCTCCACGTAAAGACAGGTTAAAAACACCCCCCCCCCCCCCATGAGACTTGAGCACTACTATTCCTGGGTGTTTGGTCAGAAACACAACAGCTATTAATCTAAGTACTGGACTGACGTACTTGAGGTTATCAGCTTATCTTAACAACCATTACTCAGAGGAAAGGGATGAGAGGGCCTGCAGCCATCAACCACTTCCACACTCGCTGTTCTTTTAAGATAAACCCGACCAGTGTAAAATGGGGAGGGGGGGGGGGGCTACACCTCGCTGTTTGAATAATGAGTGAAATGTGTTATTGCGTTTTTGTGAGTGGCTTGAGTTGTGATGATAACGAGGGGAGAGTGAGTGGTGAAGGATGGTTAGAGAAGGGTGGTGCAGAGGTGCGGTAGAGGGAGGGGAGAGAATAGGAGAGGTGGAATGAGGGAGGTGGTAGAGATGAGGAACTAAGTGCGGAAGAAGAAGAAAGAGGAATGGAAAACAGGAAAGAATACGAGAAAGACGAGGAAGAGGATTGATTGAAGAAGAAGAAGAAGAAGAAGAGGAGGAGGGGGAGGAGGAGGAGGAGGAGAAGCAGGAGGAGGAGGATGGCGCCACAGGTATCTCCACACCTCAGAGTTAATCAACTTCCGGGAGCGTCTGAATGTTTGGGGCCATTCATTGTCCACAGTCACACACTCAATACACACTCATAATGCACTCAATACACCCTCACACACTCAATACACACTCATAATGCACTCAATACACCCTCACACACTCAATACACACTCATAATGCACTCAATACACCCTCACACACTCAATACACACTCATAATGCACTCAATACACCCTCACACACTCAATACACCCTCACACACTCAATACACCCTCACACACTCAATACACCCTCACACACTCAATACACCCTCACACACTCAATACACACTCATAATGCACTCAATACACCCTCACACATTCAATACACACTCATAATGCACTCAATACACCCTCACACACTCAACATATATAGTCATACTCATACACTCACCACACTGAACACACTCACGCACTCACACTCAGAACACACACACACACTCACCATGCACTCAATATACTCTCACACACTCTCTCCACATCCCTCACACATTCAACACACACTCAGCACCCTCACACACCCATCACGCACCGCCAGAGGATGCAGGTGGTGGCGCCGGCGTACACTTGTCTGTTTACAAGTCAGTAGCGGCCGTCCCTAAGGGGTGAGGCTGGATCCCTTCCTCTCCCCTTTACTCCCCTACACGCCCTCCCCTTCTTCCCCCAATCTTACCTTCCTCTCCTTTTCCCACCCTCTTCTATCTTACCTTCTCCTTCCCTCCGCGGGGCAAATCTGAATCTTCCCTCCCTCCCTTACACTCCCATTTCTCCCTCCCCTTTCCTCCTTCCCGTCCCTTCCTCTACCTACCCTCCCTATTTCCCTCTTCTATCTTATCTTCCCCTTCTTATCTCCCCTACCTTACTTTTCTCTCCCCTCCCTTCTACCTACCATCCCTTCTCTTCCCCTTTCCCTCCCTCCCCTACCTTGCCTTGCCTTCCTATACCCTTCCTCTCCCTCGGCTGTGAGATTTTTTTGTAGGAATGGGGGGGGGGGGGAGTTGAGAAAGGAGGTAGGAGGTATTTTGGGAGTTATAAAGGAGGGAAGAAAGATAATAAAGAAGGAGGATGAGGAGGAGGCGCAGGACAGAGGTTCATCCACAATCAGTATATGTAGGCCAGAGTCATGTGGGTGATATCACTGTTCACTGCCACGCAGGACAGTGGTTCATATACAGAAGTCAGGACTAATCAGTGTGGGCTAGCAAATTTTGGATGAACAGCAAAAATGTTCACAAGCGCTACTGATTTAATGTAGTAATTACATAGTTCACGATACAATAAGCCAGGTGGTCTGAAGTCTTTGACAGTGTCACATTCAATAATATAGTGTTCAAGTGTATGCTTTAAAGGTTTATCAAAATTTACATGCTGTTCCAGTTTGGGTACAGCGTTACTAACTTGCCAGATGTGTCTGTATCCTAGACTAATTCTGGCCACGACTACATCACATTGTCTGGTTCTGTCCTTATGCTGGCCAAACCGGTACCTCTTGTCACAAAATTTGTCATATTTACTAATGCTACAACCGCTAGGTCTCTCTGCATTTCTCAGTTCTTCTAGATCAGAGTTCATGATTTTGACTTCAATGTTTTTAAGTACAGCATTGGACAGGCCAAGGTCACGGTCAACATTTTAATTCTTGCATGCTTCATTGGCCAACTTATCAGCACAGTCATGATACCTAATTCCAACATGGGACGGAATCCACACAAATTCAATACGAAAGTTGTTCTCCTTAGCAGTTATCTTATTTCTTTTAATATCACAGACAACTTAAGACACTTTGAGAGTCACAGAATATCACCCCACCTCCATTTTCTTTAAGGTAGTCTGTGGTTAAGTAGATTCCAGTTAGTCAGTTTGTGTTGTGCTGGCCCAGTTGTTCAGCCTTTGCTTGTTTGACACTATCATCTCTTTTTCTTTACATATTACAATTGCACAGCCTGTTCTACCTGTGTCTGCACAGAACCATCAGTAAAAGCATAACATTCACTTGATTTAATGCGTCTGTTAATAGTTTCTAGTGTGATACATCTCATCACATCGGTGTTTAACATTTGCTTACTACCAACAGGAGTGATGGCGGTGGTGAAGGAGTACTGAAAAGAAGGAGGAAGACATGGTGATGAAGGAGTAGTGAGGAGGAGGAAGAGAAGAAGTAGGAGGTAGTTGAAAGATCACCATGGATGCGAAAAAATGTTCTTGACGGGTTGAGGAAGAAGATGATGACGGAAGAAGAGGGGGGGGGAAGAAAGGTCAGAGGGGAAAGGGGAACAGGAGAAAAGGAGGAGGAAAGAATAGAGAATGAGGAGGAGGAGGAGGAAGGAGAGGGAAATAGAGAAGGAAAGAAATTGAAGGAGAGATAATGAAGTAGAAGAGAGGGAAAAGGAAAGTCGGAAGGAACAATAAAAGAGAAGGAAGGAGAGGAGGTCGAAGAGAAGGAAGAAAAGGGATATAAATAACAAGAAACACGAGAGAGAGAAGAATAAACAGGAGAGGAGAAGAAAGAGAGGAGGAGGAGTAAAAAAATAATAAGAGAAACAAAGAATCACAAATACAAGAGTGACGGGAACAGAAGACCACACACCGGATGAGATGATCCGGAGGTGTAAAAAGTAAACGAGGGTTCAGAAGCTTCGGATGATTTTAACTATAGTGTTTCATGAGACTGTTCAGTGAGTCGATACTTCGCTTCTGTTTTATGCTTTCATTATCTCTCTATGTCTTTCTTTAATTATTTATCTCTTTATCTCTTTCGATTATGGTTATCTCTCTCTCTCTCTCTCTCTCTCTCTCTCTCTCTCTCTCTCTCTCTCTCTCTCTCTCTCTCTCACACATAAACAGACGCTGATGAAATAGATAGACAGATATTCAGTCAGACAGATAGCTATACACACGAAGAAAAAAGGAGGAACATATAAATAGAAAATAGATAAAGATAGACAGTTAATTTGGGATAAAGCCGTTGCACCATCCTCTGCGCCAGCACCTTCTGCCACCTGAGATGCCCTCCCCATACTGATTACTACAAGAACAACCTCATTCCAACCATTGTAAAAATCATTGACTCACTCACTCACTGACTCACTCACTGATGGAGAGCGTTACTTACTCACTCAATGATGTAAACTTTTACTCATTCACATATATAGATAAAGAGAGTTTATATTATCAGAAAAGACGCGAATTTATCACTAAGTTAAATTAAGATAAAATAAATAGGTAAATAAACTTCAAGTAAAGTTACAAGTTATATTTTATAAGTACGAGTCACTTTTTCTCCGTCAGTGAATGAGTGAGTGAATGAGTGACTTATTTCTGAGTGAGTGACTCATGAGTGAGGAGTGTACTACAATGTTCTGGGCGAACGTGTGTTGTAGCAAGTGCGAATTCACAGGTTAGGGCTTTGTGTGTGTATGTGTGTGTGTGTATGTGTGTGTGTGTGTGTGTGTGTGTGTGTGTGTGAGGATTTACACACACAAACACACATACGCGAGCAGGTTGTAAACAAGAGAACTGTATTTACAGTACATAACGCTTAACCTTTGTAAACAAACAGACAATACAACACTTCTTTAGTAAACATACACTGAAGGCATTACAGTATATCAACAAACTGTATCCCTTTCGATATTAAAACCTAAATTAAGTTGATATTTCATCCATTTACATCAATAATATAGTAATTATAATAACAAAACATCCTTTCAAAATTCCTCTTTATTAACATTTAAAAATATATTAACATTAATGTATCTTCGTTGTTGTCAAGTCTTCAAAAGATTAATTCCGTTTAGCTAATGGTAAGGGAGACTGACTTAAACTAATGCTGCCCGTTAACTGATAATACCTTCATTAATATACTTAATGTTCCGCTGTTCACATATTCTATCACCATAACCATAACACTCCTGTATGATTCTATTTAGCAATAGCTGTACCTGTATTTGTATCTCCAATGTTGCCCGCTCAAGGCTTCCCACACAGTTTATGTACACAAATCTGCATTTATCCGGAGCACTCAAGGTGTGTCATTAATAATACTAGTATTTCAAGTCTACTGTAGCTAGACACCATAAATATGTCCACATATGCGTGTATTATCTTGTCTATGACTGTTAGCATATGAAATGTGTAAATATACAGTAGTTATGTGTTTATATGTATTTCGCGAAAGCGCTGTAATGTGGAGAGAATCTGTGACGGAAATACACCAACACTATATCCCACACAGGCGTATATTACTATATATGACTGATGGCGGGTGTGTGTGTGTGTGTGTGTGTGTGTGTGTGTGTATTAAATGTATTTACATGTATAACGCGACTGTTTTGCCAAAGCGCGGGAAATGTCGAGAGAATTTGTGCTGTACGTGGAGACCAACGAACCACAACGAGGAGTTTGTTATTGTTTCAGGGTAGACCACACTAGTCGTAAATATGCACCCCACTTTAAGCTCGACCAGAATTATTGTTACTCAGGAATGCTGTCGGGCTTTATTTAGACCTTTTGTGGGAACTGCTCTTTGGTGGGGAGCTTTCGTGGATGTTTTGTCCCGGGTAAGAGTGTGTTTTAAAGCTCTCGGTTGGGAAGGTGTGGCGGAAAAATAAACCTTGAAGTGTATCGTTGGTGGCTACGAACAGTTAATATTAGTGGAATAATGTATAAATAATGAGTGTTTACCTGTTATATTCACTCGGTTTTATTATTTACTTGCAAACATAATTTTTTCAATCATTCATTTCATCATCATCATCATCACAGTCGTTATCAACAGTAATAATCGTCATTATCATCATACGTCATTGTTAACATTATCGAAATCACCTTCATCATCATCATCATCATCTCCATCGTCATCATCATCGTCATCATCATCATCATCATCATCATCATATCATAATCATCATCCACACAAAAGGATATAAAAAAAGAACAAATGAAAGAACAGAAGCTACAGAAAACGAAGACAGCAGGAAGGGGTGACTAAACAGATCACAAGAGACGGGGGTAGACGGTGGTGGTGCAGTTTGGACAGAAGGGAGGAAAAAAATACGGAAGGAAGAGGAAAAACACACAATTGAGCAAAATACGAGGACACAGCGGGTGAACGGAGGGACGGAGAGGAAGGAAGGAAGAGAGGCGGATGGAGGAAAGAAGGGAGGAAAGACGGACAGAGGGACGGAGGGAAGGAAGGAGAAGCGGAAGGAGGGACGGAGGGGAAGTAAGAAGGGGGAAGGAATCATATAATCTGATTGACACTGATGACACAGAGGCTACACTAGTCCTGGGGAGGAGGGGGGGGGTGGAGGCTGAGAAAATGGTAAGAGAAGAGAAGGGGTAAGGGTGGAGGAGAAAGGGGAGGAGAGGAAAAGGGAGGGAGGGGGAGGGAAGAAGAAATGATGAAAAAGAGATTGAGAAAATCTAGGGAGGTCGGGATAGAAATATAAATGATGATGATGATGATGATGATGATGACAGAGAGAGAGAGTTAGTTAACAATAATTCGTGTATGGAAACGAACACAATAAAGGGAGATGTATTATTATTATTATTATTATTATTATTATTATTATTATTATTATTATTATTATTATTATTATTACACGCCTCGGGATCTTCGTCACCACAACTCACTCGTAATCTGTCAGTATATTTGTAGTCTCTGTCTTCTTCTTTAGTCAATTTCTTTTTTTCTTCTGTTTCTCTTCTCTGTGTTGCTTTCCCGACCCTGTCTGTCTGTCTGTCTGTCGACCTCCACAAACACACACACCTCCACTCCTGTCACCGTGACGAGGAGGGGGGGGGGGGGTAATGGTAAGGCATGAGGGGGTGGTGAAAAGTTAGGGGCGATGAGGGGAAGAGGTAAATGGTAGAGTGAGACGAGGTAGTGAAGGGAGGAGTGAAGGGAGGGGTGAGGGGAGAGAGTAAAGGGAGGAGTGAGGGAGGAGTAAAGGGAAGAGTGGTGGGGGTGTAAGGGGGATGGGTAAATGGAGGAATACAGGGGATGGTAGTAGTAGTAGTAGTAGTAGTAGTAGTAGTAGTAGTAGTAGGGGTAATGAGAGATGGCAGGGGGTGTAAGGGGTAGGGGAGTAGGGGTGTAAGGGGTAGGGGAGTAGGGGTGTAAGGGAGTAGGAGAGGGTAGTGGGTTTGGAAGGGAGTAATGGAAGGGAGAGGGTAGGGGGGGATGGCCCTAGTGGTAGAAGAACTAACACTAAATAACTGACTGTTTGTTCTCACCCACGACCTATTATGATAAGTTGACAACCTCCCCTTCCTTCCCTCCACCCTCCCCTTCCCTCCACCCACCTCCCCTTCCTTCCCTCTCTCCCTTTCCCTCCATCCCTTCCCTCTGTCTGTTCCCTTTCCTACCCCCTTTTTCTTCCCTCTCTCTCCTTCCCTATCCTTCCCTTTTCCTCCCTCTCTCCCCTTCCCCCCACTCCTCTTCTCTTCCTTTTCCCCCTCCCTTTCCTCCCTTCTCCCCTTCTCTCAGTTCCCTTCCCTCCCTCTTTCCCCTTCCATTTCCCTCTACCTCCCTACCTAATTACCTATCTTTCCCTCCCTATACCAATAATTACATGCTCTCCTTTCCCCCTCCCTACTTTTTTCCCTTTCTCTTAACCTACCTCCCTACCTCCCTACCTCCCTACCTACCTCCCTACCTACCTACCTACCTCCCTACCTCCTTACCTCCCTACCTCCCTACCTACCTCCCTACCTCCCTCCCTCCCTCCCTACCTACCTCCCTACCTACCTCCCTACCTCCCTCCCTACCTCCCTACCTCCCTACCTACCTACCTCCCTACCTACCTCCCTACCTCCCTCCCTACCTCCTTACCTCCCTACCTCCCTACCTTCCTCCCTACCTACCTACCTCCCTACCTACCTCCCTACCTCCCTCCCTACCTACCTACCTACCTCCCTCCCTACCTCCCTCCCTACCCCTCCCTACCCTACCTACCTACCTCCCTACCTCCCTACCTCCCTACCTCCCTACCCTCCCTACCTCCCTACCTCCTACCTACCTACCTACCTACCTACCTCCCTACCTCTCTACCTACCTACCTACCTACCTCCCTACCTCCCTCCCTACCTACCTACCTCCCTACCTACCTCCCTACCTCCCTACCTACTTCCCTACCTCGCTACCTCCCTACCTCCCTCCCTACCCCCTACCTCCCTACCTACCTACCTCCCTACCTCCCTACCTCCCTACCTCCCTACCCCCCTACCTACCTACCCACCTCCCTACCTCTCTACCTCCCTACCTACCTACCTCCCTACCTCCCTCCCTACCTACCTACCTCCCTACCTACCTCCCTCCCTACCTACCTACCTCCCTACCTCCCTACCTCCCTACCTCCCTACCTCCCTCCCTACCTCCCTACCTCCCTACCTCCCTCCCTACCTCCCTACCTCCCTACCTACCTACCTCCCTACCTCCCTACCTACCTCCCTACCTCCCTACCTACCTCCCTCCCTACCTCCCTACCTACCTACCTCCCTACCTCCCTCCCTACCTACCTACCTCCCTACCTCCCTCCCTACCTCCCTACCTCCCTACCTCGCTACCTCCCTACCTCCCTACCTACCGCCCTACCTACCGCCCTACCTACCTACCTACCTCCCTACCTACCTCCCTACCTCCTTACCTACCTACCTCCCTACCTATCTCCCTACCTCCCTACCTCCTTACCTACCTCCCTACCTACCTCCCTACCTATCTCCCTACCTCCCTACCTCCCTACCTACCTACCTCCCTACCTACCTCCCTACCTCCTACCTACCTCCCTCCCTACCTACCTCCTACCTACCTACCTACCTACCTACCTCCCTACCTCCCTACCTCCCTACCTACCTACCTCGCTACCTCCCTACCTACCTCCCTACCTACCTCTCTACCTCCCTACCTCCCTACCTACCTACCTCCCTACCTACCTCCCTACCTACTCCCTACCTCCCTACCTCCCTACCTACCTACCTCCCTACCTACCTACCTACCTCCCTACCTCCCTACCTACCTCCCTACCTACCTCCCTACCTACCTACCTCCCTCCCTACCCACCTACCTCCCTACCTACCTCCCTACCTACCTCCCTACCCACCTACCTCCCTACCCACCTACCTCCCTCCCTCCCTCCCTCCCTCCCTACCTCCCTCCCTCCCTCCTTCCCTACCTCCTTCCCTCCTTCCCTCCCTCCCTACCTCCCTACCTCCCTACCTCCCTCCCTCCCTCCCTCCCTACCTCCTTCCCTCCCTCCCTACCTCCCTCCCTCCCTCCCTCCCTACCTCCTCCCTCCCTCCCTCCCTCCCTCCCTACCTCCTTCCCTACCTCCCTCCCTACCTCCCTACCCACCTACCTTCTCTCCTCCCCCATCTTCTTCCTCCTCTTCCTCTTCGTTCAATTAGCGAGTGGAAAAAAGTGATTAAATAAACAAAAATAACACTCGTACAATCAGCATCCAGCAGTCAGGTCGTGTGTGTGTGTGTGTGTGTGTGTGTGTGTCACTTATTACTCTGACATCACTCCTTCAATGTACAGTGTGACGTCAAGCTCTTCTTGTGATGGTGAAGTCACTTGCTTACTGAGTTGTGACATCATGTAATGCTTCACTCAAAACACATCGGACATAACTAACAGTTGTCCTCTGAGACTGACTGCACTTGGTTAGGTTAGGTTATTTTTTTTTTTTTTTTTTACGGGCATTAGCCCACCCGGGCACAGGTCATTTTATAACAACTCATATCAAGGCTGGGGGGGGGGGCGAAAATATACTGTTACTACTACTACTACTACTACTACTACTACTACTACTACTACTACTAATAATAATAATAATAATAATAATAATAATAATAATAATAATAAAATCAATAAAATAAAGAACAATTATAATAAAGAAAATATTAATAATACTAATAAAAATGAATAAAAGTTATAAACAATAATAATAATAAAGAGCCACAAAAAATCAATAGTGGGAAACGCTATACTGTACAGTATATGTATGTTGTGTTGTCAATAGTAAGAGAAACAATTGAGACCCTGCAACTGTGTGTAAATGAGGTAGAAAGTCAGATCAGCAACCAGGGACTTGGTCACAATTTTCGTGATGCCATATGGCAGCAGGGTCTACCATTAGACAACACATTATGCTTCCAATATCTTCCCAGGCGGTAGTACCTCCCTGTTTGACAGCTGCCCACTACCTACTAGGTTAGGTTAGGATGGTTTAGGTTAGGTTATATTACATCAACAAATCAAGTTTCATAAAAATCCCTTACGATTTGTACGAGTTATGGCGGCCACATTTTTTTTTTTTTTTAGAGAAAGAAGGGGTGAAAGAAGATTAGAGGTGGGGGAAGGAAATCACATGATGCACGGACGGATGGACGGAGGAATAAGCCTAACCAGAACGGATAGATGGACAAACACACACACGGACTCTTGGACACGACCGGGAGCTATTTCATCATTGACGCTCTACTCCGACGGTACGAGGAGTAATAAAATGAGAGAGAGAGAGAGAGAGAGAGAGAGAGAGAGAGAGAGAGAGAGAGCCAAGACCACTCGTGCAAAAATATCTCGACATGGCACGAAAAAAAAAAAGACGATAGGACAGAGACATAAACAAAGATAATGGATAATAAAAAGGACAATAAAAGTAGTCCGAAGAGAGAAGGAGGGATGGGAGGGAGGGAGGGAGGAGACGAGGAAAACAAGATGTCGGAGGATAATGAAGATGTTATCATGGCCGTCTGCCTCGAGCCACACTGTCACTCCCACGGCTATTTCTCATACACACACGCACACACACTCCCGGTTACATTATTTACACTAATATCTATCATACAGGACATAAATGTTATATTATACTCTACAGCTATTCATTATTCACACTAGAAAATCGCACACAAAAAGCTGAAATTATCATACATCTATCCTCGTTATTCACAGTAATTCACTATAAAAGACACGTTAATTGACAATACTTCACACTATCAAATATTTCACATACAGTTTAATGATACCAAGCGACACTTACTTTTATCACGATCATCAAGTCGACCAAAAATTCTTATATTAAGTCTAAAATTATCTTACTTTACTCCTTCCTTATGTTATACACAGTAAAAGTCTCACATTAAACACCGCATTTATTGTGTTTCAGTCTCACCAACTTTATCTTTATTAATTCATAGTAAATTTTTCGTTAGTCACATCAAAGTTATCATAGATGTCATAATAGTCTCCTTTGTTTACATACACAGCTCTCGTGAGGAACACTTTACTAAATATATAACATCAATTATATTATTATACTGTATGGCCAATTACTCCCTAATCTTAAAGAAAGGAAATATGTAAAATAGACTTTCAAATTTTAATACCGTATTGCTATTTTTTCTAATTTTATAGGTTTCTTTTATAAACGAATATAATTAAAAGAATAAAATACCTTCAAATTTTATACACTATTCCATGATCATGAATAAAATGTCCTGGATATAAATAAAAAAGGTAAATAAAAATAGTTGGTTAAACAAGGCTCAAGAAATACGAATTTAAAATTGAATGAATATTAATACAGGTATAAAAACAACGTAAGTCTAAACACATGAATCAATTTTTAACAATATAAAGTTAAATGTATCAGTAAAAATCGCAAACATCATGCAGCTAAGACATCGTAAACATGTTCAATAATACACCTTAAAAATATGTAACGTCAAAATATTATTATTTATATACAGTAGTACAGTAATTTACTCGCCTTAAACAACACAATTAGAAATAATAATACTCTTCAAAATGTAACTTTAAAATATTATAATTCATATACAGTACAGTAATTTACTCGCCCTAAACAATATAAAGGCACAATAACATTCTTTAAAACAATAAGGTTAAAAATATCAGCAACATTCGTATAATTTATTAAACACACACCACGTAAAATGCACAACGTAACACAGTAAACTTTATAAAGATGTTCACTCGCCACGTCTTCAGGTTGAGAATAAACAAATGAGCATCGCGCCCCGGGAAGAATGTCGCCACACACCTTCACATAATGAAACAAAATTCTTCTTTGTCTTTGATGCCCCAGTGGCAGGTGTGTTGCGGTGGTGCCACGTCTCCAGTACCTGGGTAGCGGTGGTGCCACGTCTCCAGTACCTGGGTAGCGGTGGTGCCACGTCTCCAGTACCTGGGTAGCGGTGGTGCCACGTCTCCAGTACCTGGGTAGCGGTGGTGTCATGTCTCCAGTACCTGGGTAGCGGTGGTGCCACGTCTCCAGTACCTGGGTAGCGGTGGTGCCATGTCTCCAGTACCTGGGTAGCGGTGGTGCCATGTCTCCAGTACCTGAGAAACTGTGGTGCTACGTCTCCAGTACCTGGGTAGCGGTGGTGCCACGTCTCCAGTACCTGGGTAGCGGTGGTGCCATGTCTCCAGTACCTGGGAAACTGTGGTGCTACGTCTCCAGTACATGGAAAGCAGTGGTGCCATGTCTTCAGTACCTGGGTAGCGGTGGTGCCATGTCTTCAGTACCTGGGTAGCGGTGGCGCCATGTTTTCAGTACCTGGGTAGCGGTGGCGCCATGTCTTCAGTACCTGGGTAGCGGTGGCGCCATGTCTTCAGTACCTGTGTAGCGGTGGTGCCACGTCTTGTATACCTGGATAACAGTGGCGCCAAGTCTGTATGCCTGTATAACAGTGGCGCCAAGTCTTGTATCTGATAACAGTGGCGCCAAGTCTTGTATACCTGTATAACAGTGGCGCCAAGTCTTGTATACCTGTATAACAGTGGCGCCAAGTCTTGTATACCTGTATAACAGTGGCGCCAAGTCTTGTATACCTGTATAACAGTGGCGCCAAGTCTTGTATACCTGTATAACAGTGGCGCCAAGTCTTGTATACCTGTATAACAGTGGCGCCAAGTCTTGTATACTTGTATAACAGTGGCGCCAAGTCTTGTATACCTGTATAACAGTGGCGCCAAGTCTTGTATACTTGTATAACAGTGGCGCCAAGTCTTGTATACCTGTATAACAGTGGCGCCAAGTCTTGTATACCTGTATAACAGTGGCGCCAAGTCTTGTATACCTGTATAACAGTGGCGCCAAGTCTTGTATACCTGTATAACAGTGGCGCCAAGTCTTGTATACCTGTATAACAGTGGCGCCAAGTCTTGTATACCTGTATAACAGTGGCGCCAAGTCTTGTATACCTGTATAACAGTGGCGCCAAGTCTTGTATACCTGTATAACAGTGGCGCCAAGTCTTGTATACCTGTATAACAGTGGCGCCAAGTCTTGTATACCTGTATAACAGTGGCGCCAAGTCTTGTATACCTGTATAACAGTGGCGCCAAGTCTTGTATACCTGTATAACAGTGGCGCCAAGTCTTGTATACCTGTATAACAGTGGCGCCAAGTCTTGTATACCTGTATAACAGTGGCGCCAAGTCTTGTATACCTGTATAACAGTGGCGCCAAGTCTTGTATACCTGTATAACAGTGGCGCCAAGTCTTGTATACCTGTATAACAGTGGCGCCAAGTCTTGTATACCTGTATAACAGTGGCGCCAAGTCTTGTATACCTGTATAACAGTGGCGCCAAGTCTTGTATACCTGTATAACAGTGGCGCCAAGTCTTGTATACCTGTATAACAGTGGCGCCAAGTCTTGTATACCTGTATAACAGTGGCGCCAAGTCTTGTATACCTGTATAACAGTGGCGCCAAGTCTTGTATACCTGTATAACAGTGGCGCCAAGTCTTGTATACCTGTATAACAGTGGCGCCAAGTCTTGTATACCTGTATAACAGTGGCGCCAAGTCTTGTATACCTGTATAACAGTGGCGCCAAGTCTTGTATACCTGTATAACAGTGGCGCCAAGTCTTGTATACCTGTATAACAGTGGCGCCAAGTCTTGTATACCTGCATAACAGTGGCGCCAAGTCTTGTATACCTGTATAACAGTGGCGCCAAGTCTTGTATACCTGTATAACAGTGGCGCCAAGTCTTGTATACCTGTATAACAGTGGCGCCAAGTCTTGTATACCTGTATAACAGTGGCGCCAAGTCTTGTATACCTGTATAACAGTGGCGCCAAGTCTTGTATACCTGTATAACAGTGGCGCCAAGTCTTGTATACCTGTATAACAGTGGCGCCAAGTCTTGTATACCTGTATAACAGTGGCGCCAAGTCTTGTATACCTGTATAACAGTGGCGCCAAGTCTTGTATACCTGTATAACAGTGGCGCCAAGTCTTGTATACCTGTATAACAGTGGCGCCAAGTCTTGTATACCTGTATAACAGTGGCGCCAAGTCTTGTATACCTGTATAACAGTGGCGCCAAGTCTTGTATACCTGTATAACAGTGGCGCCAAGTCTTGTATACCTGTGTAACAGTGGCGCCAAGTCTTGTATACCTGTATAACAGTGGCGCCAAGTCTTGTATACCTGTATAACAGTGGCGCCAAGTCTTGTATACCTGTATAACAGTGGCGCCAAGTCTTGTATACCTGTGTAACAGTGGCGCCAAGTCTTGTATACCTGTATAACAGTGGCGCCAAGTCTTGTATACCTGTATAACAGTGGCGCCAAGTCTTGTATACCTGTATAACAGTGGCGCCAAGTCTTGTATACCTGTATAACAGTGGCGCCAAGTCTTGTATACCTGTATAACAGTGGCGCCAAGTCTTGTATACCTGTGTAACAGTGGCGCCAAGTCTTGTATACCTGTATAACAGTGGCGCCAAGTCTTGTATACCTGTATAACAGTGGCGCCAAGTCTTGTATACCTGTGTAACAGTGGCGCCAAGTCTTGTATACATGTATAACAGTGGCGCCAAGTCTTGTATACCTGTATAACAGTGGCGCCAAGTCTTGTATACCTGTATAACAGTGGCGCCAAGTCTTGTATACCTGTGTAACAGTGGCGCCAAGTCTTGTATACCTGTATAACAGTGGCGCCAAGTCTTGTATACCTGTATAACAGTGGCGCCAAGTCTTGTATACCTGTATAACAGTGGCGCCAAGTCTTGTATACCTGTATAACAGTGGCGCCAAGTCTTGTATACCTGTATAACAGTGGCGCCAAGTCTTGTATACCTGTATAACAGTGGCGCCAAGTCTTGTATACCTGTATAACAGTGGCGCCAAGTCTTGTATACCTGTATAACAGTGGCGCCAAGTCTGTATACCTGTATAACAGTGGCGCCAAGTCTTGTATACCTGTATAACAGTGGCGCCAAGTCTTGTATACCTGTATAACAGTGGCGCCAAGTCTTGTATACCTGTGTAACAGTGGCGCCAAGTCTTGTATACCTGTATAACAGTGGCGCCAAGTCTTGTATACCTGTATAACAGTGGCGCCAAGTCTTGTATACCTGTATAACAGTGGCGCCAAGTCTTGTATACCTGTATAACAGTGGCGCCAAGTCTTGTATACCTGTATAACAGTGGCGCCAAGTCTTGTATACCTGTATAACAGTGGCGCCAAGTCTTGTATACCTGTATAACAGTGGCGCCAAGTCTTGTATACCTGTATAACAGTGGCGCCAAGTCTTGTATACCTGTATAACAGTGGCGCCAAGTCTTGTATACCTGTATAACAGTGGCGCCAAGTCTTGTATACCTGTATAACAGTGGCGCCAAGTCTTGTATACCTGTATAACAGTGGCGCCAAGTCTTGTATACCTGTATAACAGTGGCGCCAAGTCTTGTATACCTGTATAACAGTGGCGCCAAGTCTTGTATACCTGTATAACAGTGGCGCCAAGTCTTGTATACCTGTATAACAGTGGCGCCAAGTCTTGTATACCTGTATAACAGTGGCGCCAAGTCTTGTATACCTGTATAACAGTGGCGCCAAGTCTTGTATACCTGTGTAACAGTGGCGCCAAGTCTTGTATACCTGTATAACAGTGGCGCCAAGTCTTGTATACCTGTATAACAGTGGCGCCAAGTCTTGTATACCTGTATAACAGTGGCGCCAAGTCTTGTATACCTGTATAACAGTGGCGCCAAGTCTTGTATACCTGTATAACAGTGGCGCCAAGTCTTGTATACCTGTATAACAGTGGCGCCAAGTCTTGTATACCTGTATAACAGTGGCGCCAAGTCTTGTATACCTGTATAACAGTGGCGCCAAGTCTTGTATACCTGTATAACAGTGGCGCCAAGTCTTGTATACCTGTATAACAGTGGCGCCAAGTCTTGTATACCTGTATAACAGTGGCGCCAAGTCTTGTATACCTGTATAACAGTGGCGCCAAGTCTTGTATACCTGTATAACAGTGGCGCCAAGTCTTGTATACCTGTATAACAGTGGCGCCAAGTCTTGTATACCTGTATAACAGTGGCGCCAAGTCTTGTATACCTGTATAACAGTGGCGCCAAGTCTTGTATACCTGTATAACAGTGGCGCCAAGTCTTGTATACCTGTATAACAGTGGCGCCAAGTCTTGTATACCTGTATAACAGTGGCGCCAAGTCTTGTATACCTGTATAACAGTGGCGCCAAGTCTTGTATACCTGTATAACAGTGGCGCCAAGTCTTGTATACCTGTATAACAGTGGCGCCAAGTCTTGTATACCTGTATAACAGTGGCGCCAAGTCTTGTATACCTGCATAACAGTGGCGCCAAGTCTTGTATACCTGTATAACAGTGGCGCCAAGTCTTGTATACCTGTATAACAGTGGCGCCAAGTCTTGTATACCTGTATAACAGTGGCGCCAAGTCTTGTATACCTGTATAACAGTGGCGCCAAGTCTTGTATACTGTATAACAGTGGCGCCAAGTCTTGTATACCTGTATAACAGTGGCGCCAAGTCTTGTATACCTGTATAACAGTGGCGCCAAGTCTTGTATACCTGTATAACAGTGGCGCCAAGTCTTGTATACCTGTATAACAGTGGCGCCAAGTCTTGTATACCTGTATAACAGTGGCGCCAAGTCTTGTATACCTGTATAACAGTGGCGCCAAGTCTTGTATACCTGTATAACAGTGGCGCCAAGTCTTGTATACCTGTATAACAGTGGCGCCAAGTCTTGTATACCTGCATAACAGTGGCGCCAAGTCTTGTATACCTGTATAACAGTGGCGCCAAGTCTTGTATACCTGTATAACAGTGGCGCCAAGTCTTGTATACCTGTATAACAGTGGCGCCAAGTCTTGTATACCTGCATAACAGTGGCGCCAAGTCTTGTATACCTGCATAACAGTGGCGCCAAGTCTTGTATACCTGTATAACAGTGGCGCCAAGTCTTGTATACCTGTGTAACAGTGGCGCCAAGTCTTGTATACCTGTATAACAGTGGCGCCAAGTCTTGTATACCTGCATAACAGTGGCGCCAAGTCTTGTATACCTGTATAACAGTGGCGCCAAGTCTTGTATACCTGTATAACAGTGGCGCCAAGTCTTGTATACCTGTATAACAGTGGCGCCAAGTCTTGTATACCTGTATAACAGTGGCGCCAAGTCTTGTATACCTGTATAACAGTGGCGCCAAGTCTTGTATACCTGTATAACAGTGGCGCCAAGTCTTGTATACCTGTATAACAGTGGCGCCAAGTCTTGTATACCTGTATAACAGTGGCGCCAAGTCTTGTATACCTGTATAACAGTGGCGCCAAGTCTTGTATACCTGTATAACAGTGGCGCCAAGTCTTGTATACCTGTATAACAGTGGCGCCAAGTCTTGTATACCTGTATAACAGTGGCGCCAAGTCTTGTATACTGTATAACAGTGGCGCCAAGTCTTGTATACCTGTATAACAGTGGCGCCAAGTATTGTATACCTGATAACAGTGGCGCCAAGTCTGTATACTGTATAACAGTGGCGCCAAGTCTTGTATACCTGTATAACAGTGGCGCCAAGTCTTGTATACCTGTATAACAGTGGCGCCAAGTCTTGTATACCTGTATAACAGTGGCGCCAAGTCTTGTATACCTGTATAACAGTGGCGCCAAGTCTTGTATACCTGTATAACAGTGGCGCCAAGTCTTGTATACCTGTATAACAGTGGCGCCAAGTCTTGTATACCTGTATAACAGTGGCGCCAAGTCTTGTATCCTGTATAACAGTGGCGGCAAGTCTTGTATACCTGTATAACAGTGGCGCCAAGTCTTGTATACCTGTATAACAGTGGCGCCAAGTCTTGTATACCTGTATAACAGTGGCGCCACGTTTTGTATTCAATGAAAGATTATCCTTAGTTAATCTTATAAAAATATTGACTTCGCCTCTCTCTGTACACCGCACAGTCGTCAGCCTGGCTGGCTTGCTGGCGCAGTGTTCACGATACGGAAACTCACACAGCCGACAAGTAATTGTCCAGAATGGTAATTAGGACTAACTAGCCATCCCTCTCTAGTTAAGAACCTGTATTAATGACCTCCCTAGTGATTAGTGAGGGCTGAAGACTAATTAACAAATTCAACCAATTCCCTTCGTCTGGTTAAGGAGGCGTGGCTAATTAACTTGGCAGTGATTAGTATGACTTCAAGTAGCTAACTTGAAATGATTGTCAGGTTAAGGAATTTGATTCGGTAGTTTGGTAGGACATAGTAGCGATTGGTGATTAGAAAGATGAGGCATATTTAGTTAGTTAGAGACAGTAATTAACTAGCTTGACAGTGATTGGTGGATCTTGGAGTCCCTAACTTGCCAGTGTGTCTAGCTTAGCTTGGTAGTGATTGGCAGGAGCACAATTAGCCATTGCTGTGTTGTTTGGGGGTGTTAGATGAACTATTGTTTATTAAATAAGAGAAGTGAAGTAGTTGTTATTATCCTGGTACGGGTTACTAGTCTAACATGCTCTTTGGTGCTAGTGGAGGGAGGGGAATGAGTTTAGTTTAGGGGCTAGTAAATCAAATAGCTGCTAGTGCTAGTGTGATTAACCTACTATAGTTAGTGAGAATGATAAAGACTCTAGTTTAATGGCCATTAACTTAAATAGCTCGTTGGTGCCATTGATGTTTAACCTTTTAGTTAATAACGAGACAAAACGAACTTGAAATCGTTGTTTAGATCAATGGTTAACGAACTTGTTAATATTAGGGTAGTTTAGTGGTTAATGAAGGGGGAGATTAATTAAACAATGTGGTGTAGTTATGAACTTTGTTTTAACTAGCTCGTTTGTGTAAAGGCGGTTTAATATGCTAGTTAGTGATGGTGGAACGGTAACTAGGGGTGTTGTGGTTTCGTCATAATCTTTGGTTTAACTAGGTCATTAGGTCTAGGGTAATTTAATCTACTAGTTAGTGAAGAGGGACAGGTATACATTGGCTCGTTGGGAGGTTACTGAACTGTCGTGCTCACGGAGGGCCACTCAAACTCACAGACCAGTTGTAAGGACGCTATACTGTGCACAACCAGGAACAATACACAAAACCTATGCGACAGGCGACCACACTTCGCCTGGCGGACCCTGATTATGGGCGATGATGTCCTGTGTAACTATGAACAACGCAGGTAACCGTATTATTAAAAGCCTTAGCCAAACTACAGCACGAGAGGGCAGTTGTGGCCCCACTGTCTCTCACAACCACGACTACACGCATCTACCACCAGGCAATCAAACAATATCTACACAACCACAATCGCAATCAACCAAGAAAAGACAAATAAACTACGCTACAGTGTCTGGGTTGTAACGAAACTATCCCTCACAACCACGACTACACTCATTTACCACCAGACAACCAACCAACACAACACACAATGACTGGTTGTGACGAAAAACTCCTACACACAACCACAACCACAACTAAACTAGGCTAAGAAGGGTGGTTGTGGCGAGACTGCTCCACCAACACCAACAATTGCAATCAACATACACAAAGAATACAATATCATACAATATCACACACATCAACAAACAATACACACAGATTACAGCAATACAAACACCACTAATAATATCCATAAATTACAGTCAAGGAAACAAATAATACAGTAGTAAAAAACAGTAATAATAACTTTTAAGAAAATAACTAAAACTTCAACAAACTTCACCAATAATGAATATATCTGACGTCACGCTTCTCTGGCAATAAATAATAAAATATTAAGAAATTCCCAATAAACATCATACGTATAAAGTCATATATTTATATCTTGGCAATGTTTTTTTCGATATATTTTGGTTATGTTTTGAGGTCCTGATATTTATGTAATTCATTTTTAATTCTCAACTTTTCTAATGTATATTATTTTATTTATACGAACGTGAAGAAAAACAATTCTACTCTTACGTAATATTTATTTATATATGAAGTTAATGTGCGTCATAAAAGATAAAACACACATATACGAAATTATAATTAGTAACGTTAAAATACTCCTTCAATTGTGTTTCATATATTAACATAATCGCATTACTGTATTACGCGGGAGTCGTGTGTCTGAGGCCGCCTTGTTTTGGCGGGAAGGCCATTTAATCAGCTGAAGCGCAAGTGTAAACACCGGATCAATGGGGGCTACAAATCACTAAATTAACCCATTGTTTGTACACCTCGCATCAAGCAGCCTCTTTGTTCCTGCATCAAGCACAGAACATACAGACGCACACACACACACGCGCCACGTAAGTATCCATTTATAATCGTGTTTTTGGCGGGAGGTTGGCAGTAACCCCGCTGTCGGAATGCCCGCGCTTTTTTGCTCATTAACGCGGGAAACTGTCACGTGTAATTGGCACAAGAAAGCGCGGGAAGCGACAACGCGCACGCCACCACTACCAACCAACCACTCTGCCTGACTAATACTACCTGTGGCGACG
The DNA here is from genome assembly GCA_958450375.1 of Homarus gammarus. NCBI lineage: Eukaryota > Metazoa > Arthropoda > Malacostraca > Decapoda > Nephropidae > Homarus > Homarus gammarus. Next base: position 79,650 of record CAUDMG010000554.1, on the reverse strand, counting down.
CACTGCTGACGTTGACGTTGATAATACTGATGATGCTCATACTGGCGTTACTAACCCTGACGTTACAAATACTGACGTTGCTGATGTTGAAGCTATTAAAGTGGTGTTTTTAATGATGATCCTGACACTTATCGCCGTCTTTGCTAATAATGACAATGCTAATATTGACGCTGTTAAAGCTGACAATTTTGATGTTAACGTTGATATGTTGAAGAACAGTGACGCTACTCAAGTTGACGACTCGAGATTATTATACTGGGAAGGATTAGCAACAACAACAACCTAACCTAACCTAACCTAACCTAACCTAACCTAAACTTACTGTAACGTAACGTAACCTAACCTAACCTAAACTAAAACAAAACCACCCTTTTACACGCTCACAGAAAAAAACCCTTATCAGATGGGTACGAAAAGGCGGTCATTGGGAGACGCAGAATGAGTACAAACAGACAATGTTGCAAAGATGAACTGATTGCAATATAACTTCTACGTTACTCGAGTTGAGGAGAGTAATAATTGAATAAATTCACGGTAGCAACACTATTAAACAAAGCAACAGGAACACTTAATCATTACCTGAAGATTAGGCACCCCAGCTTATTGCACCTGATGAATTAAATTATCAAACGGTACCTGAGGGATTGGGTTGGGTTAGGTTAGGTTATTTTAGGTTAGTGTTAGGTTAGCATTAGGTTAAAATAAGCTAGATTAGTTTAGCGTCAGGGTGTTTAATGAATCAGGTGCCATAAGCTGGGATGTCTCATCATCAGGAGCAATAAGCTGGGGTGTTTAATGATCAGGTGCAATAAGCTGGGGTGTCTCATCATCAGGAGCAATAAGCTGGGGTGTTTAATGATCAGGTGCAATAAGCTGGGGTGTCTCACCATCAGGTGCAATAAGCTGGGGTGTTTAATGATCAGGTGCAATAAGCTGGGGTGTCTCACCATCAGGTGCAATAAGCTGGGGTGTTTAATGATCAGGTGCAATAAGCTGGGGTGTTTAATGATCAGGTGCAATAAGCTGGGGTCTCATCATTAGGTGCAATAAGCTGGGGTGTCTCATCATCAGGAGCAATAAGCTGGGGTCTCATCATTAGGTGCAATAAGCTGGGGAGTCTCATCATCAGGAGCAATAAGCTGGGGTGTCTCATCATCAGGTGCAATAAGCTGGGGTGTCTCATCATCAGGTGCAATAAGCTGGGGAGTCTCAACATCAGGTGCAATAAGCTGGGGAGTCTCATCATCAGGTGCAATAAGCTGGGGTGTCTCATCATCAGGTGCAATAAGCTGGGGTGTCTCATCATCAGGTGCAATAAGCTGGGGTGTTTAATGATCAGGTGCAATAAGCTGGGGTGTCTCATCATGAGGTGCAATAAGCTGGGGTGTCTCATCATGAGGTGCAATAAGCTGGGGTGTCTCATCATGAGGTGCAATAAGCTGGGGTGTCTCATCATGAGGTGCACTAAGCTGGGGTGTCTCATCATCAGGTGCAATAAGCTGGGGTGTCTCATCATCAGGTGCAATAAGCTGGGGTGTCTCATCATGAGGTGCAATAAGCTGGGGTGTCTCATCATGAGGTGCCCCATAAACAAGACACAAGACCTCGCGTCACACAACACCAGGGGACGACGGCGGCCTTTACTCATCAAGTTATTATGGCGAATCTATCTTCATTATACACTTTCACATGTCCACACCGATGATAATGTATACATGTGTGTGTGTGTGTGTGTGTCACTAGACGATCGCATTATTAACCTCAACATGTGATCAAGTAATTGTGGTGAACTACACCTGTGGCCGGGAAGACACGCTACCTTGCTTTCATCTTTTTCCTTGAAGTTGCCCGACAATAATCCACCACTGTCTCGCTGTTTCCCGGTAGACTTTTTTTGGTGGTCGTCATAATTTACAGAGGTTTGGTAAAAGGGATATGTAAGACCTCATGTATTTGTATATTAACCTTGCATGAAAAGTTTTTCTTAAAAGTTCTCGCTACCATGGTGCGTGAGAGAGAGAGAGAGAGAGAGAGAGAGAGAGAGAGAGAGAGAGAGAGAGAGAGAGAGACCAACCAGAACAGCTACAATACACAAATATACACAAATTAAAAATCAAGATCTTCAAAGACTCATAAGTTATCATTCTCATACACCAGGGGTCCGGACACTGGTCGAGTCTCAAGTGCCCCATCGACGCCCATATTGGTACCGTCAGATGTGTTCTCGTGTCATCATTAAGGAGGAAAATTTAACGATGGACCTTCAAAAACTCCTGCAAATTAGCCCCGCCTATTCCACCTAAATATTAATCACCCTAATGCTAATCTAACTTACTTTGACCTAATCTAGTTTCATCTTACCTTATCTAACTGAATGGAAACCTATTCTAATCTAATCCAACCGAACCTAACGCTCACCTAATCTAATCTAACCCAACCTAACGCTAACCTAACGCTAAACTAACCTAATCCACCAATACTATCATCATCATCATCATCTCACACCAGGAGATGGTTGAGCACTTCGGAGACAACAACAACAACAATAATATTAATAATAATAATAATAATAATAATAATAATAATAATAATAATAGTAATAATAATAATAATAATAATAATAATAGTAATAATAATAATAATAATACAAACTAATAATAATAATAATGATAATAATAATAATAATAATAATAATAATAATATAATAATAATAATAATAATAATAATAATAACACTGCCTCACCTCGCTACCTACCTACTGAGTCAGATATATTCTTCAAGAACAAGAATAGTAACGAAAACAAACAAACACGGAATTTAGACAAAAACACACACAAAGGCCGATACACACAGACACACACACAGACACAAGGAAACTTACACCAAAATCCTCCCCCCCCCCCCCAAAAAAACCCCTCACCAACGTAACCAAGAAGGCATACGACACAAACTTTCCTTCAACAAGTGAGTAACCGAACCTAACCAACCTTACCACAGTGATGGACTAATGTAAAAATAATTATAAAACCGCCACACAAAACCCAAACACTCGATACGAAACTCACACCACAAAAACCTTCCTTTTAGCAAATTAAAACCTTCTAGATAACGCAACAATGGAAACCTACAATAAAATAAGTATTAAAATCCCCGAAAAAATACATAAAAAACATTGTAAAAACCTAGAGATAAAAACCCTAGAACATAAGGATTTTACAAGACAATTTACACTAAACTTTCGTCAGTCACGCCCCAGGAAGACCTCCCTAGGCGCCTCGTCTTGCTCCGGCGGCCACAGGTAAGCCACACCATAAACAGGTATTGTCCTGGCCTACGGGAGCGACAGGCCATACGTACCCACACACTCTCACACGGACACATCAGCGTGCCATCAGTAGCGACCACCCATTGGGCTTTGTCACACCGCCTGGGTATGATGTGTGTGGGTAGTGTGTGTGTGTGTGTGTATGTATGTAGGTATATGGTGAATGACTGAATGAATATCTGACCAACCTAACCTAAACCTAACCAAGATCCGCAACCACATCCAAGGCATCACTCTTAGCTCCCTCTACCCAGCACTTTTCAAGGCTCACCATCAAGTAATTACGTCTTAGGGACCACAGGTTTTGTATCTTAAAATTAGCATATTTCTTGTAAATTATAGTCATGCGGTGTTTGCAAGGCATTTTGAGGCGGCATTAAGTTCTGTATATTACTGAAGGTACTAACATTCACTTACTACTACTACTACTACTAATCGTAGTAATTAATAATAATAATAATAATAATAATAATAATAATAATAATAATAAGATAAATTGAAATTCCATCTTCAGTTCAAGGACTTTTGCGTGGACTACCTTGGGTTGGGTTGTCAAGACGGGGCAACAAATATGCAAATTACCAGCGTCACGAACGTCCCGGGCCCTTCAAGGTCCGTGGCATGAAGACGTCTCGAAGGAAAAAGACGGATCTAACGAACTAGTGTACACTACGTCAGAAAAAAAATCGTCTTAATAATAACTTTGAGACGTTTACTTAGGGATTAGTCAAGGAATAAATTTAACTAGGAGAATCATTGTGCATTTTTAAGTCTGGTTATCAAGGAACGTATCACCAGACAAGACCTGACGCCGATGGTATCACGCAAATTAATCAATTAAGGCTTTAACTGGTTTTTATCATTAGTCTCACTGAAGAAGGTTTCGTCTTTTTTTAGCTGGTCAAGACATGAGTAATTTCTGGCCGCGTATAAGATTTGATCGCGTGGCGCCTCACCAAATCTTTGTTTACTAATTGGCAACTCACGTCACAAAAATGGCGGGAATTGAAATTTTATCCCAACATTACGTCAAAACATTAATAATACAATTTTAGCTTCTTAAAACACAACGACAGACATTAATAACGTTGATTATGATCCACATCGGTGGAAAAATATATTAAATTCTATCAATGAGAGACGGTAAATCAACTTCCGTTTCTCTCTCAAATTAAGGAAGGGATTAAATGCGACGCCTGTCTGTCTATTTCTGGGCCACGTCACAGCCACATACACACTGTTTGTTTACCTGTAATTCTAGACGTTAATGAATAAACAGCCGGTGCAGGAGAACGACGGAGTTCCCGCTTGAAGAAATAACTCACCAGCAATCAAAGGGGAAGTTCCGCCCACCCACAAGTTGGTCAATGTTAAAGGAGAGTACCACGAACACGACCACGAAACAGTGAATCTTGGAGGTGACAGAAACCAACCTAACCAAACCAATGTAACCTAACCTAACCTGAGCTAACCTTCACTTCTAAGAACATCTATAACCCTCCAACACCCATAAGAACTTCAACAACCCCTCCAAGAACTCCACAACTCCCTCCAACACCCCCTAGAACCTCTATAACCCCTCCAACCCCTCCAAGAACTCCACAACTCCCTCCAACACCCCCAAGAACCTCTACAACCCCTCCAACATCACCGAGAACCTCGGAAACACCTCTACAACCCCTTCAGCAACTACAAGAACCTCTACAACACCTTCAACAGCCTCAAGAACCTCTACAACCCCTCCAACACCACCTAGAACCTGTACAACCCCTCCAACATCCCTAAGAACATCTAAACCCCCTCCAACACCTCCAAGAACCTCTACACTCAAACTACAACACCTCCAACACCCTCAAGAACCTTTACAACCCCTCCAACACCTCCAAGAACCTCTACAACTACAACCCCTCCAACACCCCCTAGAACCTGTACAACCCCTCCAACACCCCCTAGAACCTGTACAACCCCTCCAACATCCCCAAGAATCTCTACAACCCCTCCAACACCCCCTAGAACATCTAAAACCCCCTCCAACACCCCCTAGAACCTGTACAACCCCTCCAACACCCCCTAGAACCTGTACAACCCCTCCAACACCCAAGAAACTCTACAACCCTCCAACACCCTAGAACCTTACAACCCTCCAACACCCTAGAACCTCTACAACCCCGTCAATACCCCCAAGAACCTGTACAACCCCTAAAATAACTCCAAGAACTTCTAAACCCCCGCAACACCTACAAGAACGTCTACAACCCCTCCAACACCTCCAAGAACCTCTACAAACCCTCCAATACCTCCAAGAACCTCTACAACCCCTCCAATACCTCCAAGAACCTCTACAACCCCTCCAATACCTCCAAGAACTTTGTTATGCAGCCGGGTAGTCGGGACGGTTGAGATATATTTGTTTTGGCCAGTAATTATGACGTGCCGACGGTCACCACCTCAAGGGAGGGAGGCGAGGAGGCATCATGGGGAGAGAGGGAGTGAGGGGAAGAGATCGAGTACGGGAGGGATAGAGGGAATCGTGGAGAGAGAGAGAGAGAGAGAGAGAGAGAGAGAGAGAGAGAGAGAGAGAGAGAGAGAGAGAGAGAGAGAGAGAGAGAGAGCGGTGACGTCATTACAAACCTCATGATGTTTGAGAATAACCATCAACATGGCATGATAATCAGGACCTGAACTCTCAAACACACGTAAGTTAATGTACCTCACTTAACTGTAGACACGATAAATATTATAAATGGTTCTCTTAATCGACGACATCATTATCGTCCCCTATAACTTGTGATGAGGCCTCGTTTATCTCGTTCATTTTAGCTACGCCACAAAAATGAATTCTCAAATCTTCATTAATTACCCGTTTAACCTCTAACTGGCGCTGTGATAATGTTTCTAACGTCCCATGCAAGTTAGGACACAAACATGATGGAGAAAGTTTACCAAGACTCTGGGGTTAAGGTGATCCTCTCCTGTATCTGGGGGACCACTGAGGAGGAGGAGAGGGGGAAGGAGGGAGGGATAGAGGGAAGGATGGGAGAGTAAAGGAGGAGGAGGAGAGGGAGAAGGAGGGAGGGATAGAGGGAAGGATGGGAGAGTAAAGGAGGAGGAGGAGAGGGAGAAGGAGGGAGGGATAGAGGGAAGGATGGGAGAGTAAGGAGGAGGAGGAGGAGAGGGAGAAGGAGGGAGGGATAGAGGGAAGGATGGGAGAGTAAAGGAGGAGGAGGAGAGGGAGAAGGAGGGAGGGATAGAGGGAAGGATGGGAGAGTAAAGGAAGAGGAGGAGAGGGAGAAGGAGGGAGGGATAGAGGGAAGGATGGGAGAGTAAAGGAGGAGGAGGAGAGGGAGAAGGAGGGAGGGATAGAGGGAAGGATGGGAGGAAAGGAGGAGGAGAGGGAGGAGGGAGGGATAGAGGAAGGATGGAGGGAAAGGAGGAGAGGAGAAGGAGGAGGGATAGAGGAAGGATGGGAGAGGAAGGAGGAGGAGGAGGGAGGAGAGGAGGAGGAGAGGGGAAGGAGGGAGGGATGAGGAGGATAGGAGAGGAAAGGAGGAGAGGAGAGGGAGAAGGGGAGGGGAGGAAAGAAAGTAGGAATATATATATATATATATATATATATATATATATATATATATATATATATATATATATATATATATATATATACATATATATATTTATGTTGAAACAGTTTATTTAGCCAGAAGAACACAGATACAGAGTCAATTAAAGATCATAAAATTAACATGGCTGAGCCAGTTGAAAGCCTGAGCTCTCTTGTAGTTATATACTGTACATTTATATCAAGGAAGTATTATGTAACATTTACTATCATTTGGAATAGTACACATAGCATGGTGGTAATAAGAACATATCGGAATGTTACTACGGATATTTCTTCGAAGGAAGAGAGAGGAGGAGGAGAGTGGAGGACGACAGACAGACAGACGGGATCGAAAACTATACCCTGACTTGTAGTTGTGACGCAGGACAACAATAATGACTTCAAGACCGGCACTTACCTTATTTGTGCCTCAGGCGGATGTAAGGTCCAGTGTGGGCGTCTGTGTACAGGGGTGAGGGGTGGTGGTGGGTGCGTGGGGAGAGGAAGGGGAAGTTGGTAGCAATGAGGAAGAGGAGGAAGTAGGTAGTTTAGGGGATTCCCCTTGTCTGGGGGATGGGGTAAGGCTAGGTGACATTGGTAAGGACAAAGGTGGCGTAGGGTAGGAGAAAAGGGAAGACTTCACCTATGGGAGGAGGAGCAGTACTCACCTTGCCGAAGGTTCTGGCGTAGGTCCCCGTCAGGAGAGAGTGGAAGATAATAATGGTCTCGTCAAGGTCCCAGATGTACACTCGTTCCACCTTGTTCTCCGGATCGGGTGACGGGTTACTGCGACGCGCCCGACCGTTCCTCGACCTTGACGCTGTAAGGACAACCCTGGCGTTAGTTAAGGCAACCCTGGCGAAGAAGAAGATGAAGAAGAAGAAGAAGAAGAAGAAGAGTAAAATGAAGGGTAAGAAAAGAAGTCGAACAAGAACAAGAAGTAATAAAACCAAACCAGAGAAGAAAGGAATAAGATAAAGAAGAATAGGAAAATGAACATGGAGGAAAAAATGTTTGTCCTACCCAATTAGTAGTGAAGACCCAGGTAGTGCTTACACAGGTGGGATTTTTTTCTACTATCTACAGGTCAATCACATTACCTGAGCTGGGCGGGGGATTATGCAACAAAGAGGATTACTCCAGTGTATGGGAAAACACGGGAGGGATCTTACGTGTGTTCATCCGGATGGGCTTAGATACGTTAAAATATGTTTAAGTGAATAAACTAACTCATAAATGATACTTAATAAAATACAACATAATCTAAAAAAAAATACAGTTAAGTCTTATAGCTATTTAAAAAAATCTTGATTACTTAGGAAATCAAGTAAAAAACTAAATTCTTACTCGAGAAAATAAAGAAACGCAAAAACCCATTGAACTGTAAGAGAAACACACGACTTGTAAACCCTTTTAAAGAGGATCCAACCCTCTATGGACGGTAGCTGGAACACCTATAAGTCTAGAACTCAACCCTCTCTTGTCTTCCAGCAAACTTTGAACCTCTTATGGGTCTTCTTTGTAATCAAGTCTAAACCCGCGGAAGAGAAGAAGTAAAAAAATAAAAACTTCACGAGATGAATCCGTTCACAAACCCCATAACTGAATTAAGCTTAAACAGTTGGTATTGAGTTTAGGACGCCTTTCACATCCAAGAAGCCATAGTGTGTGTAAATGTATCTGCTTTAATATTCAGTCCACAGGAAATTGGAACACACCCGACCTGACGGGAAATTGCGCGGGAAAACATTGAAACCCTGATAGATGAGATGAAAAATTCTTTATAATAAATAACTTAATTGAAGTTGTAGTGACTTAATAACGTGTTGTAGTTAATGAGGTGTTGTAGTGATCTTCTTAGAGAGGAAGGAAGCCCGGGGTTATAAAAATGAATATGGAAGATTAACTGAAGAAGGGGTCCACATAGGATTATGGTGAAGAGGTGAGGAGAGGGGCAGGGAGGTGAGCAGAGAGAGAGAGAGAGAGAGAGAGAGAGAGAGAGAGAGAGAGAGAGAGAGAGAGAGAGTATCAGGTAAAATAAAAAAAACAATTAGGAGAACTAATAATAATAATAATAATAATAATAATAATAATAATAAAATAAAAATTATAGGAAATTCTTAGTCTGATGGAAAAAAATTACATAAACCGATATTCAAAACCACGGATTAAATACTTATCTCATTAATCTACAAAATTAATAACAAAACTTATCCCCCCATATAAAATATTAATATTTCAAATTAATCTTTAAATTGGGGAAAATTAATAGTGAATATTACTAAACCAAGACAATGTTTACTAACTTTCAGTGACTTAAGGTACATTCCACAAAAACCCACACACAATGACGTTACAGAGTATTGGAACAGACCTGTGTCTTTCATCGGGGACGAAGGGCTGTCAACACCCTGAAAGCCTGTCGTATCTGTTTTGGGGACAAGAAAAACAAAAGTTAATCTAGCGACAATCAGAAATATATCCAGTTCTCCATTTAGGAAAGACAAGACAGCATTAACCTTATATGTGACGTCATAAAAAGACTTAGTATGAGCAAGACGAGGGGCTGGGAAGCAAGGGACACTTACTCTCCAGGGGTAATGTGAGCTGGTAGGTGGTGGCGGTGGGCGTGGTCGGTGCCGCCGTCGGGAGGCCAGAGGAGAGGCCATTGGAGGCAGCGGCAGCGGCGGCGGAGGAGGTGGAGGAAGCGCTAGAGGAGCCCATGTATCCCGCGTAACCCTGGCCATAGTAGTAACTGCCTGCAGCGGCCGCCTGACCCGCGTACGCCGCCGCTGAGTAGTAAGCTGAGTCCAGTCCCTGCTGGGGGTAGGGGGCTGATGTGAGCTGCTGAAGGTTTGGTTAACTCTATGATTATTACTAAAAGCTAGACGGACACACACACACACATCCAGTTCTCCCCTCTCTCTCTCTTTCACGTACATTTGTCTATCCCTCATATACATCCAGTCTCTCTCACACACAGTCTCTGCCTCTAACCTGTTGTGTGGAGGTGTAGTTCTGTGTGTTGCCGGTGGCGAAGGAGGCGTTGTATGAGGTGCCATAGTACGGGTTCTGACACGCTTGAGTCCCACTACTACTGCCGAAGGATCCGTAGGGCGCCAAATACGAGGCCGTAGCTGATCCTAGGGAGCTCGCCGTACCCAAGGACCCCGTGGAGCCTAGACATGAGGAACCTAGGGCACTGGAGCCTAGGGTACCCTTACTACTCTGGTTAAGACCTCGTGTCGTACCTGGGAAGAGATGGTAAGACGGAAGAGACTTGATAGTAAATTCCGGGTTAGGTTATGGTAGACATTTGCTTTTAATTAACTTGTTTGTAACTCGGATCTAAACAGAACCCCAAGATAACTAAAATGGAACTCAAGGTAAGTCAAACTGAATCAAAACAAAGAACCCACGTAAACCCAGTCCCATATATAACCCAAACAGAACCCAAATTGAACCCAAAACTGACCAGAATGTAAACGAGATGAAACCCATATTATATGAACCAAACTGAACCAAAGTATAGCCATATGAACCCTTATAAACACAAAAATACACCCAAAATAAATCTGTATAAAACCTGAATGAACCCAAATGAACCCTCAAATGAACCCTCAAATGAACCCTCAAATGAACCCTCAAATGAACCCTCAAATGAACCCTCAAATGAACCCTCAAATGAACCCTCAAATGAACCCTCAAATGAACCCTCAAATGAACCCTCAAATGAACCCTCAAATGAACCCTCAAATGAACCCTCAAATGAACCCTCAAATGAACCCTCAAATGCTAGACCAAAACAACGACTTTATCTGCAAGGCGTAACTCACTCAAGGAGGTACAACAAAGGGAGTAACTCACTGATAGGTACAACAAAGGGGGTAACTCGCTGGGATATACAACAAAGGGGGTTACTCACTGATAGGTACAACAAAGGGGGCAACTCACTGATAGGCACAACAAAGGGGGTAACTCAATGATAGGTACAACAAAGGGGTAACTCACTGGGAGGTACAACAAAGGGAGTACCTCACTGGGAGGTACAACAAAGGGAGTAACTCACTGATAGGTACAACAAAGGGGTAACTCACTGATAGGCACAACAAAGGGGGTAACTCACTGATAGGCACAACAAAGGGGGTAGCTCACTGATAGGTACAACAAAGGGGGTAACTCACTGATAGGTACAACAAAGGGGGTAACTCACTGATAGGCACAACAAAGGGGGTAACTCACTGATAGGTACAACAAAGGGGTAACTCACTGGGAGGTACATCAAAGGGAGTAACTCACTGATAGGTACAACAAAGGGGGCAACTCACTGATAGGCACAACAAAGGGGGTAACTCACTGATAGGTACAACAAAGGGGTAACTCACTGGGAGGTACAACAAAGGGGTAACTCACTGATAGGCACAACAAAGGGGGTAACTCACTGATAGGCACAACAAAGGGGGTAACTCACTGGGATATACAACAAAGGGGGTTACTCACTGATAGGTACAACAAAGGGGGCAACTCACTGATAGGCACAACAAAGGGGGTAACTCAATGATAGGTACAACAAAGGGGTAACTCACTGGGAGGTACAACAAAGGGAGTAACTCACTGATAGGTACAACAAAGGGGTAACTTACTGATAGGCACAACAAAGGGGGTAACTCACTGATAGGCACAACAAAGGGGGTAGCTCACTGATAGGTACAACAAAGGGGGTAACTCACTGATAGGTACAACAAAGGGGGTAACTCACTGATAGGCACAACAAAGGGGGTAACTCACTGATAGGTACAACAAAGGGGTAACTCACTGGGAGGTACATCAAAGGGAGTAACTCACTGATAGGTACAACAAAGGGGGCAACTCACTGATAGGCACAACAAAGGGGGTAACTCACTGATAGGCACAACAAAGGGGGTAACTCACTGATAGGTACAACAAAGGGGTAACTCACTGGGAGGTACAACAAAGGGGTAACTCACTGATAGATACAACAAAGGGGGTAACTCACTGGGAGATACAACAAAGGGGTAACTCACTGATAGGTACAACAAAGGAGGTAACTCACTGGGAGGTACAACAAAGGGGTAACTCACTGATAGGTACAACATAGGGGGTAGCTCACTGATAGGTACAACAAAGGGGGTAACTCGATGATAGGTACAACAAAGGGGTAACTCACTGGGAGGTACAACAAAGGGAGTAACTCACTGGGAGGTACAACAAAGGTAACTCACTGATAGGTACAACAAAGGGGTAACTCACTGATAGGCACAACAAAGGGGGTAACTCACTGATAGGCACAACAAAGGGGGTAGCTCACTGATAGGTACAACAAAGGGGGTAACTCACTGATAGGTACAACAAAGGGGGTAACTCACTGATAGGCACAACAAAGGGGGTAACTCACTGATAGGTACAACAAAGGGGTAACTCACTGGGAGGTACATCAAAGGGAGTAACTCACTGATAGGTACAACAAAGGGGGCAACTCACTGATAGGCACAACAAAGGGGGTAACTCACTGATAGGCACAACAAAGGGGGTAACTCACTGATAGATACAACAAAGGGGTAACTCACTGGGAGGTACAACAAAGGGAGTAACTCACTGGGAGGTACAACAAAGGTAACTCACTGATAGGTACAACAAAGGGGTAACTCACTGATAGGCACAACAAAGGGGGTAACTCACTGATAGGTACAACAAAGGGGTAACTCACTGGGAGGTACATCAAAGGGAGTAACTCACTGATAGGTACAACAAAGGGGGCAACTCACTGATAGGCACAACAAAGGGGGTAACTCACTGATAGGCACAACAAAGGGGGTAACTCACTGATAGGTACAACAAAGGGGTAACTCACTGGGAGGTACAACAAAGGGGTAACTCACTGATAGGCACAACAAAGGGGGTAACTCACTGATAGGCACAACAAAGGGGGTAACTCACTGGGATATACAACAAAGGGGGTTACTCACTGATAGGTACAACAAAGGGGGCAACTCACTGATAGGCACAACAAAGGGGGTAACTCAATGATAGGTACAACAAAGGGGTAACTCACTGGGAGGTACAACAAAGGGAGTAACTCACTGATAGGTACAACAAAGGGGTAACTTACTGATAGGCACAACAAAGGGGGTAACTCACTGATAGGCACAACAAAGGGGGTAGCTCACTGATAGGTACAACAAAGGGGGTAACTCACTGATAGGTACAACAAAGGGGGTAACTCACTGATAGGTACAACAAAGGGGTAACTCACTGATAGGTACAACAAAGGGGTAACTCACTGGGAGGTACATCAAAGGGAGTAACTCACTGATAGGTACAACAAAGGGGGCAACTCACTGATAGGCACAACAAAGGGGTAACTCACTGATAGGCACAACAAAGGGGGTAACTCACTGATAGGTACAACATAGGGGGTAGCTCACTGATAGGTACAACAAAGGGGGTAACTCACTGGGATATACAACAAAGGGGGTAACTCACTGGCAGGTACAACAAAGGGGCAACTCACTGATAGGTACAACAAAGGGGGTAACTCACTGATAGGTACAACAAAGGGGGTAACTCACTGGGATGTACAACAAAGGGGTAACTCACTGGGAGGTACAACAAAGGGGTAACTCACTGATAGGTACAACAAAGAGGGTAACTCACTGATAGGTACACCAAAGGGGGTAACTCACTGATAGGTACAACAAAGGGGTAACTCATTGATAAGTACAACAAAGGGGTAACTCACTGATAGGTACAACAAAGGGGGTAACTCACTGATAGGTACAACAAAGGGGGTAACTCACTGATGGGTACAACAAAGGGGGTAACTCACTGATAGGTACAACAAAGGGGTAACTCACTGATAGGTACAACAAAGGGGGTAACTCACTGGGAGATACAACAAAGTGGGTAACTCACTGGGAGATACAACAAAGGGGTAACTCACTGATAGGTACAACAAAGGGGGTAACTCACGGATAGGTACAACAAAGGGAGTAACTCACTGATAGGTACAACAAAGGGGGTAACTCACTGGGAGATACAACAAAGGGGGTAACTCACTGGGAGATACAACAAAGGGGTAACTCACTGATAGGTACAACAAAGGAGGTATCTCACTGGGAGGTACAACAAAGGGGTAACTCACTGATAGGTACAACATAGGGAGTTACTCACTGATAGGTACAACAAAGGGGGTAACTCACTGGGATATACAACAAAGGGGGTAACTCACTGGCAGGTACAACAAAGGGGCAACTCACTGATAGGTACAACAAAGGGGGTAGCTCACTGATAGGTACAACAAAGGGGGTAACTCACTGATAGATACAACAAAGGGGGTAACTCACTGGGAGGTACAACAAAGGGCTAACCTACTGGGAGGTACAACAAAGGGGTAACTCACTGATAGGTACAACAAAGAGGGTAACTCACTGATAGGTACACCAAAGGGGGTAACTCACTGATAGGTACAACAAAGGGGGTAACTCACTGATAAGTACAACAAAGGGGTAACTCACTGATAGGCACAACAAAGGGGGGTAACTCACTGATAGGTACAACAAAGGGGTGACTCACTGGGAGGTACAAAGAAGGGGTAACTCACTGATAGGTACAACAAAGGGGTAACTCACTGATAGGTACAACAAAGGGGGTAACTCACTGGGAGGTACAACAAAGGGGGTAACTCACTGGGAGGTACAACAAAGGGGGTAACTCACTCAAGAGGTAATCTGTGCCATAGGAGTACTGAGAGTTGGGCATGGTATTGTAAAACCCACTTGGCTGCATGTACGAGTTCCCGCCATATGCCTGCATTGTGCTGTGAGGGAGAGATGAAAAGGGCAAGAGGTTAGTTAGGGCAATAGTGTAGGCAAGGCAGTTAGGGCAACGGTGCGGGAGAGACAGAGGGCAGTGATGTGGGATAGACAGCAGGCAATGGTATGGTCAAGAAGTTAGGGCAAAGGTGTGGGTAAGAGATTTGGGCAATGGGGCGGGAGAGACAGTTGGGGCAATGATTAGGTTATGTAGGTCGTCGGCAGCTACCAAACAGGGAGGTACTACTGCCTGGGAAGATATTGGAAGCATAATGTGTTGTCTAATGGTAGACCCTGCTGCCATATGGCATCACGAAAATTGTGACCAAGTCCCAGGTTGCTGATCTGACTTTCTGCCTCATTTACACACAGTTGCAGGGTCTCAATTGTTTCTCTTACCTTGACAACACAACATACATATATTGTTTCTCACTCTTGATCTTTTTTTTCATTTTTTTAATTTAATAATAATAAAAATAATAATAATAATAATGATAATAATAATATTATTATTATTATTATTATTATTATATTTTTTATTATAATTTATATTTATTATTATTATTATTATTATATTTTTTATTATTATTATATTTTTTATTATAATTTATATTTATTATTATTATTATTATTATTATTATTATTATATTTTTTATTATAATTTATATTTATTATTATTATTATTATTATATTTTTTATTATAATTTATATTTATTATTATTATTACTATTATTGTTATTATTATTATTATATTTTCGTCCCCAAGGCCCCAATGTACAGTAGGTCAATAACGTCTGCCCTGGGAGGTAATCCCACCCTCCAAAGTGGTTTGGGCAATGAAGAGGGGCAATGGTTATGGTAATGGTAAGGGCAATGCTAAGAGGCAATAGTCCAGGGGTGATGATAGTCTGGGCAAGGGTAATGAAGTACGGATCGTGGTGATTAATTAATATCAGGTACAGGAAAATAATAATCAACATTAAACATATAGAAACAGGACATAATTCCTGCTTCTGTTTCATATAAAGTTATGAACACTTAATAATACATCACAAACATTGTATAATACAACTGAGGATTTATAAAGCATGATATAACTACTAATATTTATATATAGTGCACTCAGAAGGTAATATATATATATATATATATATATATATATATATATATATATATATATATATATATATATATATATATATATATATATGTTGGGTCGCGTTAGGTTAAGAAAGATTGGGATAGGTTAGGTTAAGTAGCTTAGGTTGGGTTAAGTTAGGTTAGGTTGGATTAGGTTAGGTTAGGTTGGGTTGGGTTAAGTTAGGTTAGGTTAGGTTAAGTCAAGTTAGTTTTGGTTGGATTAGGTTAGGTTGCGTTAGGTTAGGTTGCGTTAGGTTAGGTTGAGGTAAGCTAAGTTGGAGGAAGCATCAAACCTCCAACAACTATTCCAAAAACCTACCTGAAGATGAGGTAAAAGCTTCTACAGGTAACAGATAATCTGACAACCTACCTGGAGTAAAGCTGCTGCAGGTGGGAAGCGGAGAGGTCGTGTTTGTCAGTCGCTGCTGGGGTGTAGGGAGGGAGCGCCTCGAACACGTCCGTCGTGGCGTTATTGCTGGGTTCCCCCTTCACCTCTGACCAAAGAAAACGGACATTAATGATCATTATTTACAGTTCGAGTAATAGTTTTCTCCATTACATAACTCAAACCGGTAATGCTTGATGATAAACAGGTTAATAAGACAAATAATTGAACTTCAGTTTTACCACAGAGTTCATTTTCTCCTGATGATTAAACACTCACTCTAACTATCTAACGCAGACTTAATCCAACCTAACTTAACCTAACCTAACCTTACTTTACCTCAATTAAAGCTAATCTAACATAAACTAATGCTATCCTAACCTAACCTAACCTAACCTAACCATAATACAACAAGAGAGGCACCAGGACTCACCATAACAACAAGAGAGGCACCAGGACTCACCATAACAACAAGAGAGGCACCAGGACTCACCATAACAACAAGAGAGGCACCAGGACTCACCATGCAGGGTGTTGTTGTTGTGTGTAAGCGAGGGGGTTGTGAGCCAGGCTGGGTCTAGAGCCTGTTGGGGCTGGGGTGGGGGCGCCCCTGCGGTAGTGTTACTGCTGGTGCTGGTGCTGGGGTGGTAGCTGGGGGACACAGACGACGTGGCGGGGGACGTGGATACCGACCCCGTGCCCATAGACACCCCCCGGCCAAGGGTCACCAGGGGCGCCAACACCTCACCTCCACCACCTCCGCCAGCGCCTCCGCCGGATCCTTCAGAAGGAGAGGCACAGCCGCTGTCACTGTGACTCGCTGGAGACGATACTGGTGGTACCTCACACCTGGGGAAGGAGAGGGGCGTGGTTAGTAAAGCTGTGGGCGTGGTCAGACATTGTGAGAAGGGGCGCGGTCAAGAAGCATCTTGTGGAGGGCAGTACAGTACCTGTCCCTCAGGTGACGAAGCAAGAATGTGTTAACCCCACCTGAACACCTGCGTTACTAGTCCACATGAAGCTTAGACACCCCAGCTTATAACACCAGAGGATTAAACACCTTAACACTAGTCTACCCTAACACTAGCCTCACATAACCTAAAGTAACCTAACCTAAAACTAATGCTAACGCTAACCTAAACTAATCTAACCTAACACCCCCCAGGTAGCGTTATATTATTTAATCATCAGGCGAGAATAAGGTAGGTGGACTGCTCTTCATGTAATCCATAAATCAGCCAATCAAGTACACCATTACATCATCATTTAGGAGTAATAATCACCACAGGAACCTCTACCAACACACATCAGCTGACGGAGAGAAAGTTGTTGGTTCAGTGTGCGGACGTAAAACTCGAACCCAGGTACTGGAGGTGTAATGTGAGCCACGCCACTGACTACATAGTGGTTGAAAGGGGCGACGTGGCTTAGAGAGTAGTACAGGGGACAGTGTACATGATACTACCTGTACTACTTTTAATTGGCCTCCATCCTCCCCCTATGGCCACACCTTCGCCGCCATTATATTACCTTAATATTAAATATCCTAATACATAAGTAGCTATCCTAGCTGTGTTGAGTTAGTTGAGCCGCAGATCTATGCGGCATTCAGAGACTGTTGCCTCATAGTCAATATCTGCAACTGTTGTCGGCTTTGGGGGCCGATGCTCTCGTTCCCCTGAGGCAGAGCAAAGCCGACTGAAAGGGAGAGAAAGACAGTCGACATCTCATCCAGGCTGTAACATAACTTCTGGGCTGCTGCTTCTGTTCGGATAGCACCTCCGCTAGTGTGGCGTAGAAACATCTTGCACTTGGCTCCATCCCACCTTATCTTGTCGTTCTCGTTCCTCCTGTGTGCAGCATTGCCAGCTAAGTTACGGTGACATGTGGCCATGGGATAAAAAATCCTGATGTCGAAGAAGGCTTGCTGTTGCGGCGTCCAGAATCCTCGAGCACTGACGTCTACATGGGCTTCGTTGGATGTGTTTAAAGTCCTATGTTGGAAATTCTCACCGTCCAATGGAAGGAGGGTCGGTTCTACCCTGACATCATGGCAGATTTCCTTCAACATATTTGCTGTGAGATCCCTTACTTCGTCATGCCTCATGCATATGAAGCCCACTTTCTTGCACACTATGACGTGATCGACGTCATAGGGAGAGCCACACACGCATTGGGAGGGCAAACCTTCTACTGGCCTACCATACCTTAGAGCATTGACGTCTGTAAATTCTTGTTTATTGAGACTGAAACCATTTGCCCTTATCGGTAACGTAGTTAACCAGTTCGAGGCGCCCACTTCCTGAGCTATAGCTACTTTTTTTTTAATTCTCTGGTACTTGCAGCAACAGTTGCTGCAACTTATCACTTTGGCAGTGCTGTCGTTCTGTCGTAATGGACCTTCTAATCTTGTTTACTTCACTGGTATCCACCTCCCCTGTTGCGTTCTGAGCTATTATGTGGTCCGTGAGGGCTGCCGTGAGCTTAACTGAGTTTTGATGTTCGGTGGCAGCAATCTCCTCTGGATTGGTCAATCCCATTCCTCCCAGTCTCGGCGGTAGTGCAAGGAGTGATCTTTCTGCTGTGGTTAAGTGAGGGTGTTTCACTAATTTGGGAATGAAATTGACGCTGATAGCTTCTTCCAGAGGGTGAAGGAGGGGTCCGATATCAGGGACAGTAGTGGGGCAACTAGATGCAATTTTTCAGGAGAATCATGCAAATGGTGAACCAAGCACCAAATTTGGCATGGTAATTCTCTAATGGTTACTAGTCAAGTCTGCCTGATTGGCCATTTAAAAATCCAAGGTGGCGGCCATTTTTCAAGATGGCCGCCATATTGACCTTCAAAAGTTGATTTTTCTTATAGAAATTGATGTAGTTGGTCAATCTGAGTGATCTTGGTGTCGATATGTATGTTTTCAAGCATGCTCAGATGATTTGTTATAGTTTTAAGTCCATTGTAATATTTTTATCCACATAAAATAACACTTTTAGTAAAAAATATAACAAAAAAGAACTTACTAAAAAAAAAAGTACTCACTATTAGCACTGGTTCCTGTGACTTCTCCTGACAGTACATCTTTGTGCATTTACTGCTGTTCATATATGCAGCTGCAAAGTGCTGTGCAGGAAAGTCCAGAGCAAAAGCCTTTGCATCTCTGGTTGCAGTCTTTCTTACAGGAACATTTGATCAGCTCCTGACAGCATGTCGCAATCTGGGGAAGAGTCGTCCAACGTATCTGCCATGCCTCTCCCTTCTCACGCTCCTCACCAGCCTGTTCAGGGCTTGGATGTTGGAAGATGGACACACTGGTCCCATGGAAGGACGTTTTGGCCATAGTCGCAGTGGGGTTGTGGTCAATGTTGTCTACTGCTGAAGTCGTGAACAACTGCTTCCTCAAGATTGGTGGACACACCACTCCATCTTCCACGTACTGGCATACAACTGCGTCTCCTAGCTGGGCTGATAATTGTAGAACTCTGTCATCTGAAATGCTGACCCCATTTTCATGCAACATGTCGATGAGCTGCCTCTTTCTTGTCTTAGCAAACACAGACATGCCGACGTAGAGAGCAAAAGGTGTCTCATGGTCCTTGGAGTGTCTGTGGATTTTTGTTCCTACCATTTAGTTGGCAAAGTAGTTGTACTGTAAGAGCTGTGACATAGCAAGGCCAGACTTCGATGCGCCATGCTGGAGTTGGGATTTGATATCTGCACCATGTTCGATCATGCATACAAATTGAAGCAGTGATGGTGGAACAGCCTGTTCAATGCATCCTTCATGAAATGTACTGCTGAAGTGTGACTTGTGCTGAAGCATGTCCCGTCGTATCATCCCAGCAGCCTTGGCCGGATGGATCGCGTCACCGTATTTGCTCGCTTGTGCCAGGATTGAGCCAACATCCTTCTGAAAGGCCAGTAGGATATCTCTTCCTTGGTGATGAGCTTGCAGCTGGGGGATGTGAAAAAGCAGCTGGTCCTTCAGTCGAGTAGCATGAACATCGCGGGATCCAACACCCAGCTGCTCAAGTCTCTGTCTGTAGAGTGTGACCAGGTCAGCAAGTCTGAAAATGGGTGGTTCAGTACCTTCACCAGAAGCTTTCATCTGAGTGATGTAAGTGACCAGTTCAGAGAAAGCAGTTGGGTATGCGTCCTTGTTCGGATGAAGCTCTTGTACTTCTTCTTGCTCATGAGCATTTCGGTGTGTTCTTTCTCGGTTGTACAGGTCTGCCAGGCAGCGAGGGTGATACTTCAGTTCTTGTGCCACAACATCTCCTGCACTTAGTTTGGCAAAGAGTTTTCCATCGCTAAGTGTCTTCGCACAATCATTCAATCTTTTATTAAGTTTCATTGTCATTGCATGTCTTATGTCATCTCCCGAAGCTTCTTCCTCACATAGAAAACATTCTGTTGCTTTGGGGTCTCTGACCATTCGTGGTATCTTGCTACTGCTGCTCTCTTCTGTAGCAACTGCAGAGGTTCGCCTTTTCTGAGCTCTATTTAACTTTGTGTTGTTGAACAGAAGTCTGCAACTCTCATGATACTGTGCCTTGTTTCTCCTCAAAGTCTCCTCTAGCCCATCATCTTCAACAAGTCTTGCAGGGTCAAGCTTGATTGGCAGTGCATTGATTGAATGAAATTGAGGAATATTCCTTGCCAAGCTCTTGTAACCGTCATCTCCTTTATTGGCAGGATTTGCACGTGGAGACTTAAGATCTTCCTTCTTATCCTGTTGACAAAGACAACACTTTGCCCAGTCAGTGAGGAATGATTTGTTGGTAGATTTTGTGTCCATAATTATTCTTGATCTTCAGGGCCGAGGGTTTATCCTTTTACCACCCTGATGAGCACTTTCTTGTATGGGATACAACTAGGTTCATGCTTTTTGCCCTACACCTAGTCCGATCGTTCATCCAGTGTCATTAGTCCCGTGCGATCTGTACACCATCCAGATAACTAAAACCCAGTTATCCTTGGCTCGGTTCTCCCGCGCTGGCACATCCTGTCAATTCAGGTGCGGCTGCTTAACTGATTTGGGGTTGGTTAAGCAGCATTTGGGACACTAAGCTGTTGCAATATGACATGCTTTTTCTTAGCTGACACTGAACCCCATGCTGGGTTGCACAGCAGTGATGTCACCAGTGTGCCCTGGTAGTGCCCGACAATCACTCCCTCACATGCAGAGACCCTCTGCATGCTGCCCTCACCTAGTTGGAAAAAACATAAAACCAGTACATAAATAAGACAAATATATATCTGAGAGTATCAGAAATAGAAAAAATCATCTAAGCATGCTTGAAAACATACATATCGACACTAAGATCATTTAGATTGACCAACTACATCAATTTATATAAAAAAATAATCTTTCGAAAGGTCAATTTGGCAGCCATCTTGAAAAATGGCCGCCATATTGGATTTCCAAATGGCCAATCAGGCAGATTTGACAAGTGGCCCCTAGGCCCTAGGGTATGATCAGGCCAAATTTCATGTTTGTATCACCATTTGCACGATTTTTTCATTATCCGCTCTACTATAGTGCGCATCAGGTAGTTCCAGCGATGCTTGACATGGGCCAATACTACTACTACTACTACTACTACTGTACTACTATAATAATAGTAATAATAATAATAATGTAGTGGCGTTAACGATGGTGGTGCTGGTGATGATAGAGGTGTTAGTGGTAATGGTAGTAGTAATAGTAGTAATTGTGGTGGTGGTAGGGGGGGATGGTTGTGGTGGTAGGAGGAGGGGGGTGGTGATGGTAGAGGGATGGTGGTAGGGTGGTAGTGGTGGTAGGGTGGTGGTGGTAGTAGGGGGTGGTGGTAGGGGGGGTGGTGGTTGGGGTGGTAGGGGGGGTGGTGGTTGGGGTGGTAGGAGTTGTGGTAGGGGGGTAGTGGGTAGTTGTGGTGGTAGGGGTGGTGGTAGTGGTGGTAAGGGTGGTAGGAGGTGGTGGTTGGGGGTGGTGGTGGTAGGGGTGGTGGTAGTGGTGGAAGGGCGTGGTGGTAGGGGTGGTGGGAGGTTATCTGAGGTCATCCACCACTACTATAATCCCTCAGCAGGCGGCCGTCACCCCAGGGGGAAGGCTGGGCACAGTCTTAATGAGAGAGAGAGAGAGAGAGAGAGAGAGAGAGAGAGAGAGAGAGAGAGAGAGAGAGAGAGAGAGAGCTGTTAATCCATTCACCAAACTATGAAGATTTATCCCTCGATTAGGTGGTCACTACCCACACCCAAACACACCTATGCTAATCACCTGCTAATCACCCTAACTTTTCAGTTATTATCCTCATAACAATACTAATTACCTTAACCAACTAATTACCATAACTTCCACACTAAATACCTAATTACCATAAGCACTATCCTGATTAACATACTAATTACCCTCCATATCCCACTAATAATTACAACTATCTCCCTAATTAGCAAAACTACGCCTTATTCACACCTAAGTACTCAGCTAATTACCCTAACTATCCTACTAATTACCCTAACTGCCTTACTAATGACGACCAGGTCTCAGTACGGGTCTTATCTCCCTCTCAGTATCTCTCCCTGTCTTACCTCCTACTGCCCCCCCCCCCCTTCATACCTCACCCTCGCTCCTTACAACTTCAGCTCAGGAGGTAAAAAGATTGAGAGAGAGAGAGAGAGAGAGAGAGAGAGAGAGAGAGAGAGAGACGTAACCTAACCTAACCCCACCAAGTAGCGTTAGTGTGTTTAATCATCAGGTGAAATAAGATGAATGGGCTACTTTAGGACACTTTAACTTTCTCAATGGTCTTAAGTTAATGATGTAGTACTCGTGCTCTCTGATAAGACTTACTTGCAACACTAACCTCCTCTTGTTCCCTCCTCCACTTTGCAACGTCCTTTCACCTCCTCCTTCTCCTCCTCTTCCTCCTTTACAACTTCCTCTCCCTTGAAACCTCTTCTTCCTTCCTCTTCACCTTATGCAACCTCCCCTCTCCCCCTTTTCTGCTCCTCCCCCCTTTCCTCCTGCTCCGCCCCCCTTGAAACCCCCCTTCCCTCCTGCTTCTCCCCCTTGCAACCTCCCACCTCTCTTCTTCCTCCTCCCCCCTATGCAACCTGCCCCTCTTCTCCTGCTCCCCCCCTTGCAACCTCACCCCTCTCTTCTTCCTCCTCCCCCCTATGCAACCTGCCCCTCTTCTCCTGCTACCCCCCCTTGCAACCTCACCCCTCTCTTCTTCCTCCTCCCCCCTATGCAACCTGCCCCTCTTCTCCTGCTACCCCCCCTTGCAACCTCACCCCTCTCTTCTTCCTCCTCCCCCCTATGCAACCTGCCCCTCTTCTCCTGCTCCCCCCCTTGCAACCTCACCCCTCCCCCCTATGCAACCTCCCCTCTTCTCCTTCCCCCTTGCAACCTTCCCCTCTCCTCCTCCTCCTTCCCTTACAGCAATCGCGTGAAAGCAGTCTCTAAGCATCGAGTTTCTGTGAGTGTGTCTGCCTGACATAGACACCGCCGCCGCCACCTCCATTGTTGCTTTCACGCCTCGCTCACTTCCTGATCCACGCACAAAAGACAACCCCCCTCATATTTTTTTGGTTGTCTTCAGATTTTCCTCGCTGGAAGCACACCAAATACTGTTGATTGCAAGCTGGGACGGGGACAATGGTTCGATTCCCTACCATATTTACCCCTCCTCTCTACCCCCCACCCCTCTCTCCTCCCCTTCCTCCCAGGCACGAGACACATTGTAATAATCATCAGGCAATTGTTGAGCTTGGCAGTAACAGGAGGTGTGGTCGCTGCCCGTTCGTGGATGCTTTACCTACTGTCGGGCCCCCCTATGGACGGCGAGAGAGAGAGAGAGAGAGAGAGAGAGAGAGAGAGAGAGAGAGAGAGAGAGAGAGAGAGCATCTTCCTGGGGTCTGTACCCTATTTACCAACACCGCAGTTTAATTAACCTAGACCGCCTAGAGGATCACATGAACATATAGGCACCCGAACGCTAACCTAACGTAACATTAACTTACCCTAACCTACCCCTCCCCCCACAGCATACGCTAGGGCGGTTAATGTTCTGGTGAAAATCTGGTCTGTCTAATATTCTGGTCTCTCTCTCTCTCTCTCTCTCTCTCTCTCTCTCTCTCTCTCTCTCTCTCTCTCTCTCTCTCGTGTTGCTTGTCCCTCCATTGACCTCCATCTACTCATACCGGTTCCTCCACTGCCCTCCACTTCCTACTGTTAATCCCTCCACCACCCCAACAACTACCTACTGCACCCTCCATACGCCCCTCCGCCAGCTCACTGTCAATTCCACCACCCCTCCAATAACCCCGTGTCTGCCCTCCACCCGCCGACTGTCCGCCCCTCAACGCCCCTCCACCACCCCTCCCCCATCTCAACAGCTGTCAATCACAGCGACTATTAACACCTGCCGCTGCCCGTGCCCGTCACACCTACCCTCCTCCCTCCCTCCTTCTCTTACCCTCCCTCCCTCCTTCTCTAACTACCTTCCTCCCTCCACCCTCCTTCTCTAACTACCTTCCTCCCCCCACCCTCCTTCTCTAACTACCTTCCTCCCTCTACCCTCCTTCTCTAACTACCTTCCTCCCTCTACCCTCCTTCTCTAACTACCTTCCTCCCTCTAGACTCCTTCTCTAACTACCTTCCTCCCTCCACCCTCCTTCTCTAACTACCTTCCTCCCTCTAGACTCCTTCTCTAACTACCTTCCTCCCTCCACCCTCCTTCTCTAACTACCTTCCTCCCTCTACCCTCCTTCTCTAACTACCTTCCTCCCTCCACCCTCCTTCTCTAACTACCTTCCTCCCTCTACCCTCCTTCTCTAACTACCTTCCTCCCTCTACCTCCTTCTCTAACTACCTTCCTCCCTCCACCCTCCTTCTCTAACTACCTTCCTCCCTCTACCCTCCTTCTCTAACTACCTTCCTCCCCCCACCCTCCTTCTCTAACTACCTTCCTCCCTCTACCCTCCTTCTCTAACTACCTTCCTCCCCCCACCCTCCTTCTCTAACTACCTTCCTCCCTCCACCCTCCTTCTCTAACTACCTTCCTCCCTCTACCCTCCTTCTCTAACTACCTTCCTCCCCCCAACCCTCCTTCTCTAACTACCTTCCTCCCTCTACCCTCCTTCTCTAACTACCTTCCTCCCTCCACCCTCCTTCTCTAACTACCTTCCTCCCTCTACCCTCCTTCTCTAACTACCTTCCTCCCTCTACCCTCCTTCTCTAACTACCTTCCTCCCTCTACCCTCCTTCTCTAACTACCTTCCTCCCTCTACCCTCCTTCTCTATCTACCTCCTCCCTCTACCCTCCTTCTCTAACTACCTTCCTCCCTCTACCCTCCTCTCTCTAACTACCTTCCTCCCTCCACCCTCCTTCTCTACTACCTTCCTCCCCCTACCCTCCTTCTCTACTACCTCTCCTCTCCCTCCTCTCTACTCCTCCTCCCTCACCCTCCTCTCTCTACCTCCTCCCTCACCCTCCTTCTCTAACTACCTTCCTCCCTCTACCCTCCTTCTCTACTACCTTCCTCCCCCTACCCTCCTTCTCTAACTACCTTCCTCCCTCTACCCTCCTTCTCTACTACCTTCCTCCCTCTACCCTCCTTCTCTAACTACCTTCCTCCCACCACCCTCCTTCTCTACTACCTCCTCCCTCCTCCCTCCTTCTCTAACCTACGTCCTCCCTCTACCCTCCTTCTCTAACTACCTTCCTCCCTCTACCCTCCTTCTCTAACTACCTTCCTCCCTCTACCCTCCATCTCTAACTACCTTCCTCCCTCCACCCTCCTTCTCTAACTACCTTCCTCCCTCTACCCTCCTTCTCTAACTACCTTCCTCCCTCTACCCTCCTTCTCTAACTACCTTCCTCCCTCTACCCTCCTTCTCTAACTACCTCCTCCTCACCCTCCTTCTCTAACTACCTCCTCCCTCACCCTCCTTCTCTACTACCTTCCTCCCTCTACCCTCCTTCTCTAACTACCTTCCTCCCTCTACCCTCCTTCTCTAACTACCTTCCTCCCTCTACCCTCCTTCTCTAACTACCTTCCTCCCTCTACCCTCCTTCTCTAACTACCTTCCTCCCTCCACCCTCCTTCTCTAACTACCTTCCTCCCTCTACCCTCCTTCTCTAACTACCTTCCTCCCTCTACCCTCCTTCTCTAACTACCTTCCTCCCTCTACCCTCCTTCTCCACATACCTTCCTCCCTCTACCCTCCTTCTCTAACTACCTTCCTCCCTCCACCCTCCTTCTCTAACTACCTTCCTCCCTCAACCCTCCTTCACTAACTACCTCCTCCCTCTCACCCTCCTTCTCTAACTACCTTCCTCCCTCTACCCTCCTTCTCTACTACCTTCCTCCCTCTACCCTCCTCTCTCTACCTTCCTCCCTCTACCCTCCTCTCTACTACCTCTCCCTCCACCCTCCTTCTCTAACTACCTTCCTCCCTCTACCCTCCTTCTCTAACTACCTTCCTCCCTCTACCCTCCTTCTCTAACTACCTTCCTCCCTCCACCCTCCTTCTCTAACTACCTTCCTCCCTCCACCCTCCTTCTCTAACTGCCTTCCTCCCTCCACCCTCCTTCTCTAACTACCTTCCTCCCTCTACCCTCCTTCTCTAACTACCTTCCTCCCTCTACCCTCCTTCTCTAACTACCTTCCTCCCTCTACCCTCCTTCTCTAACTACCTTCCTCCCTCTACCCTCCTTCTCTAACTACCTTCCTCCCTCCACCCTCCTTCACTACCTACCACCTTCTCTCCCTTTAACACTCTCCTACATTACTTCCCTTCTCTTCTTCTTCTATGTTTATTATCTCTCTCTCTCTCTCTCTTCCTCTTTCCCTCTTTTATATTTTTTTGTCTCTCCATGTCTGTTTATCTATCTATCTATCTATCTATCTATCTATCTATCTCACTCGTTCAACTCCCCCCCCCCTCTCACCCCTGGTCCATCCACCTAAGACCATCACTGCCCATTATAACAGATAGTTCCCGTTAACGGCCCATCACTCCCAGCCCTTCACCGCCGTCTCCCACCCCAGCCCCTCACAATGGACCTCTCTACCCCCTCCCTTCTCCCCATCCCCCCATCCAATCCCTCTTAATGACTAGCCCCCTCTTACCCCCCTCAAAGATAATCCCTAATCCCTGCCCCATGAATTCACTCTCTCTGTCTCTCTCTCTCTCTCTCTCACTCTCTCTGTCTCTCTCTCTCTCTCTCTCTCTCTCTCTCTCTCTCTCTCTCTCTAATCCCATCTTCATTCTATACTCTCTTGTCTCATCTCCTGCTTTTATCGTTATTTTTATGCCTTAATATATATTCTTAATGAGGAATATATAAGATGCCGTCATTGTTAAGGGTAAGTTTTTTTAGTACACTTAACCTAACCTAACCTAACCTAACCTAACCTAACCTAACCTAACCTAACCTAACCTAACCTTACCTAACCTAACCTAACCTAACCTAACCTAACCTAACCTAACCTAACCTAACCTAACCTAACCTAACCTTACCTATCCTTACCTAACCTAACCTAACCTAACCTAACCTAACCTTGCCTAACCTAACCTTACCTATCCTTACCTAACCTAACCTAACCTAACCTAACCTTACCTATCCTTACCTAACCTAACCTAACCTAACCTAACCTAACCTAACCTTGCCTTGCCTAACCTAACCTAACCTAACCTGACCTGACCAAACCTAATCTATCTATCCATTCATCTATACGACTACTAATTTATCTATTCATCCAGCCAGCCAGCCAGCCAGCCAACTATCAAGCCAGCCAATCAACCAGCCAGCCAGCCAACCAACCAGCCAGCCAGCCAACCAACCAGCCAGCCAGCCAATCAACCAGCCAGCCAGCCAACCATCCAGCCAGCCAGCCAGCCAGCCAACTATCAAGCCAGCCAATCAACCAGCCAGCCAGCCAACCAACCAGCCAGCCAGCCAACCAACCAGCCAGCCAGCCAATCAACCAGCCAGCCAGCCAACCATCCAGCCAACCAGCCAGCCAGCCAACTATCAAGCCAGCCAATCAACCAGCCAGCCAGCCAACCAACCAGCCAGCCAGCCAACCAACCAGCCAGCCAGCCAATCAACCAGCCAGCCAACCATCCAGCCAGCCAGCCAGCCAACCAACCAGCCAGCCAGCCAATCAACCAGCCAGCCAGCCAACCATCCAGCCAACCAGCCAGCCAGCCAACTATCAAGCCAGCCAATCAACCAGCCAGCCAGCCAACCAACCAGCCAGCCAGCCAACCAACCAGCCAGCCAGCCAATCAACCAGCCAGCCAGCCAACCATCCAGCCAGCCAGCCAGCCAGCCAACTATCAAGCCAGCCAATCAACCAGCCAGCCAGCCAACCAACCAGCCAGCCAGCCAACCAACCAGCCAGCCAGCCAATCAACCAGCCAGCCAGCCAACCATCCAGCCAACCAGCCAGCCAGCCAACTATCAAGCCAGCCAATCAACCAGCCAGCCAGCCAACCAACCAGCCAGCCAGCCAACCAACCAGCCAGCCAGCCAATCAACCAGCCAGCCAACCATCCAGCCAGCCAGCCAGCCAACCAACCAGCCAGCCAGCCAATCAACCAGCCAGCCAGCCAACCATCCAGCCAGCCAACCACACGATAAAACAAGCAAAACAACAAAAGTTGGAAATCACGGTTACGAATTTGTTAGTGTGACGAGGTTGTTAATGTAATGAGGTTGTTAGTGTGACGAGGTTGTTAGTGTGACGAGGTTGTTAGTGTGACGAGGTTGATAATGTGACGAGGTTGTTAATGTAACGAGGTTGTTAGTGTGACGAGGTTGTTAATGTAACGAGGTTGTTAGTGTGACGAGGTTGTTAATGTAACGAGGTTGTTAGTGTGACGAGGTTGTTAATGTGACGAGGTTGTTAGTGTGACGAGGTTGTTAGTGTGACGAGGTTGCTAGTGTGACGAGGTTGTTAGTGTGACGAGGTTGATAATGTGACGAGGTTGTTAATGTGACGAGGTTGTTAGTGTGACGAGGTTGTTAGTGTGACGAGGATGATAATGTGACTAGGTTGTTAGTGTGACGAGGTTGTTAATGTGACGAGGTTGTTAATGTGACGAGGTTGTTAGTGTGATGAGGTTGCTAGTGTGACGAGGTTGATAATGTGACTAGGTTGTTAGTGTGACGAGGGTGTTAGTGTGACGAGGTTGATAATGTGACGAGGTTGATAATGTGACGAGGTTGTTAGTGTGACGAGGTTGTTAATGTGACGAGGTTGTTAGTGTGACGAGGTTGTTAGTGTGACGAGGTTGTTAATGTGACGAGGTTGTTAATGTGACGAGGTTGTTAGTGTGACGAGGTTGTTAGTGTAACGAGGTTGTTAATGTGAAGAGGTTGTTAGTGTGACGAGGTTGTTAGTGTGACGAGGTTGTTAATGTGACGAGGTTGTTAGTGTGACGAGGTTGTTAGTGTGACGAGGTTGTTAGTGTGACGAGGTTGTTAATGTGACGAGGTTGTTAGTGTGACGAGGTTGTTAATGTGACGAGGTTGTTAATGTGACGAGGTTGTTAGTGTGACGAGGTTGTTAGTGTGACGAGGTTGTTAATGTGACGAGGTTGTTAGTGTGACGAGGTTGTTAGTGTGACGAGGTTGTTAGTGTGACGAGGTTGTTAATGTGACGAGGTTGTTAGTGTGACGAGGTTGTTAGTGTGACGAGGTTGTTAGTGTGACGAGGTTGTTAATGTGACGAGGTTGTTAGTGTGACGAGGTTGTTAGTGTGACGAGGTTGTTAATGTGCCGAGGTTGTTAGCGTGACGAAGCTGTTCTACTTAATGACTTGTACAGAGAGGTCATTTAAAAGTGAAAATGGAACTGACATAAGTAATTAAAATCACTTACTTATGAAACAAATAAGTTCAGAATAAACATTGTATACAGAGAGAGAGAGAGAGAGAGAGAGAGAGAGAGAGAGAGAGAGAGAGAGAGAGAGAGAGAGAGAGAGAGATGCTAAGGTTTAATTACGCTTTAAAACTCTCTCTCCAAGCCACTCGGTATTTTCCCCGCCACGCTTCCAAATATATAATTCCTCGTAGGCTCAGTAGTGTTTCTAGGGAGGTTTATCTCATCAGTTCTTCACGTAGGATTAAGCTATCAAGGCCCCACAACATTCCTGGGGTATCCTGAACGAGCCGTCCTAATAGCACCAGGTGACAAAAAGAGAGAGCGAGAGAGAATCCTACAAGAGATGTGAACGATTGCACCCATTCTAGTGTAGGAAGGTGTCGGGGCGGCGTCTGTGGCCACCATTCTCTTTGTTTACTTTAAGTATTTACTATTGTGAGGTGGACAATAAACACCCGAAGCTGACAATAAGCGCACAAAGAATTACAGCAAAGTGGTGTTGGGGGATTTAGTAGTACCCCCTCCCAGGTCCAACAATGAGGTGGTCTCGGCCGCATCAGATACAGCGGGACTGATGCTCACTTGTTTTATGTGCGAGTCCCCGTGTAAACAATGACTGCGGGAGCTCGAAGGGCCACGACCCAATAATTTGTCGTGGAAATCTTTTTAACGCGTACGAAGCCGGACAATAACTTTGATATCCAGTGAGAAGGGAACTGGACAATATTGTGAATGTTATTGTCATGCGTAAAAGGAAATGGAGAATAAATAAGATTATATTCAGTGGGATGGGAACTGGACAAAAAAAAAGGATATTTCCGGTAGGTAGAGGAGTGGACAATATTGAGGGTAGTAATATACAGTTGGCTGACCAATAGATAGCGAACAGGACAAGACTGGCTCAACACACCACTGAACCTCACGCAAAATCTCAATCGGGGACTAAAATATATCCAGTGTGTTGAAGGCCAGAAATACAGAAGACAACAACATGTGTTTATTTTGAGAGAGAGAGAGAGAGAGAGAGAGAGAGAGAGAGAGAGAGAGAGAGAGAGAGAGAGAGAGAGAGAGAGATCTATCACAAACCAGACCGTTTTTCTTCAAATTTATACAATATATTCACTTCACCCCCCCCCCCCCTCTCTCTCTCTCGCTCTCTCTTTGTTTCTCCATCTACCACTTTATCTGTCTCTCACTCTTCTTCCCTCGTACACGGAGACAGGTATACAGGTACAGTGACCAGACAGTACAGGTAACGTATTCTTGTAACTCTCTTTCTCATCAACAGTGAGAAGCCCGCCACCTGTTACCTGCATAACTCCCTCACCCTTTACAGCGTCTGTATACATTCACACGGAAAACCTTAACCTATTTGAGTACGTGAACTTGACCTTTTGAGTACGAGGAGTAAATCTTTTCCATGTGATGACCCAAGCCCTTGAGTACGATAACTTAAACACTTGAATATAACAACTAAGCCCCTTTAGTACGATGACTTAACCCATTGAGTGTAACAGCTTAACCCCTTGAGTACAAAAACTTAAACTCCTTGAGTACGATAACTTAACCCCTTGAGTATGATAACTTAACCCATTGAGTACGTTAACTTAACCCCTTGAGTATGATAACCTCTTGGGTATGATAACTAAACTCCTTGAGTATGATAACTAATTCCCTTGATTATGAAAACTTAACCCCTTGAATACGATGATTTAACCCCTTGAGTACATGATTTAACCCATTGAGTACGATAATTTAACCCCTTGAGTACGATAATTTAACCCCTTGAGTACGATGATTTAACCCATTGAGTACGAGTAGAAGGAAAAACAAGAGAAAAGAAAAGGAAGAAAAGAGGAATGACAATAAACAAGGAGGAGAAAAAGGGCCAAAAAAAGAACAAAGAAAAGATGAAACGGAAGATAAATATAAAGAATAAAACGTGAACTGGAAGGAGAGAGAAAGAGAGAGAGAGAGAGAGAGAGAGAGAGAGAGAGAGAGAGAGAGAGAGGTTAATGCTGGCAGGTTCAGACGTCGAGTTATCAGTGTGGTCAGCGGGCACCCAGCACTGCGGGGGTCCTCCTCTTACAATGACTCCTCCTCTTATTGTCCTCCTCTTTTTCTTCCTCCTCCTCCTCCAACCTTCTTCCCCTCCCCTTATTGTCCTCCTCTTCTTCTTCTTCTTCTTCCTACTCCTCCTCCTCCTCCTCCAACCTTCGTCTCCTCCTCTTATTGCCCTCCTCTTCTTCTTCCTCCTCCTCCTCCAACCTTCTTCCCCTCCCCTTATTGTCCTCCTCTTCTTCTTCTTCTTCCTCCTCCTCCAAACTTCGTCTCCTCCTCTTATTGCCCTCCTCTTCTTCTTCCTCCTCCTCCTCCTCTTATTGTCCTCCTCTTCTTCTTCTTCTTCTTCTTCCTACTCCTCCTCCTCCTCCTCCAACCTTCGTCTCCTCCTCTTATTGCCCTCCTCTTCTTCTTCCTCCTCCTCCTCCAACCTTCTTCCCCTCCCCTTATTGTCCTCCTCTTCTTCTTCTTCTTCTTCCTACTCCTCCTCCTCCCCCTCCAACCTTCGTCTCCTCCTCTTATTGCCCTCCTCTTCTTCTTCTTCCTCCTTCTTCTCCAACTTTCTTCTCCTCCTCTTATTGTCCGCTTCCTCACTGTTTCCCGTTCCTATTGCTCTTACACTTTTTCTTCTCCTCTTCCTCCTTCTTCCTCCGTCGCGGGGCCGGAGTGGGAAGCAGGGAGGTGGTGGTGGGGAGTGGGGAGGAGGTGGTGGTGGGGAGTGGGGAGGTGGTGGTGGTGGGGAGTGGGGAGAAGGTGGTAGTGGGGAGAAGGTGATGGGGGGGAAGTGTTGGGAAGTGAGGAGCAGGTTTTGGGGAGTGGTGGGGAGGTGCGGGAGACGGGAAATGGGGAGGGAGGGTAGGGAGGGGAGAAGGCGCGGTGGGGAGTAGCAATGGGGAGTCTGTATTATCTTGGGTGATAATGACGGATCACTGCCAACCGACCCACCAGTATCTCACGACCGGCTCCTTCTCTCTCCCCTCTCCCCCATAATCTCTTCCCCCTCCTCATCCCCCACTAGTACCTCTCGGCCCCCCCCCCATATCAACCTCATACTTAGTTGCAGGATGAGTGACTGCTTAAGGTCTATCTGTGGAGAAGTATCATCTAATTGTCCCCTGACCATTGACCTTTTGTAATGAGGTCACTAATAAATCGCCGTGACCTTCATAATGATCTAATGAGTGTACTAATGAAGACACCTTGTTCATATCTTCAGGTGCTTATGGTATATGATTGGTCAAAATTCGGATCATCTGGAGACTAGACACTTCCAGGTTATTTCACTTTAAAGTTAAACATTCTAATGATAACTTAACCTAACCTAACCTAACTTAACCTAATTTAACAAAACCTAACCTAGCTTAACCTAACCTAATTTAACAAAACCTAACCTCACTTAACCAAGCCTAACCTAACCTAACTTAACCTAACCTAACTTAACCAACTCTAACTTAACCTAACCTAACTTAACAAAAACTAACTTAACCTAACATAATCTACCCGAACCTAAATTAACCAACTCTAATTTAACCTAATCTAATCTAACCTAACATAATCTACCCTAACCTAACCTATTTTTATCTAAAATTAACGAAACCTAATTTAATTTTAAGGTGAAATAAGCTAGGGTGTCTAATCTTCATGTGACCTGCTGTACATAATGAGATAAATAACGAGATATTTACAAACTTTCGGCACAATTTAAACAAACAATGTTCATCTTGTACTACACCACTACCTATCATTATAGGCTTTGAGAACATCGTCTCTAGCGACTCAAAGACAGATTCTCAAAATTTCCAACCTTAGAGTTTTCCCCCAACTCAGTAGTTCACTTAAGTTATGACAAAATATAGGATTGTCGACGGTTCGTATAAAATTGTTACCATAAGTTACGTGTAATAGATGTACAGTACCTAGTGTGACAGACAGACTTCCTCCTTAAATGCCACACAACGGAAACCCCTAGAAAAAGTGCAGGAGAGGGCTTGAAAGATCATTTTCTCCCTTCCTACTCCACATATCAGGAAGCGTTCAACACAATGACCCTCTCGGCTCTCTCTCACATCACCACGACCTCATCTGAAAATTTGGTGAGAAGCTTCTGCACCATCCTCGATACCATCTCCTACTTCCACCCGAGATCCGCGAATTGCTGTTCTACACCACAACCACATCCAGCCCATACGAGCACGTACTGATCGCTAAAAGAACAGCCCATTCTCAACCATTGTGAAAATTATCAACAACTCGTAATCAACCAGTGTATTCACTCCCAGCCAATCTTACCTTTTTGCACTGTCACTATGTTGAAATGCCCTGTTGTATAATCTAGTTATTATACATCATATCTGTATCACTTATGTTACTTGTATATTATTTGTCAATCAAGTGACTCATTCCCCAATTATGTAAATGTATATTTTCAGCCTTCCGGCTGCCATGACTCTTTCAATAAACCGTTAATTATTATTATTACAGACAGACAGACAAGGAGCAAGCAGGCAGACAGGCGTGCCAACTGCACCACACTTGTACAAAAATGAGGTGAAATAGTATCCGTCCACCCCGGCCACCCACCACCACCACCCTGGCCACCCACCACCGCCACCCTGGCCACCCACCACCACCACCACCACCACCGGTCACCACCACCCAGGCCACCACCACCACCACCACCACCCTGGCCACCACCACCATCACCACCCTGGCCACCCACCACCACCACCACTACCCCGGCCACCACCACCACCACCACCCCGGCCACCCACCACCACCACCCTTGCCACCCACCACCGCCACCCTGGCCACCCACCACCACCACCACCACCGGTCACCACCACCCAGGCCACCACCACCACCAGCACCACCACCCTGGCCACCACCACCATCACCACCCCGGCCACCCACCACCACCACCACTACCCCGGCCACCACCACCACCACCACCCCGGCCACCACCACCACCACCCTGGCCACCCACCACCGCCACCAGCACCACCACCCAGGCCACCACCACCACCACCTTCTCAAGAACTCATGGGCTCCAACATTCTCGAGTTTTACGCCCCTCGAGTGTCTCTTGTTGCTTCAGCGGGTGTGTAAAATACTGCCCAACTAATGAACAAGGACCCCCCCCCCCCAACACCCATTAAGTATATAAGTTTCCCCTAAATGAGTCACAGAAAACGGATAAGAGTGTTAACTGTTTATATTCCGTTTATCTTTCAGTTAATTTCTTTATTGTTTGAACAGTAAGAGGCGTTTTTGTATCGTATGTTAAGTGAGAAATATTTACTGCAATGTTTCTTTGTGACGTGAGACCAGGTGGGAGAAACGCCTGGGAAATAATAATAATAATAATAGTAATAATAATAATAAACACGGTTAGAAATTTGCATGAACGGGAGGTTTGTTGTAGTGTGTGCAAGGAATCCTCATGAATGATTCTCTCTCTCTCTCTCTCTCTCTCTCTCTCTCTCTCTCTCTCTCTCTCTCTCTCTGTTTGTTAGTCTGACTGTCTATATCTCAGTCACTCTCTTTGTCAGTCTGGATGTATGTATCTTTCTGTCTGTCTGTCTGTTTAGCATCTGTCGTGGCGGTGCTAGTTCATCGTGCATACCATGAACATCCTGGGGGCGGCAATATAAAAACCTACAAGTACATTGATGACCTAAGACTGTAGAGTACATCTGCGTAGTGTTGGTTAGGTTAGGTTAGGTTAGGTTAAGGATGAACTGTGAGGATGGTGAAAGAGGGGGGAGGATGTCACCCCCTGAGGCCAGGTAAGTAAGTTTACACTCCACTGCCAGGTAACACCCAGATGACCATCTTCATTATGAGGTGACCAGCCAGGTGACCAACTATGTAAACGGCTAAATGACCAGCCAAGCGAACAGCAAAACGACCAGATAAGTGAACGGCTAACTAACTAACTGAATGGGAACCAACTGCGTTTTTTGGTGTTTTCTTGTTGTTTTTCCTCCAAAGTTTTCCTCATTTCCCAGGACACTTAACTCTCACACCACCAGTTTGTGTCGCTCTTGGATGCGTCACTGGCGGTGTATACTACTCCACACCGCCAGTGACACATCCAAGAGTCTTTCTGTGATAAATAAATGAATGAGAGCTGGAGAGCCTTCAACCTAACCTTGTCTTGAAGAAAAGGGGCTAAGGTCCCAGAGCCCTGGGAGATGATGCCCCTAACCCTGAAAGACCTTCACCCTCCCCCCACACCCTCAGGAGCTCATTAGTCACAAGATATTTACTACCCCCCCCCCCCTCCCCCACTCCTCGTCACTAGCTGTATCGGGACAAGTTGCTTCGCCATGAGAGACGGAGTTACAAGCCCAGCACAGTAAGGACAGACCTGAGACACGACATCCCTAGACCCGAGAAGACCCACCACAATCCCTGGGAAGAGTGGAAGGGGTGGAGGGGGGGAGGTAGGGCATGGGTCGTGGGTGGCAGCACGTGAGGATCAACTATTGTCTCCTGTGTCAAGCTGGGAGTGGTGGACCTCACACTAACCCACGTCGATACCATCACTACCATCCTCCACCACCACCACTAACATCCTCCACCACCACCACTACCATCCTCCACCACCACCACTACCATCCTCCACCACCACCACTAACATCCTCCACCACCACCACAACCATCCTCCACCACCACCACTAACATCCTCCATCACTACTACCTCCCCCCCCCCCCACACTCCCCAATTATCATCAACTATTCATTGTCAGTTTGTCGTGAGGTGAAGATTATCTCCCTACCTCCAACCCTTCCTCTCTGTCTCTCACTTTCTCCCTCCCTGGTTGTATCTCCCTCCTTGTCCTTCCCCCCCCCCCCTTCTTACTCCCTTCATCCCTGTCTGCCCCTTTTCTTCTCTTCCTTCTCCCTCCATCCGACCCTCCCTGTCTCTCCCTCCTTCTCTCCCTCTTTGCCCCCCCCCCTACATCCCCGTCTCCCTGTCTCTCCCTCCTTCCCTCCCTCCGGCCCCTCCTTGTAAGCAAACAAAGAAACACCAAATATTTGTCCCATTTTTTTTAGATTCGCATTCTATCTTTTGTACATTATGCCCAGTAAAGAATGTGGAGAGGTTATATACTGTAGTTTATCCTTATCCGTCCGTCCACTTGTCCATCTATTATTCTATCCCATTTGGACTCTCTACGTATCCCCACCTACTAATCTCCCCACCCACACCTCCCCATACCTTGTGTAACTCCTCCCCATCTCCTGTGTAACCCTCTCCCCATCCCCTGTGTAACCCCCCCCCCCCCAATTACCTGTGCTCTACCTGGAGTTACCTCGCTGGTTAACTCAGAGTAAACACTGGTACCTGGGCCATTCAGAGCAGCCACTCAGCTTCAGCCACTCTGAAGACCCATCACAACACCCCAGCGGTCCACTAACCCGTAATAAGTACTCACTATCGGGTCCATCGGGGTCAGCTATCGGCCCAATCGCGGGGGATTAATCGGAACATCGGGAGTCTGCTATCTACTCATCGGGACGGGATGCTATCGGGCCCGATCGGGAGGATGTAATCTAGGTCGTGGACGCCACTCCTGTCGGTATGATCGGTACTCGAGAGAGAGAGAGAGGTGTAGTCGTACACGCTGGCAGCACCGTGAAGGCCGTCATCCAGGCGCCTTAATGTCATTCACGACGAACTATGTTAACTGTCTCTTGTATAACTCTTATTGCTCTTAACAACAACAATAATAATAATAATAATAATAATAAGGATCACCTAAGGAATCGTCACCCCAGAGTTTGGCAGGGTGACGATTGTTCAGGTGGCAAAACCTGGGGTGACCATTCTTCAGGTAGGGTCAGGACCCTCCATGGTTATTAATCTTCAGGCCTAACCTAGCCTAGCCTAGCCTAACCTAACCATTGTAATATGCATCGTGTATTTTGGAATATTGAGTAAAGTATTTTGTAATATCTATATTATGGAGTGGGGTGATGATTCTTCAGGTGATCCAATAATAATAATAATAATAATAATAATAATGATAATAATAATAATAATAATACTAATACTACTACTACTAATAATAATAATAGACCAAATAAATACTGGTAAACAGTTCCAACAATGACAGTCGGCAGTAGTGCCATCGCCAGCCCGACCCTCTAGTCTAGATTAATGGCTCATTAACTATGCCGGGGTTGGCTGCCTCTATTAGTTACCAGTTGAGGTGGATCACTACACTAATATAAATTTTTGCAGAGAAATAAATAGATATACCTACGTTTTAATTTTATATACACAATCCAAAATTTAATATTTCTAGTTTTTTAATAGAAAAACAATTTATCTACTTTAAAATTTGAGGGAAAAATTGGTACTTATATCGATGTCTGAATAGTAAAGACGTATCAGAAAGCGCGGGAAAAATACAACTTTCCCGCGCTTTTGGTTTCTATCACGCGCTATTTTTTTAAAATGGTCACCTCAAGCGGCCAAACACAAGAATAATGACGGCCATGTGGAGCTCAGCTGTCTCTCCCTCCTCCCTTAATGCCTTTCACTACCCCCAGAATGCCTCTCACTATACCTCTAGGACGCCTCTCACTACCTCGCTTTATAGGACAAGTTGCTGGACGGAGTGTATTTAAGACTCCGAGGATGAGGCTGGAGGAAGACCCAGCTAACGCCCCTTGTTATCTCTCCTTCCATCTTGGTAGTGAGCGTTGGCCAGGTTATACGACACTACTTCAGCTATGATATTATTATTATTATTATTATTATTATTATTATTATTATTATTATTATTGTTATTATTATTATTATTATTATTATTATTATTATTATTATTTTATCTTAATTCATCTATTTATTCATTAGTCTGTTTAAGTTTCCATTCTGATTACTTGTTCATTTATTGATTCATTTAACGTTTTGTTTATGATATTTACCGACTGATGTCTTATCGAATCTCTCTTATTTCTTGACT
Organism: Homarus gammarus; assembly: GCA_958450375.1. NCBI lineage: Eukaryota > Metazoa > Arthropoda > Malacostraca > Decapoda > Nephropidae > Homarus > Homarus gammarus. Next base: position 40,451 of record CAUDMG010000554.1, on the reverse strand, counting down.
AGCGAAAGAGCCGCCCGGCCACGGTAGGACGCCACCCTCCAGGAGGCTCCACATTGTCTCACTGTAGTGCATTAAGGTAGACCACATTTTTGGTTTTGCCATTAGCAGCAAGTATGTACAGATTTTTGCCAGTTCCCACTCTGGAGCATCCAACATAGAACTGTCCATGAGAGAAGCAAGGAAACACCAGGTTTAGGCCAACCACCTTTAGGGACTGTCCCTGGCTTTTGTAGATGGTCATGGCAAAGCTCACTTTAACCGGGAACTGAAGTCTCTTGAACTCAAATGGCAGGTCAGTGGTGATGAGAGGTATCCTTGGTATAAAAAGTCCTCTCCTTTAGCTTTTCCTGTCAGTATTGTAGCTTCCAGTACATGTGGCATCATGTTCTTCACCACCAGTCTTGTGCCATTGCAGAGGATTGGTGGTTCAAGATTTCTTACGAGCATTATAGGAGTTCCAATCTTGAGAGTGAAGTGGTGAGGAGGCATTCCAGCGGGCTCCAAAGAATTAAGTAATTCTGCAGGGTACTGAACTGCTTGGTCCTGGTCGATTACTGTATTAACAGATTTGAATGAGGTCTCACTGCCTGGAAGCTGTCTGAGTAGAGTCACGTTGATTTCAGCCACTGTTTCATTCTTTGGTGCCAGAATTGCGCGTTCACGCAGCCACTTATGATCCTTGTAGTGGTGATAATGTTTGGGTAGACCATGTTAGTGAGCTCAGTTGAGGACGTTACAACATTTCCACATCCTTGAGGAATGATTATTTGTCCTTCTGAATCAAAAGGGAAAGTTCCATTCCCAATCTGTAGTAGAAGGTTTGCAAACCGTCCAGCATCCTGATCTCTTTGTAAATGTACGCTCATGTTTGTGGATAGGGTGAGTGTCTGAACACTTCTCCAAAGGTATGATGCCTTGAGGCACGCATTCAGTTTATCAGCTGGAGTGCTTCGAGGAATGACAGGTAGGGTCTGGCGAAAGTCATTTTCTCGTATGTCTTGCAAGGTCCTGTCCAATGCTTCAAGCGCTAACTTGTGAGACATAGTGCATTCATCCCAGACTATGAGGCTGCATTTTTCTAAGAGTTTTGCCTTTGCCGATCCTTTTTTTGATGTTGCACACTGGATTATCTTTGTGAGCGAGGTTGAGAGGCAGTTTAAAAGTTGAGTGTGCAGTACGTCCTCCTTCTAGTAGTGTTGCAGCAATGCCTGAGGATGCCACAGCAAGAGCAATTTTCCCCTGATGACGTACTTTGGCCAACAGAAGGTTGATCAGGAATGTTTTTCCTGTCCCGCCAGATGCATCGAGAAAGAGCATACCTCCCTGCTCCGCTTGTATCGCCTGCAAGATCTGTTCATAAGCATTTGCTTGATCAGGCACCAGGTGAGGCTCATTTTCTTCAAGAAAATTCAACTGAGTTGTCTCTCTCTCTGAGCAACTCCCTGTTTGCAACTACTGGTTCTTCTCGGTTTGGGGAAGGCAATCCAAAATCAGTCAGGTTTTTTCTGCATAGCTCCATCACTTTGTCTTCCAGCATGATCAGAGCCCTGTTGAACAAGTCATCCATGAACTCAATCTCTTGACCAGGATGTTCTCTTCTTGCTTGATGAAGCAGATCCTCTGAAAGACTTTCTTGGTGGTTTTCCAGAGCTGGCTTGGGTTGGAAAGTCCACATGCAGCAATTATGACGGCAAACAGGTTCCTCATTCTCATTGGCGATTGAGTACCTGATGCCTCTTCTAATGTGTCAGTCCAGTGACCATCACCTTCCAGTAGGCCAAGGAGATTGCACGCTTCCTGATAGGTTCTGCAGACTTGTCCATTCACTGTCTTGAGTGCTGCATATGATGTTGGGCCACAGATGTGGTGCAAAAGTAGTCTCAAACAATAGCCTTCAAAGTTGTTGGGGGTGAACCGTGTAGACACGTCCCAAAGCATTGCCTGACTTTATCCCTGGATATCCTTCAACGGTACAACAAAGTATATTTTTTTAGCATTAAACTGTTATTATTTTATTGTCTAATCATCACTACATATAAAACCACCCATCATCGCTACATAAAACATCATCCATCATCACTACATATAACACCATCCATCATCACCACATGTAACATTATCCATCATCACTACATATAACAACATCCATCATCACTACATATAAAATCATCATCCATCATCACTACATGTAACACCATCCATCATCACTACATATAATACCATCCATCATCACTACAGATCAGTAAAGTAGTTTCCGAGATTCTCGTGCGGACACACAAATAAACAAACAAACACACAGACATACTTCTTTGTTTTATATATATATATATACTAGCAGAATCGATCCGCTAGGCAGCGGTACGACGCCACCCTCCGGGAGGCTCCACATTGTCTCACTGTTCAGTCCCCAAAACTTCTTCTTCCATCAATAGTTCGTTGACTGTGTATGTAAGTTCCACCATGTTTTTCTCTACAACGGTACAGCAAAGTATATTTTTTTATCATTAGGGGAAAGGTCACGGCAGGGTTAGCTCCCGAGGGATAATTATGAGATATGGCCAGTGCTATGTGTGGTCTGGGGTGTGTGAGTTTGTTGGCCAAGCTGGAGAGGGCCAAGGAAGAATTAGAGAGGGCCACGTTGGAGAACCTGAAATTAAAGGAAGAGATGGCGAGGATGAAGGAAGAGGCGGGACAAGGAAAGCCCGTGTCTGACGAAAACTCAGGCGAGTGGAAGGTTGTGAGGAGAGGGAAGACCAAACTGGTGATGAAAAAACACACCAAGGATACATCAACAACGACAACAACAGCTAAGTGTACCAACTCGTTCAGTCCCTTGATAGACGAATTGGACCTTAGTACAGTCAGGGACAGGGTTGACAAGGAAGGTATAAAAACTTTAATTGTTGGTGACTCACAGGTAAGGTACTTGGACAGGGCTTTTTGTAAAAACAAAAATAGGATGAGGGTGTGTTTGCCAGGAGCTGGGGTGGGGGATATAATTGACACGTTGGACAATATCTTCTCTGATAATGGGAACAAACCCATTATCTGCCTCAGTGCAGGAGGCAATGATATTGGCTGGTGCAGGAGAGAGGAGCTTCTTGATAAGTTCAAGGCAGCTATAGATCGTATTAGGACTAAGGGAGGGATCCCTATCAAATGGGGTGTCCTGCCTAGAAGGAGAGTTGGGAGTGAATGGTTGTCAAGGGCAGTTGGTGTCAACGACCGTCTTGACAGATATTGCAAGTCAATATCAGTCCCATTCATTAACAACTGGGACAACTTCTACGGCAAAAGGGACCTTTATGCTAGGGATGGGGTGCACCTGTCTCGGGATGGGGTGGCAACCCTGGCTGGGTCTCTAGAGGGGGCAGCTCAAAAGATATCGAAGTCTTTAAACTGCTAGGGGAACATATGGGCATGGGGGTGGAGGAGACTGCAGTGGGAGCGCGGTAAACAAAGTAAAAGGTTACTGGGAAATAGTGTTAGGAATGATGACAAAGCTAAATTAGACAGCGAGTTAAGACCTAAACACGGTAAAGGGAGGACTCAGAACACGCCTATCCTAAATGTCTACTACGCGAACAGTAGAAGTACGAGAAACAAAATTGATGATATTAAGGCCTTGGTATGTACCAAAAAAATCGATATAATAGCATTCACTGAAACATGGATCAACCTAGACTCACGTGAGTTACCTGTCGAATACCAAATTGCAGGTTACAAATTGTTCCATACCGACAGGCAGACCAGGAAAGGAGGCAGAGTAGCAGCCTATGTCAGGGATAACCTGAAGTGTGAAATAAAAAAGGAAATAAAATCTGAACGGAATACAGAAACAATTTGGATAGAATTAATCAACGGCAGGGAAAAATTAATCACAGGAGTAATATATAGACCTCCCAATCTTGATAGAGTTAATGAGAGACTTATCTGGGATGAAATGCGCAGGGCTTCCATACACAACAAAGTCTGTATAGTAGGCGACTTTAACCTTGGCCAAATAGATTGGACTGACCTTAAGAGTAACTCAGAATCAGAGGATTTTCTCGAAACGATCCAGGACTGTTTCCTAAGTCAACATATAACCGAACCCACCTGGGGTAATAATACACTCGATTTCGTTCTGTCGAACAGAGAAAACCTCATCAGCAATGTCGAGGTAGGGAACAAACTTGCAAACAGGGATCACAAAGAAATTAGATTCCAGTTAGATTTTCAGGGCGGACGAAAGGAAAATTCCACTAAAGTCCCAGATTTCAGAAGGGCAAACTTTGATAGTTTGAAGAAGCAGTTGAGGGAAGGGGTATCACGCCTGGGGGTGACTCACACCTCACCCACGAACCTGACGGTTGACACCGACCTGATAACGAGATCTGAGATTGCCGAGTTCCACGACAATCTAAATAATGAGTTACTTAATGCACAAAGGCAGAACATACCATACAAAAAACGCAGATCAGACAACAATGACCCTAAATGCATAAATAATTATTTAAAGAACATTATTGGCCAAAGGAAGGCTATAGGTAGAAGGATAAATCGTGGCGAAATTTACCTCCGGGATTATTATAAGGTATTGGCGAGAAGGGTTAACGAGATAAGGAAAACCAAGAGGAATAATGAGGTAAGGATAGCAAGGGAGGCGAAGACAAACCCCAAAGGATTCTACCAAATGTATCAAACTAAAACATGAGTAAAGATTGGACCAATACGGTCAGATACCGGCGAGCTAACTGATAACGACGGAGAAATGAGCAATAATCTAAATAAATATTTTTCATCAGCTTTCACCCCCGAAAATTTAAACATGATACCCGAGGCACCGACTCTATTCAGAGATAGTGAAAAAAACAAATTAAGCGAGATAGTAGTGACTAGTAACGATGTTAGTAAGCAAATAGACAAACTAAAGCCTAATAAGTCACCTGGTCCCGATGAGATATTTGCCAGAGTATTAAAGGAATGTAAGGAAGAGCTTAGTATGCCCTTAGCAAAGTTGTTTAACATGTCCTTAAAAACAGGTGTAGTACCAGAATCCTGGAGGATAGCGAATGTAATACCGATTTTCAAAAAGGGGGATAGATCACTATCCTCTAACTACCGCCCAACCAGTCTAACATCAATAGTAGGCAAATTACTGGAAGCAATCATATCAAACTCTAGTCGAAATCACCTGGAGAAGCACCACTTGATCAATGATTCCCAGCATGGCTTCACAAGCGGACGTTCTTGCCTAACTAATCTATTAACATTCTTTTCATCAGTTTTCGAATCAGTGGACGAGGGGCACAATTATGATGTGGTATATCTCGACTTTAGCAAAGCCTTCGACAGAGTCCCCCACGAAAGACTAATTAGAAAGGTAGAAGCACATGGCATCAAAGGTGACATCCTTAAATGGATTAGGGCGTGGTTACAGGACAGGAAACAGCGAGTGAGCATTAACGGCACTAAGTCCCATTGGAGCAACGTCACAAGTGGAGTTCCCCAAGGCTCAGTACTTGGACCATTATTATTTATTATATACATAAACGACATAGATATCGGCATAGACAGCAACATAAGTAAATTTGCTGATGACACTAAAATAGGACGTGTTATCAAATCTGACGAGGACTCGACAAAACTACAGGAAGAACTAAAAAAAATTTTCGAATGATCTGAAAAATGGCAGATGAAATTCAGCGTGGACAAATGTAAAGTACTCAGTATAGGAGGATGTAAACAGGGAAACCAGATACCAGATGAACAACGATGCCATAGAGAAATCCGACTGCGAGAGAGATTTAGGAGTAATGATAAGTAGGAACCTTAAGCCAAGTAAACAATGTGTTTTTGCTCGAAACAAGGCTAATAAAGTACTTGGGTTCATACAAAGGAGTGTTAGTTACAAGACTAGCGAGGTCATCCTAAAACTGTATCTTGCGCTTGTGAGACCACACCTGGATTACGCAGTCCAGTTCTGGTCACCGTATTACAGAATGGATATAGAATCCTTGGAAAGAATTCAGAGGAGAATGACAAGACTAATCCCGGGCATTAGGAACCTTGAGTATAGAGACAGGTTAAAGCATCTTAATTTGCACTCCCTCGAGAGACGTAGAGCGAGGGGCGATATGATAGAGGTGTATAAATGGAAGGCAGGGCTGAACAAAGGGGACATTACAAAGGTACTCATACTATCCAACCAGGAGCGAACTCGTAACAATGGTTTTAAATTAGACAAATTTAGATTTAGGCGCGAAATAGGTAAACACTGGTTTGGTAACAGAGTAGTGGATGAATGGAACAAGTTACCAAATATCATCATTAACTTGAACAGGCTGGTATAGCTTCAAACATAGGTTGGATGCTTATATGAGCAATAGGGGTTGGGTGTAAATGGGACTGCCCAGTATGGGCCAATAGGCCCGCTGCAGTTTCCTCCATTCTTATGGTCTTATTTACAAAGTCAAACGTCTCTTATATATAGCGACAAGGAATCCAATCCTTTTGTATATTAATGTTAAGGAGGTCGTGTGCCAAGATTGTATCATTTGAGCTTATTTCCTCTATTATTTATGATTATCTTTTGTTTTATTCCCTTAAATTTCCTTCTCTTCTGTTACTAATCTTCTCTACCTTTGTCTGAATCATTATTAGTGAGTTAATTCCACCCCGTCTATAGTAAACATTGAATAAACTCGTTCAATTTCAAAGGAAAGATGCAATGGGTGCGTTCAGATTTTCAGAGACGGACTGTACGGGCATCAACAGCTGAACGCACCCATTGATGGCCCGAGTTGTGAGGCGAGGTTGGCTGTGACATTCTGTTTATCATTCTTGGTGTACGTGTTGCTTGAGGTAGTGATGATGTTCCATGAGACATCCTGTTTATCATTCTTGGCGTACGTGTTGCTTGAGGTACTAGATGGTGTTCCCTGAGACATTCTATCCCTGTCATTCTCTCTCACACATAAACCAGTATCTCTCCGTTAATTCTTTCTCCTCAGATATACAAAAAAAAATAATCCTTCTTTACATAACTTATGAATGCGTAGTGTATATAAATCTATCAGAGTGGACTTTAGTTTCAAAATTTTCTTCGTAATAAAAATCGTAAAATATTGAATATGTATGACTGAATTGACACACGCATATATATATATGCGTGTGTTTCTTAATAAGGTGACTATTTTTCTTTTACAATACTTAACTATTCATCTAATGTTTTATGGTTCACGCCAAATAGTTAATAGTAGTCAAATGAGAGTCCCTATCTAGATACGTGAATACAAATATTGCTTCATTTTACTCATTCCATATCGACGTAATTGTTCGAGTTTTTGTGAAAGTCTCGGGAAAACCTTCAAATGTGAAGACTTGATAGACAGGAAAACCATAGGAATTCCCAGAATGTCTGTCAACCTTCCTCGCCCTGCCTGCCACATTCTTCCAGTAGACAGCTGACATTCTGGGCAACTCCCACCAAAACTACCCTCCCTTCCCCTCTCTCCCTCAAACACACACAAAAAGAATCATAAATGAATATGCACCCACCCTCCCTCCCTCCAACACACACACGTACACAAAAAGAATCATAAATGAATATGCACCCCAATTCTGCCACTATTATTAATTCTCAAGGAATAATCAGCTACATGTGTGTACTTCCCACGGTGTGACGGCCAGGTAACACCAGCAAGGATCTCACACACGTCACTTGTCGGCCAGTTGACGTGATAGCTTTTGTTTCATGGCGGTGCCGAACCATTGTCACACACACACACGCAGCTTACACCTTGAGTCCTTTTTTTTTAATTCTACGCTTTACAAAACTCTGTTATGCATGAGGGAATATTAAAAGATATATCGAAGAGTCAATAACGTTCTGCTCGTCGAAGCCTGTGATGGAGCGAAAGATATGAACCAGTAGAGATAAACTTCGATAAAGGCTTCGCTATACAGGCATCCAGCAACTGTCCGATAGCATCAGTTGAGGCGGACCACAACATCTGTCGCCGGGGGTGAAAAACACATCTGCTACACATGTTTGGCCTTATAGAGCTTCTGGGTCAGTGGGGAGATGGTATTCCGGGAAGTTTAGTTTATTTACTCGCTGTGGTCCTCCTCTCTCCCACAGCATAATGACGCTATATGGCCCCACAGCTTATGTCACCTCATCATTAAACACCCCAATGTTAACCTAACCTAACCTAAACTAACCTAACTATACCTCATTTAACCTAACTAACTAACTAACCTAATATTATCTAACCTAGCCTTAACTAACCTATTCTAATCTAACCAAACGCTAACCTATCTTAACACTAACCACACCAAATACTAACCTAACCTAATCTAACGCTAATCTAACCTAACCAAACTTTAACCAACCAAATGCAAACCTATTCTAACCTTAACGTAACATAACTTTAACTAACCAAACGCTAATCTAACCTAACCAAACACTAGCCTAACCAAGAGCCAACCTAACCAAACGCTAACCCAACACTAACCTAACCAAATGCTAATCTAACCTAACGTGACCAAACACAAGCCCAACCAAACCCTAACCTAACCAAACTTTAACCTAACTAAGCACTAATCTAACCTCACCTAACCAAAATTTAACATAACTAAACGCTAACCTAACCAAATGCTAACCTAACCTATCCCCAGGTAGCATTAAGGTGATTAATTATTAGGTAACGTAAGCGGGGAGCTAATCTTCAAGTGATCCTCAGTTACAGTGTTTTAACAGAGTACCTCAGTTACAGTGTTTTAATAGTGAATCAGTTACAGTGTTTTAATAGTGCCTCAGTTACAGTGCTTTAATACAGTACCTCAGTTACAGTGTTTTAATACAGTGCCTCAGTTACAGTGTTTTAATAGTGCGTCAGTTACAGTGCTTTAATACAGTACCTCAGTTACAGTGTTTTAATACAGTGCCTCAGTTACAGTGTTTTAATAGTGAATCAGTTACAGTGTTTTAATAGTGCCTCAGTTACAGTGTTTTAATACAGTGCCTCAGTTACAGTGTTTTAATAGTGCCTCAAATACAGTGTTTTAATAGTGCCTCAGTTACAGTGTTTTAATACAGTGCTTCAGTTACAGTGTTTTAATAGTGCCTCAGTTACAGTGTTTTAATAGTGCCTCAGTTACAGTGCTTTAATACAGTACCTCAGTTACAGTGTTTTAATACAGTGCCTCAGTTACAGTGATTTAATAGTGCGTCAGTTACAGTGCTTTAATACAGTACCTCAGTTACAGTGTATTAATACAGTACCTCAGTTACAGTGCATTAATACAGTGCCTCAGTTACAGTGCTTTAATACAGTACCTCAGTTACAGTGCTTTAATACAGTACCTCATTTACAGTGCATTAATACAGTGCTTTAATACAGTGCCTCAGTTAGAGTGCATTAATACAGTGCTTTAATACAATGCCTCAGTTACAGTGCATTAATACAGTGCGTCAGTTACAGTGCATTAATACAGTACCACAGTTACAGTGTATTAATACAGTGCGTCAGTTACAGTGCATTAATACAGCGCTTTAATACAGTGCCTCAGTTACAGTGCTTTAATACAGTGCCTCAGTTACAGTGCTTTAATACAGTGCGTCAGTTACAGTGCATTAATACAGTACCTCAGTTACAGTGTATTAATACAGTGCGTCAGTTACAGTGCATTAATACAGCGCTTTAATGCAGTGCCTCAGTTACAGTGCTTTAATACAGTGCCTCAGTTACAGTGCTTTAATACAGTGCGTCAGTTACAATGCATTAATACAGCGCTTTAATACAGTGCCTCAGTTACAGTGCTTTAATACAGTGCCTCAGTTCACCACACAAGTATCAACACGGTACAAGAATACTGTAAGTTTATGGTACACAATACAGGTACAGTCAGATACAGTTAAGGGCTGTGTAGAGACAGATACATGATGGTTAAGTCTGTATTATTTGTTTGTCTTAAGTGATGATTTTGTAACTTTGCACTGTATTATGTTATTCACACCTCTCTCTCTCTCTCTCTCTCTCTCTCTCTCTCTCTCTCTCTCTCTCTCTCTCTCTCTCTAATGCATCTATCAATCCATCTCTCTATCTATCTAGTTTTCCTTCCCTCTCCCTGGAGTGAAGATGGACAAAGCCAGGGTGAGAGGGAGAGAGGGAGGGAGGAAGGGAGAGAGAGAGAGGGAGGGAGAGAGAGAGAGGGAGGGAGAGAGAGAGAGAGGGAGGGAGGGAGAGCCACCGCCTTGTCCTAATTGGTGTAGTGTTTCACCGTTCAATACCTGGCTGAGGGAGTGAGGGAGTGTGGGAGAGTGAGGTAGTGTGGGAGAGTGAGGGAGTGTGGGAGAGTGAGGTAGTGTGGGAGAGTGAGGGAGTGTGGGAGAGTGAGGGAGTGTGGGAGAGTGAGTTAGTGTGGGAGAGTGAGGGAGTGTGGGAGAGTGAGGGAGTGTGGGATTGTGAGTTAGTGTGGGAGAGTGAGGGAGTGTGGGAGTGTGAGGTAGTGTGGGAGTGTGAGGTATTGTGGGAGTGAGGGAGAGTGAGGGAGTGAGGGAGAGTGAGGGAGTGTGGGAGTGAGGGAGTGTGGGAGAGTGAGGGAGTGTGGGATTGTGAGTTAGTGTGGGATTGTGAGTTAGTGTGGGAGAGTGAGGGAGTGTGGGAGTGTGAGGTAGTGTGGGAGTGTGAGGTATTGTGGGAGTGAGGGAGAGTGAGGGAGTGAGGGAGAGTGAGGGAATGTGGGAGTGAGGGAGTGTGGGAGAGTGAGGGAGTGTGGGAGAGTGAGGTAGTGTGGGAGAGTGAGGGAGTGTGGGAGAGTGAGGGAGTGTGGGATTGTGAGTTAGTGTGGGAGAGTGAGGGAGTGTGGGAGTGTGAGGTAGTGTGGGAGTGTGAGGTATTGTGGGAGTGAGGGAGTGAGGGAGAGTGAGGGAGTGTGGGAGTGAGGGAAAGTGAGGGAGTGTGGGAGAGTGAGGGAGTGTGGGAGAGTGAGGTAGTGTGGGAGAGTGGGGGAGTGAGGAAGAGTGAGGGAGTGTGGGAGAGTGAGGGAGTGTGGAAGAGTGAGGGAGTGTGGGAGAGTGAGGGAGTGTGGGAGAGTGAGGGAGTGTGGGAGAGTGAGGGAGTGTGGAGAAGTGAGGGAGAGTGAGGGATTGTGGGAGAGTGAGGGAGTGAGGGAGAGTGAGGGGGGAGTGAGGGAGTGAGGAAGAGTGTGGGAGAGTGAAGGAATGTGAGAGTGAGGGAGTGAGAGTGAGGGAGAGTAGGGGAGTGTGAGAGAGTGATTCAGATTCAGATTTGCCCCCGAGGGGGCTAGTTTATTGGGCACCCCCTTACATCCTGTGCAAGGTGAAGCGCAGAAGCGTTTACAGCGCCCAACAGGGAAGTATGAAAAGTTCATACTTGCCTTTATGACTCGTACATTAAGGGCGTAAAAGCCTGAAGGGTCATAGGTTCTGTCAATGTGAGAGAGTGAGAGAGTGTGGGCGAGTGTGGGAAAGTGAGGGAGTGCAGGAGAGTGAGGGAGAGTGAGGGAGTGTGGGAGAGTGTGGGAAAGCGAGTGAGTGTGGGAGAGTGGTGGAGTATGGGAGAGTGAGCAAGAGTGGGAGAGTGAGGGAGAGTGTGTGAGTGAAGGAGTGTGAGGGAGGTTGGTGTGTGTTGGGGAACGTGGGGAAGTAAAGGAGAGTGTGTGTGGAGGAGAAAGTTAAGGCTGTATTTGAATGAGGGAGAGAGAGAGGAAGAAGAGAGAGGGTGTGTGAGAGTGAGGGAGCATGGGAGAGTGACAGCATGAGTGTGAGGGAGGGCGCACGTGAGGGGGGGGGGGAGGGCGGCAGAGTAATGGATGAATGGATGACCAACACTTTCAACCAATCGCTTTACTTGATGGACGTGATGATGACTTCACAGAGGCTTTTAAACCAATCAAAAGCGCGATGGGCGTGATTAGGAAGTCGTCAGGTCATTCAGCCAATCAGAATACTTGACAGATATGACGATGATATCACAAAAGTTTTCATACCAATCAAATGTTAAGGGGACTGATGACGTCACCACAGCCTTATGACTACAGGACAAATGAAGCAAGAAACGAACTAGATTATACTATTGAATAAAATAAATAATGATACAAAATAAGGAAAAAAGGGATGGTATCCTGTATCAATACCGATAGAATTATGTTTCTCGTGTTGTTGTGCTCTCAGCCTATCCCATGGCAGACCAATACGTTATCAAATCTTCAATCAATCACGAATCATTATACGGGTAAACGTGAACGAATTTATCTGGTTAGAATTACTGTAATTATCGAATCAACTACAATTTCTACAATGATCTATCAATAAATACAAAAAAGAAAAAGAAGGAAAGAAAGAAGAAAGAAAGAACTATCAAGAAAAACACTTGAAAAAAAAAAGAGATCAAAACAGCTCCCGAACCTTCCTACCAGTATTAGATAACTGGGAAATAATTTAGCGAATCAGATGATATCTTACAATTTATTCAGCCAATAGCGCGACAGCTAAAAAATATCCACCAATCCAGTGACAGAATAAAACTAGCAATGTGACGTCATGGTCTTGGTGGAGATAAATACAAAAACAAAACATAGTAGAGAGAGAGAGAGAGAGAGAGAGAGAGAGAGAGAGAGAGAGAGAGAGAGAGAGAGAGAGAGAGAGAGAGAGAGAGAGAGAGAGAGAGAGCACTCCCCCCACGTCACTGACAATCATCATACATCAGACAACATCTCTCCCCCATAAATAAACAAAGTGACTTGACATCGTTTTAAGGAAATTATTACCGAGGGATGGACAGCCACTCGATGACAACGGCCGAACAAAGCAACAGGTCTCTTTATACGGCTGTACCATGGAGCCAGGGACCATTCTACCTCGTAATGGTCGTGGAGAACCGGGGGTCAGGTCAGGTTACAAGGGAGGGAGGGCTGGAGGGCGGGGGTGAGGGTACACTGGGAGGAGGAGTGAAGGGAAGAGAGGCGAGGTTTTTATATATATATACATTATTTTTTTACTATAAGATTTTGAGTATTTAAGAATATATGTTTTTGTTTATATTTGTTTATAAATTTAATAAAAGGTTATAAGGTATTTTATTATTATTATTATTTTATTGCTGTTGTTGTTATTAAGTTTTACTATAAGGAGTTGTAAAGATAGTGTTGTTATTATGATTATTCAAAATATATTATTAATGATTATGCCAACAACAATAACAATAATGATAAAGTTTATCATTAAAGAAAATAAATCCCAACATACTTATTCACTTTCAGGAGTTTAAATTATTCATTATTCCTGTAACATAATTTCAGAAGCTCTCTTGTGTTTCTCCTTCTTTCTCTCCCTCTTCTCTTTTCTAATCTTTATTTTGTCCTGCCATTTTCTCTTCACCAATGTATCATACCGTGTCCCCCCCCCCCCTCTCTCTCTCTCTCTCTCTCTCTCTCTCTCTCTCTCTCTTTCATTTTTCCCTCGCTAAAATCAATAGGCATTAGATTTCTGTGTGTGTGTGTGTGTGTGTGTGTGGATACCTCCAGTAGAATTTATATCTCAATGAATGAGTCATTCAGGATAGGCATTGAAAAAGCTTGCTGACTCAGTTAAGGAGGTTTTGAGTAGTCAAATGGCCCCAGTCCTCAGACGCCCTAACCTAACCTAACCTAACCCAACCATAACCTAACCGAAATACATGACAAATTCAAAACACAATGCCGAGATGAATGTGAAACCCAATTATGGAGGTCTGAACCCCCAATATGAACCTGTGAATCCCTTGTACGAACCTTTGAATCTTCAATATGAACTTTTAGATACACTTGGTACAGTATAGAGGAAGCAGTAACAGTAAGGCTAACGAAGACAATAACGAGGAGGAACAAGGAAGTGAGTCATGTGTTGCTGCGTTAGTCAGGAGAGTTTGGTCTGTGCTGACTAGGAGAGCAGAAATGCTTTGGGTGGATTGGGGAACATTTTGGTGGGTTGGGGAATATTTTGGTGGGTTGGGGAACATTTTGGTGGGTTGGGGAATATTTTGGTGGGTTGGGGAATATTTTGGTGGGGTGGGGAACATATTGGTGGGTTGGGAAACATTTTGGGGGGTTGGGGAACATTTTTGTGGTTTGGGGAACATTTTGGTGGGTTGGGGAATATTTTGGTGGGTTGGGGAATATTTTGGTGGGTTGGGGAATATTTTGGTGGGTTGGGGAATATTTTGGTGGGGTGGGGAACATATTGGTGGGTTGGGAAACATTTTGGTGGGTTGGGGAACATTTTTGTGGTTTGGGGAACATTTTGGTGGGTTGGGAAACATTGTGGTGGGTTAGGAAACCTTTTGGTGGGTTGGGGAACATTACGTGGGTCGGGGAACATTAGGTGGGTTTGGGAACATTTTGATGGGTTGCGGAACATTTTGGTGGGTTTGGGAACATTTTGGTGGGTTTGGGAACATTTTGGTGGGTTTGGGAATATTAGGTGGGTTTGGGAACATTTTGATGGGTTTGGGAACATTTTGGTGGGTTTGGGAACATTTTGGTGGGTTTGGGAATAATTTGGTGGGTTTGGGAAACATTTTGGTGGGTTTGGGAACATTTTGGTGAGTTTGGAAATAATTTGGTGGGTTTGGGAAACGTTTTGGTGGGTTTGGGAAACATTTTGGTGGGTTTGGGAACATTTTGGTGGGTTTGGAAATAATTTGGTGGGTTTGGGAACATTTTGGTGGGTTTGGGAAACATTTTGGTGGGTTTGGGAACATTTTGGAGGGTTTGGAAATAATTTGGTGGGTTTGGGAACATTTTGGTGGGTTTGGGAAACATTTTGATGGATTTGGGACATTTTGGTGGGTTTGAGAATATTTTGGTGGGTTTGGAACATTTTGGTGGGTTTGGGAACATTTTGGGGTGTTTGGGAACATTTTGGTGGGTTTGGGAAACATTTTGGTTGGTTTGGGAACATTTTAGTGGGTCTGAGAATATTTTGGTAGGTTTGGAACATTTTGGTGGGTTTCCGAACATTTTGGTGGGTTTGAAAATATTTTGGTGGGTTTGGGAACATTTTGGTGGGTTTGAAAATATTTTGGTGGGTTTGGGAACATTTTGGTGGGTTTGAAAATATTTTGGTGGGTTTGGGAACATTTTGGTGGGTTTGAACATATTTTGGTGGGTTTGGAACATTTTGGTGGGTTTGGGGACATTTTGGTGGGTTTAGGAAAATTTTGGTGGGTTTGAGAAACATTTTGCTGGGTTGAGGAACATTTTGGTGGGTTGGGGAATATTTTGGTGGGTACAAAAGTATTATTGACGGACATGAGAACATTTTTGCTTTAACGGACGTGAACAATTCGTTTTTGGCGCGAAAAGGATTTTTTTCTTCAGTGGGGGTGAGGGTGTAAGGGGGGGGGGGGGGGTTGGAGACACTTCAGCAGGGAGGGGAGGTGGAGAGACACTTCAGCAGGGAGGGGAGGTGGAGAGACACTTCAGCAGGGAGGGGAGGTGGAGAGACACTTCAGCAGGGAGGGGAGGTGGAGAGACACTTCAGCAGGAGGGAGGTGGAGAGACTGGGGAGGGAGGTGGAGAGACACTTCAGCAGGGAGGGGAGGTGGAGAGACACTTCAGCAGGGAGGGAGGTGGAGAGACACTTCAGCAGGGAGGGGAGGTGGAGAGACACTTCAGCAGGGAGGGGAGGTGGAGAGACACTTCAGCAGGGAGGGGAGGTGGAGAGACACTTCAGCAGGGAGGGGAGGTGGAGAGACACTTCAGCAGGGAGGGGAGGTGGAGAGACACTTCAGCAGGGAGGGGAGGTGGAGAGACATTTCAGCAGGGAGGGGAGGTGGAGAGACATTTCAGCAGGGAGGGGAGGTGGAGAGACATTTCAGCAGGGAGGGGAGGAGCCGTGATAGACGTAACACAACACCCCGGAAGTGCATTAGAGGAAAAAATGTTCGTGTTATCCGTCGACCTTATTACTACTGGAGGGAGGGAGGGAGGGAGGGAGCAAAGGCGGGAGGGATAAGGAAAGAGAGAGAGAAGGAAAAAAAGGAAAGGGAAGAAATAGGCGATAAAGCGGTAGGGAAGAATGAGGAAAGACGAGATGGTGAAAGAAAGAAAATGAATGAAAAGAATTATGTAAACAAAACAGAGAGAGAGAGAGAGAGAGAGAGAGAGAGAGAGAGAGAGAGAGAGAGAGAGAGACAAATAAGATAAAAAGAAGATAATAAACAGAGTGAATAGAAATTTAAGACAACGAAAAAATAAGTGATAAAAAAGAAAAAAATAAGGAAAATAAATAATATGAAAACAATAAAAAAAATGTCATAATTATTCGTCATTTGTCCCCATATCCTTGATTATTTTACCTTGTTCCTATCACCATCTTTATCATGTTCCACTTTAATATTTTTCCTTCGTATCAAATAAATTATCACATTATGCCCATTTCCTTAACTTATAATCTATCTATCTATCTTATTACACCATTATCCTTGTCCCTCCTCCTCTTCCTTCTCCCTGCTCTTCGTTCTTCGTGCCATTATCCTCTTCTCCTACTCTTCGTTCTTCTCCCTCTTCTTAAAACATTACTTATCCGTATTTTCCCTATTCATCTTACACCTCCTCCACTTTCCCTTCCTTTAATATCAGCATCATCACCACTTCCTCTTCCCACTTCTTTACTTCCTCCTTCCCCTCTTATCATTACCCTTTCTTCTTTCGTCTTAAATTATCATCTTCCATCACCTATCTCCTCACTCATCATAACTTCCTCCTCTTCCTTCCTCCATAACAGGACGGCCGCCAGCTGGTCTCTGATTGGCTGCCGCTCCTGACGTCTTGTTACGAACAATTTGTCGCCCCGCCCCCTCTAGCGCTGGTGCCACGTTTACCTGCGCTGGTGCCACGTCTTCTGCCTCATTTCACCTTTACTTCCACTGACTGGTTTTTTTTTTACCAATTTCGAGGGCCTTTTTTACCATGTCTGGCTGCAATGCTACCAGGTCTAATGTCTTTTTTACCACTATACTTCCGCTTCTGCCATGGCTACTTGCACTTTCTCCTACTACAACCAGCTTGTAAACATATCTTTACGCTGTTGCCACTACAATTCAAAACAATGAAGAGAATTAGTGCACAGAATGGCCACCAGAGGGGCTACTTGACCCCAAAACAATAGGGTACATCCCACTATACCAACACACACACATGTCAAGTCTCAGGTAAATCCAATGGGTCGTTCTTGGGTTATTGTCTGGAAATGGATAAAAAAAAGTCTTTTGCACACCCTAGATAAAAAATAATAATAATAATAATAATAATAATAAAAATAATAATAATAAAAATAATAATAATAATAATAATAATAATACCTCCAGGGTCAATGCTATACTAACACAGGTGGTTGTCCTGTAGCGAGGCAGTACACACCTACTGGTCGCGAGAGAAGGATAGTCTGTCTCTCCTAAGTGTAAATTTCTTAGCGATCGGTCGATAATTGTTGACCTCTTTACGATGTTGACCTTGAACTGTGTTGTAGTGGATGGAAACTAAAACATCTGACACCACACAGTAAAGTGACTATGTACGTATGGCGGGGTAAAACTACCCATATATAATTATTATATTTTTTCGTTTTAACATTATTATTATTATTATTATAAATAAACAAAAATAAATAAGAGAATTCCATTAAAACCGCCATGGTTGGCCACCACCCCTAGCGGCTAGTGTCCGGTCTCAAATATCCCGCCAAGACCCCGCCAGATTATAGCCGGACTGGCTAGTAAAAGATAGCCAGCCATATCCCGCCCTCCCCACCACTTGAATTACACGCCAGGATAAAGCCCACCACACCAAGCGCCTTTATCCCTTCATTATTCACGATAGATCAACCTTTATATTCATTATCTAGACCCCTGTTAACACTATTATCTTCTACTGCACCTGATCGCCCCTATGATCTGATTGCAGCGAGTTCCTACCCTAAGCTGAAGAAGTTCTGATTGTCTACGAGATGGTGTTGGATTTTAACTCTTATGATGAGAGTAAATTGGTGTTGTTTTTCTATTGATGGTTTGTGAATGGTTAAGTGCTTGTTGGCTTTGTGGGTTGTGACAATGGGTGTGGGTTGGTGGGTGGGTGTGAGAGGGTGGGTATAGGAGGTGGGTGGGTAGGTGGGAGTTGGTGGGTGGATGGGCGGAGGAGTTTGATAGGTGGGGAATGGGAGAGGTTTTGTGTGCGTGTGTAATAATAATAATAATAATAATAATAATAATAAACGGTTTATTAATAGAGTTGCAGCCGGTGGCTGAAAATATACAGACTTACATTTGATTTGTGTGTGTGTGTGTGTGTGGGCTGTGTGTGTGTGTGTGTGTGTGGGGGGGGGGGCTGTGTGTGTTTGGGCTGTGTGTGTGTGTGTGTGTGTGTGTATATGGGCTGTGTGTGTGTGTGTGTGTGTGTGTGTGTGTGTGTGGGCTGTATGTGTGTGTGTGTATGGGCTGTGTGTGTGTGTGTGTGTGTGTGTGCGTGGGCTGTGTGTGTGTATGTGTGTGTGTGTGTGTGTGTGTGAGGTGGCGGGCCTCTCTCAGGTTACCTACACGCCCCCTCGTGTGCACTGCACACCTACTCGCGTACACCCCCCCCCCCCCCACAACAGGTAGATGAAAATATTACCCATCAACACTACCTGGTTCACCTGTGCCCGGGGACTCCTGTTGTGAGTGATCTGTTGTGTCTAGAGGAGGAGGAAGACAAAGAGGAGGAAGAGGATGAGGAAGAGAAAGAGAAAGAGGAGGAAGCGGGAGGATGAAAGAAGAAGAGGAGGAGGAGAAGGAAGGGTGGAAGAAGAGATAGAAGAAAAGGGAAGAGGAGGAAGTATAGAGAAGGGGGGAAGGAGAAAGAAGAGGAAGAGGATTCGAAAATACAGGGTGATACCAAAAAGAAGAGGAGAAAGAGGGGGAGGACACGTCAAGAGAGGAACGAAAGCAGGAAATGGGACACAAGACGATAGGAGACAGCGACACTCCCAACCAACGAATGAGGGAAGAGAGAGAGAGAGAGAGAGAGAGAGGCACCGCCCCCAACATGGCCGACAGCTAGCAAGTCGATAATGTTAACACCGAAAATGGCGAAGGTTGGGACCCACTACCTCCCACGCCCCTCTCTCACTCCACGCCCTCTCTCACTCCACGCCCCCTCTCACTCCACGCCCCCCCTCACTCCACGCCCCCTCTCACTCCACGCCTCCTCTCACTCCACGCCCCCTCTCACTCCACGCCCCCTCTCACTCCACGCCCTCTCTCACTCCACGCCCCCTCTCACTCCACGCCTCCTCTCACTCCACGCCCCCTCTCACTCCACGCCCTCTCTCACTCCACGCCCCCTCTCATTCCACGCCCCCCTCTCACTCCACGCCCTCTCTCACTCCACGCCCCCTCTCACTCCACGCCCTCTCTCATTCCACGCCCTCTCACTCCACGCCCCCTCTCACTCCACGCCTCTCTCACTCCACGCCCCCTCTCACTCCACGCCCCCCTCTCACTCCACGCCCCCTCTCACTCCACGCCCCCTCCCCCTCACACCTCCAGCTAACACCCATACTATGCCAACTTAACTTTCTACAAGATAAAATCGAACCAGACCAACATTCATTCATACCTCACTACACTACAACAACTACCACCACGGCGTACAACACAACCCCATGTGTCGTAGAATTATGAACCAGTAAGAATTATTATACCGCCAAAACACATATGGTAAGGAGGTGCGTGTATGAGAACTTGTTGACCTTTACGAATTAGATCTCTCTCTCTCTCTCTCTCTCTCTCTCTCTCTCTCTCTCTCTCTTTCTTTCAAGGCCAAACAGACAAATTCAGACACAAACACATATACACACGTTTTCTGTCGAGTCATGGCACAACATACGTACATCACCAACACATACGCACACACCATGACATACGCACATCACTAAAACATGCACCCAGTCTTCATACGCACATACCAACAGAAATACACATAACATCGCTATACACACACAAATACACATAATTCATTCATACACAGCAGTTGAAGTGCATTGCCATACATCTATACACAGCTATGATTCGTATGTATACACCAGTGGAGAGACATACAGACAAAACTCATATGTATGCGTAAGAAAGTATATCTTAATGGTCTTGTATACACAGAAATTAATGCATCAATATAAACACATAGAGAAAGTATACAAAACACCTCCTTACACAGACACACACACATACAACCATGACTTCTCCAGCATACACCGACAGCTACACACATAGACATTAATACACAAACACTACTCCAACATACACCCACAGCTACACATATACACACAGACATGGCTCACCGAATACACAGGCATAATACACCTATATACACATGACGGTGTATACAAGGAAAAGGGAAGAGCGGGAGAATTGGGAAGAGAGAGAGAGAGAGAGAGAGAGAGAGAGAGAGAGAGAGAGAGAGAGAGAGAGAGAGAGAGAGAGAGAGAGATTTTCTACATTCCATAAGAAGGTCATATTTGGCGTTTCTAACAAAGTATGACGCAAAACACACACACACACACACACACATCCTGGATATCTCCACACATACTTAACATATTTTAGTACACACTTCTTGGTATATGAAGGAACTTGACTCAAGACTACTTCCTCTCTCTCTCTGTTTATCTTTCTGTCCGTGTAAGTACTTCTTTCTCAATCTCTCTCTCACACCAAGAAGATCAAAAACCATAATAACCCTTTACCGTACCTTCCAACACCACGTAATATAACCTAACAAAACCTAACCTAACCAAACCTACCCCTTTACCATGTCATCCATGAGAACATAAGAATGGAGGAGACTGCAGCGGGCCTATTGGCCCATACTGGGCAGTCCCATTTACAGCCAACCCCTATTGCTCATATATCCACCCAACCTATGCTTGAAGCTATCCAGCGTATTCGAGTTAATGATGATATTTGGTAACTTGTTCCACTCGTCCACTACTCTATTTCCAAACCAGTGTTTACCTATTTCGCTCCTAAATCTAAATTTGTCTAATTTACAACCATTGTTACGAGTTCGCTCCTGGTTGGATAGTTTGAGTGCCTTTGTAATGTCCCTTTTGTTCAGCCCTGACTTCCATTTATACACCTCTATCATGTCGCCCCTCACTCTACGTCTCTCGAGGGAGTGCAAATTAAGAAGCTTTAACCTGTCTCTGTACTCAAGGTTCCTAATACCCGGTCCAACACAACCTAACCTACCCAGTGTTCCAGTAAACAGACCAAGCCTCATCTACTAGCACAGGTCATGCCCAGGTCCATAAGAGACTGTCTTCAGCACGTCCGTCATAGCAGGAAATTCTTTAGGGGTCCTTCCATTGTTGTTGTTGTTGTTGACAGCTGTTGGAGGCATAGCTCTCATGGCATAAAAAACACACTTCCGGGGGAGTTGGGTTTCAGGATGTGTGTGTGTGGGAGTTGGTGTGTGTGTGTGTGGGAGTTGGTGTGTGTGTGTGTGTGTGTGGGAGTTGGTGTGTGTGTCTGTGGGCTGGTGTGTGTGTGTGTGTGTGTGGGAGTTGGTGTGTGTGTGTGTTAGAGTTGGTGTGTGTGTGTGTGTGTGTGGGAGTTGGTGTGTGTGTGTGTGTGTGTGTGTGTGTGTGTGTGTGTGTGTGGGAGTTGGTGTGTGTGTGTGTGTGTGGGAGTTGGTGTGTGTGTGTGTGTGTGTGTGTGGGAGTTGGTGTGTGTGTCTGTGGGCTGGTGTGTGTGTGTGTGTGTGGGAGTTGGTGTGTGTGTGTGTGGGAGTTGGTGTGTGTGTGTGTTAGAGTTGGTGTGTGTGTGTGTGTGTGGGAGTTGGTGTGTGTGTGTGTGTGTGTGGGAGTTGGTGTGTGTGTGTGTGTGTGTGTGTGTGGGAGTTGGTGTGTGTGTGTGTGTGTGTGGGAGTTGGTGTGTGTGTGTGTGTGTGTGTGGGAGTTGGTATGTGTGTGTGTGTGTGTGTGGGAGTTGGTGTGTGTGTCTGTGGGCTGGTGTGTGTGTGTGTGTGTGTGTGTGGGAGTTGGTGTGTGTGTGTGTTAGAGTTGGTGTGTGTGTGTGTGTGTGGGAGTTGGTGTGTGTGTGTGTGTGTGTGTGGGAGTTGGTGTGTGTGTGTGTTAGAGTTGGTGTGTGTGTGTGTGTGTGTGTGGGAGTTGGTGTGTGTGTGTGTGTGTGTGTGGGAGTTGGTGTGTGTGTCTGTGGGCTGGTGTGTGTGTGTGTGTGTGGGAGTTGGTGTGTGTGTGTGTTAGAGTTGGTGTGTGTGTGTGTGTGTGTGTGGGAGTTGGTGTGTGTGTCTGTGGGCTGGTGTGTGTGTGTGTGTGTGTGGGAGTTGGTGTGTGTGTGTGGGAGTTGGTGTGTGTGTGTGTGTGTGTGGGAGTTGGTGTGTGTGTGTGTGTGTGTGTGTGGGAGTTGGTGTGTGTGTGTGTGTGTGTGTGTGTGGGAGTTGGTGTGTGTGTGTGTGTGTGTGGGAGTTGGTGTGTGTGTGTGTGTGTGTGTGTGGGAGTTGGTGTGTGTGTGTGTGTGTGTGTGTGGGAGTTGGTGTGTGTGTGTGTGTGTGTGTGTGTGGGAGTTGGTGTGTGTGTGTGTTAGAGTTGGTGTGTGTCTGTGGGTCGGTGTGTGTCTGTGGGCTGGTGTGTGTGTGTGTGTTGTAGTTGGTGTGTGTGTGGGAGTTGGTGTGTGTCTGTGGGCCGGTGTGTGTCTGTGGGAGTTGGTGTGTGTGTGTGGGAGTTGGTGTGTGTCTGTGGGCCGGTGTGTGTCTGTGGGCCGGTGTGTGTCTGTGGGCTGGTGTGTGTGTGTGTGTGGGGGGGGGGGGAGTTGGTGTTTGTCTGTGGGCCGGTGTGTGTCTGTGGGCCGGTGTGTGTCTGTGGGCTTGTGTGTTTCTGTGGGCTGGTGTGTGTCTGTGGGCTGGTGTTTGTGTGTGTGGGCTGGTGTTTGTGTGTGTGGGCTGGTGTGTGTCTGTGGGCTGGTGTGTGTCTGTGGGCTGGTGTTTGTGTGTGTGGGCTGGTGTTTGTGTCTGTGGGCCGGTGTGTGTCTGTGGGCTGGTGTTTGTGTCTGTGGGCCGGTGTGTGTCTGTGGGCCGGTGTGTGTCTGTGGGCTGGTGTGTGTCTGTGGGCTGGTGTTTGTGTGTGTGGGCTGGTGTTTGTGTGTGTGGGCTGGTGTGTGTCTGTGGGCTGGTCGGGTCTCCTGGGTTGTAACTCCAAGATGGCGACACAGATGACAAAATTGTTGCAAGAGTTTTAAGATGCCACTGAGGTCAGCAGCTGTCTCGCGTGACACTACTGAGCTGGAAGAATGGTGCCACCCCCTGCTTGTAGTGCCATGCTATCCAGACTCATTCTACCTCAGTATATTACAGGTGTACATTCTCACACCTGCTCCTGCTCCGCCCCCCAACTTATTTCGCCTGAAGATCAAACACCCTAACGTTACCTTAACCCAGTGGTCCCCAACCTGTAGTTCAGAACCATATTATGTAGCCCGCAAAAGTTTATTAGACAATTGTGAATTATTGGGGATTTTTTGTAGGAGTGAAAATATGTAATAACTTGATACAACTGTCGTGTACAGGACGAGTGTAATTACCCCAGACCGGGCCCAGAGAGAGAGCCAGCCTTCTCACTGGGGTTAATACACACGTCCTGCCCAAGAGTAAATGTAAAAATATGTAACTGGTAACAGTTAGACGTGTAAAACAGTTTATAACTGTACAGTATATATAATAGTTTTGCTTCGTGAATGTTGATCCAAAGTTTTGGCCCTCCACTATATTTACAATGATAAATGTGGCCCAGAGCCTACCAAAGGTTGGGGACCACTGCCCTAACCTAACCTAACCCTAACCGAACATTAACACTAACCTAACGCTAAGATAATCTAACCTGAACTAACTAAGCCTAACGTAAAGCTAATCTAACTTAGCTTCGTCTAGCATAACTTAACAGTTCTTTAACCTAACCATAAAAACCTAGCCTAACCTATCTTAACCTAATCACTCTAACCTAACCTAATCACTAACTCCAACCTAACCTAACCTAACCCCCAAGATAGCGTTAGGGAGGGTCTGTTTCTGCCTCTATCTCAGCGTCCGCCTGTCTGTGTATGGGTGTGTGTCTCGAAGTCTTTCTTTAACTTTTTCTCTCCCACTATCTGCCTCTCTCACACACACACACACACACACACACACACACACACACACACACCTTCACCCTCCTCTCCCAGTTCACTCCCTGACCTTATTTCCAGTAGTGACCTGACCTCACTTAACCCTCGCTAAACACACACTGACCCGCCACTTACCACACCTGGGTCACGACTAGTCACCTGGGCGGACCAAAATAGGGTTACTGGGCTCGCCTAAACTCACTTTTTAGTTTAGTTTAACAAATTTATTGGCAGAGCTTGTAGTACAGTTTGCCTATTCTGAGTAATTCAGTCAGGTCTTGACACTGAGGGTGGTATCACTTCTCACTGCCACCCAGGACAGAGGTTCATACACAAAGAAATACATCATATTCATTAACAACTATAAATGTATAGAGGTCAGATTCATATGGGTAATGTCACTGTTCACTGCCACTGCCTAAACTCACTGATTATTGGTGATAAAAATCTGGGTGAGAAGTAATTGATAATGGGTGATAATTCACACACACACACACACACACAACGGAAACACCTCGAAAAAGGTGCAGAAGAGGGCGTGCAAGATTATTCTCTCCCCTTCCTACCCCACATATGAAGAGGCGCTCAACAGACTGACCCTCTCGGCTCTCTCTGACCATCACCACGACCTCATCTGCAAATTATGGGAGAATCTTCTGCACCATCGTCGACACCAGTTCCCACTTCCACCCGAGATCCCTCGTCCGCGAATTGCTGTTCGAAATCACAACCGCATCCAGCCCATACGTGCACGAACTGATCGCTATAAGAACAGCCCAGTCCCAACCATTGTAAAAATTATCAATAACTTGTAATAAATCAGTGTATTCACTCCCAGTAAACACTGCTCCTTACACTGTCACTATGTTGAAATGAACTGTAGTTTGAGCTTTTCCCCATCTAGTTATTATATGTCTTATTTGTGTCACTTATGTTACTTGTATATTATTTGAAATTTGTAACCCATTCCCCAAATATGTAACTGTATATTTTCAGCCTTCTGGCTGCCAAGCTCTTTCAATAAACCGTTAATTATTATTATTATTATTATTATTACACACAATCACCTGTCAACACCTGATATAAATCCTTAATAATTAATGTTTAAAGACATGAAATTGATTTATTACAAATCAAAATACAATAGAAACATTATAATACAAACACCACAGTAGCATTATACAATAACAAGGACAGAAAACAATAACACTATACAACAACAACAACAACAGTGGCATAATAAGATGGCAAATAGAGAGAGAGAGAGAGAGAGAGAGAGAGAGAGAGAGAGAGAGAGAGAGAGAGAGAGAGAGAGAGAGAGAGAGAGAGAGAGAGTACACACACTACTACATACCTTATTTGATCCTCCCAGGAATAAGCAACACTATGTATAAAGAGAAAGAGGACAGCTTATTAACATGTGATTATTGTATCATCATCATTATCATCATCATCATCATTATCATCATCATCATCATCATCATCATCATCATTATCATCATCATCATTATTAAGCTATTGTGATGTTCATAAAATAACAAACTATACATTCCTTTACACCCACCCCTCTTGCTTCCCCTCACCTCCCTCACTTCCCCTCACCTCCCCAACTTCCCCTACCTCTCCCCCTCCTCCCCCTCCCCCCCCCATCTCCCCTCATGTTTACGTGCCCACTCAATCCTTTATGGAGAATTATTGTAAAATGTCGCCTGTGGAGGTTTTAATGAGTGGAGAGGGTGCCCGTTCTCCCTCTACTCTCACTTCCCCCTCTCTCTTTACTCTCACTTCCCTCTCCCTCTACTCTCACTTCCCTCTCTCTCTACTCTCACTTCCCTCTCCCTCTACTCTCACTTCTCTCTCTCTCTACTCTCACTTCCCTCTCCCTCTACTCTCACTTCCCCCTCTCTCTTTACTCTCACTTCCCTCTCCCTCTACTCTCACTTACCTCTCTCTCTACTCTCACTGCCCTCTCCCTCTACTCTCACTTCCCTCTCTCTCTACTCTCACTTCCCTCTCCCTCTACTCTCACTTCCCTCTCCCTCTACTCTCTCTCTACTCTCACTTCCCTCTCTCTCTACTCTCACTTCCCTCTCTCTCTACTCTCGCTTCTCTCTCCCTCTTCTCTCACTTCCCCCTCTCTCTACTCTCATTTCCCTCTCCCTCTACTCTCACTTCCCTCTCTCTCTACTCTTACTTCCCTCTCCCTCTACTCTCACTTCCCTCTCCCTCTAATCTCTCTCTACTCTCACTTCCCTCTCTCTCTACTCTCACTTCCCTCTCTCTCTACTCTCGCTTCTCTCTCCCTCTACTCTCACTTCCCTCTCTCTCTACTCTCACTTCCCTCTCCCTCTACTCTCACTTCCCTCTCCCTCTACTCTCTCTCTACTCTCACTTCCCTCTCTCTCTACTCTCACTTCCCTCTCTCTCTACTCTCGCTTCTCTCTCCCTCTACTCTCACTTCCCCCTCTCTCTACTCTCACTTCCCTCTCTCTCTACTCTCACTTCCCTGTCTCTCTACTCTCACTTCCCCCTCTCTCTACTCTCACTTCCCTCTCTCTCTACTCTCACTTCCCTCTCCCTCTACTCTCACTTCTCTCTCTCTCTACTCTCACTTCCCTCTCCCTCTACTCTCACTTCCCCCTCTCTCTTTACTCTCACTTCCCTCTCCCTCTACTCTCACTTCCCTTTCACTCCAAGTAGAGGGAGAGAGAGAGAGAGAGAGAGAGAGAGAGAGAGAGAGAGAGAGAGAGAGAGAGAGAGAGAGAGAGAGATTAAAGGACGTTTGTTGGAGGTTCTCTCTCACTGGCCTCTCTCTCTTTCTCTTTCTCTTTCCCACCAATCGTTGGCGGGAGGGAGGGAGGGAGGGAGGGAGGGAGGACGTTAACCTAGGGCACAACGGGAGATGAGTCTGGGTAAAGTAGAGGGGTGGAGGGAGGGGTAGGTGGAGGGAAGAGGTGAATGGGTGGGTACAGGTGTAAGTGAAGGAAGGGGTGGTTGTGAAGGTGGAGGGAGGAGGGGGTGGTTATAGGGGTGGAAGGAGGAGGGGTGGTTATATGGGTGGAAGGAGGAGGGGTGGTTATATGGGTGGAAGGAGGAGGGGTGGTTATATGGGTGGAAGGAGGAGGGGTGGGAGGAGGGGTGGAAGGAGGAGGGGTGGTTATATGGGTGGAAGGAGGAGGGGTGGTTATAGGGGTGGAAGGAGGAGGGGTGGTTATATGGGTGGAAGGAGGAGGGGTGGTTATAGGGGTGGAAGGAGGAGGGGTGGTTATAGGGGTGGAAGGAGGAGGGGTGGTTATAGGAGTGGAAGGAGGAGGGGTGGTTATATGGGTGGAAGGAGGAGGGGTGGTTATAGGGGTGGAAGGAGGAGGGGTGGTTATAGGGGTGGAAGGAGGAGGGGTGGTTATATGGGTGGAAGGAGGAGGGGTGGTTATAGGGGTGGAAGGAGGAGGGGTGGTTATATGGGTGGAAGGAGGAGGGGTGGTTATATGGGTGGAAGGAGGAGGGGTGGTTATAGGGGGGTGGTGGGAGGAGGGGTGATTGTAGGTGGAGGGAGGGGTGGAAGGAGGGTGGAGCAGCATTACAGCAACAGTACAACAGCTCCTCTTGACACTAAGCTTTACTGGCATTTCCTTCTTGGTCTCCAGAACCAGTAATACACCTCCTTCCCCCTTCCCCTTCCCCTCCCCCTCCCCTTCCTCTATCCCTCCTTTCTTCTCTTTTCCTTCCCTCTCTCTCCCTCCTTTCTTCCCCATCTCCTTCTCCCTCCAACCCCCTTCACTCCCTCTTCTCTCCCTTCCCCCTTCTTGTCTACCTCCTTCCTACTGCCTCACTGCCTCTATCCTACCTATCTCTCCCTCTCCCTTGCCCCACTCCCCTTCCTTCCCTCCCTCCACCTGTCTCTTACCCTCTGTCTCTCCTTCCTTCCCTCCCTCCACCTGTCTCTTACCCTGTGTCTCTCCTTCCTTCCCTCCCTCCACCTGTCTCTTACCCTCTGTCTCTTCTTCCTTCCCTCTCTCCACCTGTCTCTTACCCTCTGTCTCTCCTTCCTTCCCTCCCTCCACCTGTCTCTTCTTCCTTTCCTCCCTCCACCTGTCTCTTCACCTGATTCTCACTCTTCATTTTCATCTCTTCCTATTCTCTATCCTTCCTCTCCCCTTCTCCTATCCCGACGTCTCCCTCATACCTCCTATCCTCCTCTCCTTCTTTATCTCTTCCTCGTTACACACACACACACACACACACACACACACACAAACACCTCGTTCTAATTATTATTTTTCATTATTAATATTTTCATTATCATTATTATCATTATCATTTTATTATATCAATCAATATTTAACACACATTATATCTAAACCGAATCTAACCTAACCTTATACCTTTAACCTAACCTAACCTAACCTTTTACCTTTAACCTAACCTAACGTAACCTAACCTATTATATAGCTAAAAAATATATATAGGCCTATGATATAAACAGTGGATATAACAAACATATTTCATTACATTATCAAGATCATATTTACAATACGCCTAAAATAATTGCGTATTTTTTTCATCAATAACCCAAAATACACAACTATTTTATAACACTGACTTTAAAGAACACTTCTATTAATTAAGTGAAGGTTGGAATACACACAGGTGAGTGAACAGGTAGCACGACTAATTATATATAATCATCCCGTGCGACAGGTAACACCCGCTACAGTACACCTGTTGTCTACACCTGCTGAGCAAACACCTGTAGGGTGATCAAAGGGTGGTCGTACGGTTAAGGCTTCTGGTAAGAGGTGTTGTATATAACTGTAGAATAACTGATTTAACTAGACACGCTCACTTAACACCAGATTTAATTAGACACGTTCAGTTAACACCAGATTTAATTAGACACGTTCAGTTATCACCAGATTTAAGTAGACATTCACTTAACAACAGATTTAAGTAGACACGTTCACTTAACACCAGATTTAAGCAAAGTTAAAGTGTAATTTTGGTATTAATTTCAGCAAAAACTTTGTGTGGGAGCTTAAGATGATGTCAGAGAGTACGTTTAGAAGAACGTACAGGTGTGTGAGGACGAGTCAGGTGAGGATTATGCTTGATAATTAACATCACCAGGTGTGTTCCCTTAATAACCCACATCACCAGGTGTGTTCCCTTAATAACAACATCACCAGGTGTGTTCCCTTAATAACAACATCACCAGGTGTGTTCCCTTAATAACCCGCATCATCAGGTGTGTTCCCTTAATAACATCACCAGGTGTGTTCCCTTAATAACATCACCAGGTGTGTTCCCTTAATTACAACATCACCAAATGTGTTCCCTTAATAACACCATCACCAGGTGTGTTTCCTTAATAACAACATCACCAGGTGTGTTCCCTTAATAACCCGCATCATCAGGTGTGTTCCCTTAATAACATCACCAGGTGTGTTCTCTTAATAACATCACCAGGTGTGTTCCCTTAATAACATCACCAGGTGTGTTCCCTTAATAACATCACCAGGTGTGTTCCCTTAATTACAACATCACCAAATGTGTTCCCTTAATAACACCATCACCAAGTGTGTTCCCTTAATAACAACATCACCAGGTGTGTTCCCTTAATAACCCGCATCATCAGGTGTGTTCCCTTAATAACATCACCAGGTGTGTTCCCTTAATAACATCACCAGGTGTGTTCCCTTAATAACATCACCAGGTGTGTTCCCTTAATTACAACATCACCAAATGTGTTCCCTTAATAACAACATCACCAGGTGTGTTCCCTTAATAACAACATCACGAGGTGTGTTCCCTTAATAACCCACATTACCAGGTGTGTTCCCTTAATAACCCACATCACCAGGTGTGTTCCCTTAATAACAACATCACCAGGTGTGTTCCCTTAATAACCCGCATCATCAGGTGTGTTCCCTTAATAACATCATCAGGTGTGTTCCCTTAATAACATCACCAGGTGTGTTCCCTTAATAACATCACCAGGTGTGTTCCCTTAATTACAACATCACCAAATGTGTTCCCTTAATAACAACATCACCAGGTGTGTTCCCGTAATAACCCACATCACCAGGTGTGTTCCCTTAATAACCCACATCACCAGGTGTGTTCCGTTAATAACAACATCACGAGGTGTGTTCCCTTAATAACCCACATTACCAGGTGTGTTCCCTTAATAACCCACATCACCAGGTGTGTTCCCTTAATAACCCACATCACCAGGTGTGTTCCCTTAATAACATCACCAGGTGTGTTCCCTTAATAACAACATCACCAGGTGTGTTCCCCTAATAACCCACATCACCAGGTGTGTTCCCTTAATAAGCCACATCACCAGGTGTGTTCCCTTAATCACCCACATCACCAGGTTGTGTTCCCTTAATTACCCACATCACCAAGTGTGTTCCTTTAATAACCCACATCACCAGGTGTGTTCCCTTAATAACAACATCACCAGGTGTGTTCCCTTAATAACCCACATCACCAGGTGTGTTCCCTTAATAACCCACATCACCAGGTGTGTTCCCTTAATAATCCACATCACCAGGTGTGTTCCCTTAATAACAACATCACCAGGTGTGTTCACTTAATAACAACATCACCAGGTGTGTTCCCTTAATAACCCACATCACCAGGTGTGTTCCCTTAATAACAACATCACCAGGTGTGTTCCCTTAATAACAACATCACCAGGTGTGTTCCCTTAATAACAACATCACCAGGTGTGTTCCCTTAATAACGACATCACCAGGTGTGTTCACTTAATAACAACATCACCAGGTGTGTTCCCTTAATAACCCACATCACCAGGTGTGTTCCCTTAATAACAACATCACCAGGTGTGTTCCCTTAATAACATCACCAGGTGTGTCCCCTTAATAACCCACATCACCAGGTGTGTTCCCTTAATAACCCACATCACCAGTTGTGTCCCCTTAATAACCCACATCACCAGGTGTGTCCCCTTAATAACCCACATCACCAGGTGTGTTCCCTTAATAACATCACCAAGTGTGTCCCCTTAATAACCCACACGATACGTTCGCCAACCTTCTGCCAACTTGAGCTATCATCATCGCCAGCCCAAACCAACGCCAGACGAAGCATTAAATTACGTCTAGTTGTTCGCCATTAATAAGACGTTTAAGCCTTTCTTTATCTCTACGCCAGACGTAACTTGGCTAGCCTTGTGTCTACCCTGGTGTTGGTGTGAGGAGAGAGTGAAGGAATAATGTGAGAGAATCTCACCTGTGTTGTGCAGAATCTCGATCAGGATCCAGCCGCTGTCTCTTAACCTGAGGGAGATAGAGAGATAATTTAGTACTGGTTGACTTATGAGAGACAGAGAGAGTGTACTACTGGGTGACTTATGAGAGACAGAGAGAGTGTACTACTGGGTGACTTATGAGAGACAGAGAGATAGTACTGGGTGACTTATGAGAGACAGAGAGAGTGTACTGGTTGACTTATGAGAGACAGAGAGAGTGTACTGGGTGACTTATGAGGGACAGAGAGATAGTACTGGGTGACTTATGAGAGACAGAGAGAGTGTACTGGGTGACTTATGAGAGACAGAGAGAGTGTACTACTGGGTGACTTATGAGAGACAGAGAGAGTGTACTGGGTGACTTATGAGAGACAGAGAGATAGTACTGGGTGACTTATGAGAGACAGAGAGAGTGTACTGGGTGACTTATGAGAGACAGAGAGAGTGTACTGGTTGACTTATGAGAGACAGAGAGAGTGTACTGGGTGACTTATGAGGGACAGAGAGATAGTACTGGGTGACTTATGAGAGACAGAGAGAGTGTACTGGGTGACTTATGAGAGACAGAGAGAGTGTACTACTGGGTGACTTATGAGAGACAGAGAGAGTGTACTGGGTGACTTATGAGAGACAGAGAGAGTGTACTACTGGGTGACTTATGAGAGACAGAGAGAGTGTACTGGGTGACTTATGAGAGACAGAGAGATAGTACTGGGTGACTTATGAGAGACAGAGAGAGTGTACTGGTTGACTTATGAGAGACAGAGAGAGTGTACTACTGGGTGACTTATGAGAGACAGAGAGAGTGTACTGGTTGACTTATGAGGGACAGAGAGAGTGTACTGGGTGACTTATGAGAGACAGAGAGAGTGTACTGGGTGACTTATGAGAGACAGAGAGAGTGTACTGGGTGACTTATGAGAGACAGAGAGAGTGTACTGGGTGACTTATGAGAGACAGAGAGAGTGTACTGGGTGACTTATGAGAGACAGAGAGAGTGTACTACTGGGTGACTTATGAGAGACAGAGAGAGTGTACTGGGTGACTTATGAGAGACAGAGAGATAGTACTGGGTGACTTATGAGAGACAGAGAGAGTGTACTGGGTGACTTATGAGAGACAGAGAGATAGTACTGGGAGACTTATGAGAGACAGAGAGATAGTACTGGGTGACTTATGAGAGACAGAGAGAGTGTACTGGTTGACTTATGAGAGACAGAGAGAGTGTACTGGTTGACTTATGAGAGACAGAGAGAGTGTACTGGGTGAATTATGAGAGACAGAGAGAGTGTACTGGTTGACTTATGAGAGACAGAGAGAGTGTACTGGTTGACTTATGAGAGACAGAGAGAGTGTACTGGGTGACTTATGAGGGACAGAGAGAGTGTACTGGGTGACTTATGAGAGACAGAGAGAGTGTACTGGTTGACTTATGAGAGACAGAGAGAGTGTACTGGTTGACTTATGAGAGA
>CAUDMG010000554.1:0-2500 GCA_958450375.1 Homarus gammarus | reverse complement strand
TAGTTGAGGACAGCCAGGTGAGGTTCTTAGATAGGACTTTTTGTACAAGAGATAGGAAACTTAGGACTAGGGTGTGTTTTCCTGGGGCTGGGATAGGGCATGTAGCTGAGAGGTTAGACAGGGTTTTGTCAGGGGAGGGTACCAATCCAGTATTGTGTCTTAGTGTGGGAGAAAACGACATAGGAAAGGTTAGGAGTGAGGAACTTTTCAAGAGGTATAGGGAGGCGCTGGGGAAGATTAGAGATAGGGGAGGGATCCAGATAGTATGTGGTGTCTTGCCTAGAAGAGGGGTTGGTCGTGAATGGCTGTCCAGGGCAATTGCTATAAATTGCCGACTGGAAAAACATTGTGCAAACAATGGTTGGGCATTCATTGATAGCTGGCAACGATTCTATGGCAACGACTACCTATACAGTCGTGACGGAGTACACTTGTCTCGTGAGGGGGTAAAGACGTTGTCTGCATCCCTGGAGCGTGAAATTGTCACTCCAAAGGGGGGGTTTCGCCAGTAGAGAGACGTCGGGGAAAGTGGGAGTCAGAAAACAAGCAGGTCCTGGGAAGTAAAATTAGTTACTCAGGACAAGGGGTAAAACAGGACGACGGAAGGGTAGGTTTAAATGTATACTATACAAATAGTGGGAGCGTTAGAAATAAAATAGACTTGCTGAGAGCGGTTGTATGTACCGAGAATGTAGACGTCATAGCAATCACCGAAACTTGGATGAATCTGGCGAGCAAATTTTTTTTATCAGAGTACCACATAGAAGGGTACAACCATTTTCACAAGGACAGGGAAGGTAGGAAGGGGGGAGGGGTCGCACTCTTCGTCAAGGATACATTAAAATGTTGTATCAATAATTCAATAAAGGGTGAAATAGGAACCGAGTCTGTATGGGTAGAAATCACGGAAGGAAGAGAAAAACTAATTATGGGAGTGATTTACAGGCCCCCAAGTCTTGGGAAAGAAGCAGCTCAGCCTATATGGCAGGAAATGAGTAGGGCAGCAAAATATAACAACCTGTGCATTATGGGGGATTTCAACTTCAGAAATATTGACTGGGACAACATTGTAGGTGACTATGAATCTGAAGACTTCCTAGACGCAGTACAGGACAATTTGTTGAAACAACTAATTACAGAACCTACTAGAGGTGACAATATATTAGACCAAATATTAACAAATAAAGAAAATATTATCAGAGATATCACAGTAGGGGAAGAACTAGGTAACAGTGATCACAGAGAAATCAGGTTCACCCTAAATTGGGAAACAAAAAACAATGACAATATGGTCAGAGTCCCAAACTTTCGGTTGGCGGATTATCAGGGGTTAAGAAGGTACCTAGGTGAGGTCACCTGGGAACAGTCCGTCAGTCCCCAGTAGGAAGGGGTGAGGTCATAGATGACACAACAATTGATCATGACTATAATATATTCACTAGTATACTACATAAAGTGCAATAACAAAATATACCATACAGAAAAATTAGGTCAAATAAGAATGAGCCAAGGTGGATGACCAGAAAACTTAAACATGACATAGGAATAAAGAAAAGAATATATAAGAAATTAAAGGGAGGGGAGGAGAAGCTCAGAAATAGGTATAATGAACTATCTGGGAATTTTAAGAAAAATGTAAGGAAAGCAAAGAGAGACTATGAAATCAAAATAGCAAGAGAATCTAAAGAGAATCCCAAGGGATTTTTCCAGGTATATAGAACAAAGGTCAAAGACAAAGTTGGTCCTTTAAAGTCATGGAGGGGAGAAGTGATAAATGGCAGTGAAGAAATAAGCAAAGCATTGAACAGCTACTTCTTATCAGTTTTCACAGAAGAAATTCGTCATGAAATTCCAGAGGTGGAACTGATATTTAAGGGAAAGGAAGAAGAGAAATTACAGAATATCACTATCAGAAACGAGGATGTTCTTAAGAAGATAAATAAACTAAAGAAGACAAAATTCCAAGGTCCGGATGACATTTTCCCTCGAGTCTTGAAGGAGTGTAGGGAACAGATTAGCGGACCCCTCGTAAACTTATTTACAAAATCATTAGACACCGGAGTTGTGCCAGACTTGTGGAAACAGGCAAATGTAGCACCCATATTCAAAAAGGGAGACAGAGCATCAGCGTCAAATTACCGGCCGATCAGTTTGACGTCAGTAGTGGGGAAATTTCTTGAATCAATTATAGCAGATAGCATCCGATCGCACCTAGCGAAAAGCAAATTAATCTACGACTCTCAACATGGGTTTACAAAGGGAAATCTTGTCTAACAAATCTGCTGACGTTTTTTAGGAAAGTCTTCTAGGTAGTAGATAATGACGAAAATTACGATGTTATTTACTTAGACTTTAGCAAAGCATTTGACAGAGTACCGCATCAGAGGCTTCTGAGAAAAATTAAGGCTCACGGTATCGAGGGGAAAGTTTTAAATTGGATAAAATCATGGCGCACCGATAGAACGCAGAGGGTCAGCGTAGATGGTGTTAAATCTGAGTG
>CAUDMG010000553.1:1537500-1547041 GCA_958450375.1 Homarus gammarus | reverse complement strand
TGGTTCACTGGCTGTATGGTTCACTGGCTGTATGGTTCACTGGCTGTATGGTTCACTGACTGTATGGTTCACTGGCTGTATGGTTCACTGGCTGTATGGTTCACTGACTGTATGGTTCACTGACTGTATGGTTCACTGACTGTATGGTTCACTGGCTGTATGGTTCACTGGCTGTATGGTTCACTGGCTGTATGGTTCACTGGCTGTATGGTTCACTGGCTGTATGGTTCACTGGCTGTATGGTTCACTGCTGTATGGTTCACTGGCTGTATGGTTCACTGGCTGTATGGTTCACTGGCTGTATGGTTCACTGGCTGTATGGTTCACTGGCTGTATGGTTCACTGGCTGTATGGTTCACTGGCTGTATGGTTCACTGGCTGTATGGTTCACTGGCTGTATGGTTCACTGGCTGTATGGTTCACTGGCTGTATGGTTCACTGGCTGTATGGTTCACTGGCTGTATGGTTCACTGGCTGTATGGTTCACTGGCTGTATGGTTCACTGGCTGTATGGTTCACTGGCTGTATGGTTCACTGGCTGTATGGTTCACTGGCTGTATGGTTCACTGGCTGTATGGTTCACTGGCTGTATGATTCACTGGCTGTATGGTTCACTGGCTGTACGGTTCACTATAGCAAGGTTCAGAGGAAGGGATCCCTCTACAGGGAATAAAGAGGGAAGCTTGAGATCTAGCAAGGCCCTCTAGAGGACGACATCTAGACCCAAGCTAAGGACGACCTCTAGACCCAAGCTAAGGACGACCTCTAGACCCAAGTTAAGGACAACCTCTAGAGCTAAGTTAAGGACGACCTCTAGAGCCAAGTTAAGGACGACCACGGGAGCCAAGTTAAGGACGACCACGGGAGCCAAGTTAAGGACGACCACGGGAGCCAAGTTAAGGACGACCACGGGAGCCAAGTTAAGGACGACCACGGGAGCCAAGTTAAGGACAACCTCTAGAGCCAAGTTAAGGACGACCTCTAGACCCAAGTTAAGGACAACCTCTAGACCCAAGTCAAGGACGACCTCTAGAGCTTAGTTAAAGACGACCTCTAGAGCCCAGTTAAGGACGACCTCTAGAGCTAAGTTAAGGACGACCTCTAGAGCCAAGTTAAGGACGACCTCTAGAGCCAAGTTAAGGACGACCTCTAGAGCCAAGTTAAGGACGACCTCTAGACCCAAGTTAAGACGACCTCTAGACCCAAGCTAAGGACGACCTCTAGACCCAAGTTAAGGACGACCTCTAGAGCCAAGTCAAGGATGACCTCTAGACCCAAGTTAAAGACGACCTCTAGACCCAAGCTAAGGACGACCACGGGAGCCAAGTTAAGGACAACCTCTAGAGCCAAGTTAAGGACGACCTCTAGAGCCAAGTTAAGGACGACCTCTAGACCCAAGCTAAGGACGACCACGGGAGCCAAGTTAAGGACAACCTCTAGAGCCAAGTTAAGGACGACCTCTAGAGCCAAGTTAAGGACGACCTCTAGAGCCAAGTTAAGGACGACCTCTAGAGCTAAGTTAAGGACAACCTCTAGAGCTAAGTTAAGGACGACCTCTAGAGCCAAGTTAAGGACGACCTCTAGAACCAAGTTAAGGACGACCTCTAGACCCAAGTCAAGGACGACCTCTAGACCCAAGTCAAGGACAACCTCTAGAGCCAAGTCAAGGACGACCTCTAGAACCAAGTCAAGGACGACCTCTAGACAAACCAGAAAGTGAAAACAATATTTTATATTCGTTGGGATAATTTACCATCAGAGAGAGAGAGAGAGAGAGAGAGAGAGAGAGAGAGAGAGAGAGAGAGAGAGGTGATAAAGTACGAGAGAAAGAAATAACGAAAGAGAGAAACAGAGAAAGAAAGAAAGAAAGAAGTGATCATTCTGTCTTCACAACTTAACATCGTCAGCTGTGTAATGTGGCGGAGCTAAATGGTGTTGTTTGTGTTAGATCGGACGGAAAATAACGCACTGTTTTTACCAAGCAAGTTGTGTAGTAGAGAAGGGGGGGGGGGGAGTTGGTGGTAGTAGTGATAGTTGTAGTAGTGGTGGTAGTAGTGTTAGTGGTGTGCGGTAGTGGTAGTAATGGTGGTAGTAGTGTTAGTAGTGTGCGGTAGTGGTGAAAGTAGGAGCTGTGGTAGTGACTCTCTCTCTCTCTCTCTCTCTCTCTCTCTACCCACAATTTCCTGATGAACACCGAAAAGCACAAAATCCCCCCCCTCCCTCCCCCCCCCCCCTCCACAAACGAGAACACAACATCTTGCTAACATGACCTAAACAACAGACCAAAAGCTGAGTTTAAATGCGTTTATGACACCGAGTAATTCACGGGCGCCAAACTTTACCCGGACTCACACTCTGTGCCTTAATTTTTATTATAACACAGAAGTTGGGTGGAGTAATTTAGGCTAATTTGATTAATTCTGTTTATGTAACTTTGCGTTGGGTTGGGTTAAGTTAAGTTAGGTTATGTTAGGTTAGGTTAGGTTGGGTTGGGTTGGGTTGGGTTGGGTTGGGTTGGGTTGGGTTGGGTTGGGTTAGGTTAGCTCTTGGAGTCAGTCTAAACACAAGTTGATTAACATCTATGTATACCTAAGTATAATCTCACCCTTATAAGTTCTATGTATGTATGTATGGATGTGTGTATATGTATTTTTGTATCACAGGGAGACCTCTAGCCTTCGCCTCTGCCGCCGCAAACTTTCCCTCGCGGGCAAAAGTTTACCAGAGTGGCAACATTGACGTGATAGAGAGGACAACCAACACACAACACCTAACTTATCTTCCTGTTCCTGAGACTTTGATGATAAGTTGGTGTGTGGGGGTGTGGGGGTGTGGTGGGTGTGTGGGGGTGGGTGTGGGGGTGGAGGTGGGGGTGTGGTGGGTATGTGGGGGTGTGGGGAGTATGGGGGAGTTCCTAGGAGGAATAATGAAGGGTCCTTAGGGGTGATGTGGGAAGTGTTTGGAAGGGGTGAAGGTGATGGGGTGATGGGGGTGTTAAGGAGTAAGGGTTCTAAGGGGTGATGGGGGGTGTTAGGGGGTGTTAAGGAGTAAGGGTTCTAAGCGGTGATGGGGGGGTGTTAGGGGGTGGGGTGTTAAGGGGTAATGGTTCTAAGGGGTGATGGGGGTGTGTTAAAAGGTTACCGTACACCATAAACATACAGTGACCTCCCAGCACCATTAAGCTTCCGTAAATAAGGTTACGTTTTCTCTACTACACAACCCATATCAAAACACACACACACACACACAGCTGCCAGACGTTCTTCAAGAGTGTAGTGAAGATGGAACTTATGGTAACCTTAGCTCATGAACCGTGCACACCGGAGGGAAAGGGTGACCATCTACAGCTACGGTCCTACAGGTTTCCACGTAGGGATATGATCAGCTGAAGCAAAGATAGAGGTCGAGTCACAGGAAGATCTCATGTCGTCTCAACGTAATTTGTGTCAAAATACCAAAACACACTCGGGATTAATTATATTTTAAATACTAAACATAAATATTAATTTCCACAAAGAACAAACCATCAAGTAATGAAGCTTCCTCTCTCACTGACTAGTTATATTAGGCCAATCTTTTTTTTTATTCATAGTAACATCAATAGGCCTAACACAGTCGCGATCTTGTTTAAATAGACTTAATTATCCATTTTATACACAAAGGTTATCAAGTGACACACATCATTAGGCTGATGTGTCTCCTTAACAAGTGACCGAAAGTATAAGGAAAAAACCCCACTTCCTCCGCCTCTCGTGTCGTGTGGCTGACTGTGTTCCCAACCTCAACTTTTCTTAACACGTGTGACTGTTTATGTTTCATCAGCTGACTAACCTGTGATTGGTTAATATTTCCTCCATGTTTTGCTCATGACACGGTGATTGGTCTGATGAAGAATCAAAACAAATACCCACCAACACTCTCCCTGGCGGCAGCTTACTGAACTAAACTTGCGGTCGCCGGAGGAATTTGGTATGGAAAAAGGTGCCGGCATTGCCGTCACCATAATTGCCGTGTTAGTGAATCGAGTCCCTGGATCAGTAATGGTTCATTATAATTCGCGTGTGAGCCGTGTGGTGCTCCGGAGAATTCTAATGACGTGTTGTGGGCGTCGACATTAAATACCATATTTTATTCTTAATTTTAATTATTCTGATTAACTACTAATTTCCTACTTGCTGATTAAATTGTAGAATTGATTTAGATTAATTACTTGTGTGTTCATTTTAATTACGTGTTTTAATTGTTGTTGCTAATAAGTTCAGTGATAATGTTGATCTTGCGTGTTTACTTGTTTACTGAGCCATATTGTTTATCTTGTGTTGTTACGTCAGTCTTGGTGCCTCTCTATAC
Organism: Homarus gammarus; assembly: GCA_958450375.1. Classification (NCBI taxonomy): domain Eukaryota; kingdom Metazoa; phylum Arthropoda; class Malacostraca; order Decapoda; family Nephropidae; genus Homarus; species Homarus gammarus. The sequence goes on along the minus strand of CAUDMG010000553.1, from coordinate 1,542,691 downwards.
TGATAAAGGGCCACTGTAAAGCATCCAGCTGGGGCCTGAGAGCAGTCATTACCGTGTCTTGTAGACCCCAGGGGTGTGTGTGTGTGTGTGTGTGTGTGTGTGTGTGTGTGTGTGTGTGTGTGTGTGTGTGTGTGTGTGTGTGTGACAAAGACAGACAATAGTAAATTATAAACCCATCAGACGTATCCAGTAACAACCTTAATACTACTACTACTACTAATAGCAACACTAATAATAATAGTAATAATAACAATAGTAATTACAATAAAACAACCACAATAATAACAACAATAACACAACAACAACAACAACAATAATAATAATAATAATAATAATAATAATAATAAATTGCCTCACCACCCCAGTCAAAATAGGCCTTGCACCATCCTGCTAATGCTCTCAAGGCATTCCATTTGCAATCTCATTTAGGCCCCAGAATGTCAATATATATGAGAAATTTTGAGATTTATGAGTATTTGGGTCAAGAGAGGTATAAGGTGAGGGGAGGAGTCGTGGGATACTGATTCTTATGTATGGAGGACGTTGAGGTGAAAGTCCCTGGTGTTGGTCACGTATCGGGAGGCATTTTCTGCCCTCTGATCAAATCCCAATTTTCGTCTCGTTATTTCGTGTGGCGGCTACTTATGGTCCCTCTCCCCCCCCCCCCCCCACCAGCACCCTCTATCTGTCTCCCTTAATAATACTAAAATATAATAAAAATAATAATATATATATAATAATAATAATAATAATAATAATAATAATAATAATAATAATAATAATAATAATAATAATAATAATGCAATAATAATAATGTAATAATAATAATCACAATAACTCAAACTTGGCGCGCACTTTCCACAGACATCTCGGAGGCGGCGGCGACTACAGGGTGACTGGGGTAAAGAAGTTGTGTTGCGTCTGACCCTCACGTCCAACCACAACACACCCATCTATTTCTCTTCTCCTCCTTACTCCTACTATATGACGGCTCCCAGGGAAGGGAGGGGGGGGGGGGGGGGGGGAAGATGATCACATTATCACATTACCATTTCCCCGTTCCCTCAACAGCTCCATATAACCCGTGCACCTAGACGCCCCACAAAAACCTTCCAACGACGATAAAAATAGAAAAACCATTGAGGTGGAGAAAATGTTTTTGGCTTCACGGACGACCGAGGGTATGTATGTATGTTTTATATGTCTGTCTGTCTGTCTGTCTGTCTGTCTGTCTGTCTGTCTGTCTAGCCTGTAAACATAATCATACGTATACTGCCGCCCATATATACTGATGGTGGTGTTGTTGTTGTTGTAGTTTCTGATTGTGAGGAATACGTAGGGCTCTCTCTCTCTCTCTCTCTCTCTCTCTCTCTCTCTCTCTCTCTCTCTCTCTCTCTCTCTCTCTCTGGAAGGAAGGAAGGAATAATTTAACGTACGATCCTTTGAGACTGAAGATTCTAAGGGTCTCTGAGGGTAAGCTATGTCAACCTCATTCTTGACGGGGTGATGAGGTGATGTGGGGTGATGAGGGTGATGTGGGGAGATGAGGGTGATGTGGGGTGATGAGGGTGATGTGGGGAGATGAGGGTGATGTGGGGAGACTAATAATACTATCACCACTGCATCTACCACCACCACCATCATCAGTCAGCACGCCATCCTCTCTTCCCTATCCTACCCCACCCACCCACCTCATCTCCCCTCCCCTCCCCCACCCACCCACCTCACCTCCCCACCCACCATCTCTCCTCCTTCCCTCCCCCACTCACCACCTCCCCTCCCCCACCCACCATCTCCCCTCCCCCACTCACCACCTCTCCTCCCCCACTCACCACCTCCGCTCCCCCACCCACCTCATCTCCCCTCCCCCACCCACCACCTCCCCTCCCCCACCCACCTCATCTCCCCTCCCCCACTCACCACCTCCCCCCCCACCTACCATCTCCCCTCTCCCACTCACCACCTCTCCTCCCCCACTCACCACCTCCCCTCCCCCACCCACCACCTCCCCTCCCCCACCCACCTCATCTCCCCTCCCCCACTCACCACCTCCCCCCCCACCTACCATCTCCCCTCTCCCACTCACCACCTCTCCTCCCCCACCCACCATCTCCCCTCCCCCACTCACCACCTCTCCTCCCCCACCCACCCACCTCACCTCCCCCACCCACCATCTCTCCTCCCTCCCTCCCCCACTCACCACCTCCCCTCCCCCACCCACCCACCTCACCTCCCTCCCCCACCCACCACCTCACCTCCCTCACCCACCACCTCACCTCCCCCACCCACCCACCCACCCACCCACCTCACCTCCCTCCCCCACCCACCCACCCACCCACCCACCCACCTCACCTCCCCTCCCCCACCCACCCACCACCTCACCTCCCCTCCCCCACCCACCACCTCACCTCTCCTCCCCCACCCACCATCTCTCCTCCCTCCCTCCCTCCCCCACTCACCACCTCCCCTCTTGTCCCCCCCCCCTCACCTCCCCCCCCCTCCCCCACCCACCACCTCACCTCCCTCACCCACCCACCACCTCCCCTCTCCACCACCTCACCTCACCTCCCCCACCCACCATCTCTCCTCCCTCCCTCCCTCCCCCACTCACCACCTCCCCTCTCCTCCCCCCCACCACCTCACCTCCCCTCCCCCACCCACCACCTCACCTCCCTCCCCCACCCACCACCTCACCTCCCCTACCCCACCCACCATCTCTCCTCCCTCCCTCCCCCACTCACCACCTCCCCTCCCCCACCTACCCAACACCTCACCTCCCCTCCCTCACCTACCCAACACCTCCCCTCCCCAACCCACCCACCTCACCTCCCTCCCCCACCCACCACCTCACCTCCCCTCCCCCACCCACCATCTCTCCTCCCTCCCTCCCCCACTCACCACCTCCCCTCCCCCACCTACCCAACACCTCACCTCCCCTCCCCCACCTACCCAACACCTCCCCTCCCCCACCCACCCACCACCTCCCCTCCCCACCCACCACCTCCCCTCTCCTCCCCCACCCCAAACTTCCCTTAACCCACTGAAATTAAAGTTTTAAAAATATCCTCCCCTTCAAAACTTGGAATTAGATGTCTGCTGCCTCTTGGTCTGGGCTCCAGGCTGGGAATTTATGGCCCTATTCCAATTATTCCCAGAATATTCCAGATTCCCGACACCGGATTGATTCCCACTACACGTCACCCAGACACATTATGAATTATATTGGCTTTTTTCATCAACTTTTGGCTGTGTATTTTTGTGTTGTGGGCGAGTACTGATGTCACTTAATAATAATAATAATAATAATAATGATAATAATAATATATATATATAATTACTATTACTATTACTATTATTATTATTATTATTATTATTATTATCATTACCATTATTATTATTATTATTATAAGAATAAAAAGGATGACAGTGCAAACAATCATAAAACTGAATTAACTAAGAAACTCCGGAATACAACCTTGCCATTCAGACACACACATGTATATCTCTTCCCTCCCTCCCTCTCTCTCTCTCTCCCTCCCTCCCTCCCTCCCTCTCTTTCTCCATCCATCCTTCCCTCCCTCGGTCTATCCCTCACCCCCCCTACTTGAACACCAACCCCTTTCCTCCACCACATTTTCCAGACCATCTCGTTAAAAATATCTTTAGGCTCGTCTTTCAAGTGACAGACTACATATATTTTTCGAACATACCGACGACACTCTAGTTCTTAAGAGCAGTGTAACGTTTTCTTAATTCTCAGAAGGCGAGTGTCTTGTCTGATGAGGCCGCTCAGACGTCATCACCACCGGGGTCAAGCGAGTGTCTTGTCTGATGAGGCCGCTCAGACGTCATCACCACCGGGGTCAAGCGAGTGTCTTGTCTGATGAGGCCGCTCAGACGTCATCACCACCGGGGTCAAGCGAGTGTCTTGTCTGATGAGGCCGCTCAGACGTCATCACCACCGGGGTCAAGCGAGTGTCTTGTCTGATGAGGCCGCTCTGACGTCATCACCACCGGGGTCAAGCGAGTGTCTTGTCTGATGAGGCCGCTCAGACGTCATCACCACCGGGGTCAAGCGAGTGTCTTGTCTGATGAGGCCGCTCTGACGTCATCACCACCGGGGTCAAGCGAGTGTCTTGTCTGATGAGGCCGCTCAGACGTCATCACCACCGGGGTCAAGCGAGTGTCTTGTCTGATGAGGCCGCTCAGACGTCATCACCACCGGGGTCAAGCGAGTGTTTTGTCTGATGAGGCCGCTCAGACGTCATCACCACCGACGTCAAGCGAGTGTCTTGTCTGATGAGGCCGCTCTCACGTCATCACCACCGAAGTCAAGCGAGTGTCTTGTCTGATGAGGCCGCTCTGACGTCATCACCACCGGGGTCAAGCAAGAAATAAGGTACTCAAGATTAACCAAAAGACAAAAATAAAAAATGTGAAATGTCGAGAAGATAAAAATCATACCTGGAGAGATAACCTGTCCATCAAAGTCAAACGCGAGACTGCCAGTTTTAAAATACGCCTACCCCCCTCCCCCCCCCCCCCCACCGAAAAAATAATCAAATCAGAATCTTTGATGGTACGCGTTAAAATATCCACAACCTCCCCAAATATCACCATCAAAGTCAAGCGAGCGCTGGAAAATACCCCAAAGGTCAAATAAGCACCAACTTTATGAACGGAGAGACACTTTGACGCGCCCGCCAAAAACATCCTCCCACCACTGCCACTCAGAGTCAAGCGAGTAACAAAATTCTCGGTACGACTGAAAATATGACCCACGGTATCAAACGAGAGACTGACACACACACACACACACACACACACACATATTCTTAAAGATTCTCCGTCCACCCATTCCCTCACCCCTCTCCCCCCTCACTGTGCCCCTCTCCCCCCCTCACTGTGCCCCCCAGATAATTTTTCCCAATATATCACCCGACAAGTGAAACGAGGCTGCCATTTTTGTCTATAATAAACTTGAATTTGAAAACCTTAAATTTATGAAGACATTTTACAGCGGAGACGGGAGGAGGAATGAGGAGGAAATAAAGGAGAGGAGGTATGAAGAGGAAGAAGACGATGATGGAAAGGAGAAGGGTAATAAAGGAGAAAGGAAGACAAAACCGTGACGAGAAGTAGGAGGAGGATGATGAGAGAGTAAGTGGAAGGAAGGAAGGGATGAAGAAAG